>VWZD01001289.1:632247-662149 GCA_013396695.1 Sakesphorus luctuosus
AAACACTGTTACAGCTTCAGGCCTCTAATCCAGACAGGCTTTATGATTTTTTTCTTACAGCTCACGCTCTGATCAAAACAGGATTTTTGGTTTATTTCTCAAAGTTCATCCTACAGCCACAGGGTTAAACCCTGTCTAAAGCTCTGCATGGTTAAGATAATTGCTACATAAATGCTGGCAACAACTGTGACAAACCTGGGTGCAAGCTAAAATTAAAAATGTGAAATACCTTTATGATTTTTTTCTTACAGCTCACGCTCTGATCAAAACAGGATTTTTGGTTTATTTCTCAAAGTTCATCCTACAGCCACAGGGTTAAACCCTGTCTAAAGCTCTGCATGGTTAAGATAATTGCTACATAAATGCTGGCAACAACTGTGCCAAACCTGGGTGCAAGCTAAAATTAAAAATGTGAAATACAAAGCCAGTACAGGTCTGATTAAAAATTAGTAAAGATCATACGATTTAATGGAGAAGGGATAAAATCCATTTTCTTGAGGGGTCTCTATCACTATATATACACATATATACACACACACACATACATATGTACATATATATATGTACACATATATATACACACTAGAATGGATATATCACATATACAAATACATAAATATATAAAGTCAAAGTGAACATATTTGTAATAAATGACCCTGCTGAGGTGTTTGGCTGAGCTTTGTTACATGGCAAAGCTTTGCCCTGGGAGGGAGCTGAGCCTCCCTTGCTCACTAATTAATTCCTCAGGTAATTGTTAATTTCCCTGTGTGTCTGTGCCCAGCCCTTGGCTGTGGGGTTACCTTCCAGTTTAAATAAGGGATTGCATCTTGTAGACTGAAGGAGAACAATGAAAATAGATTTTTATTTTTGCCTTTTCACAGAATCATAGAATGGATTGGGTTGGAAAAGACCTCCGAGATCATCAAGTCCAACCCTTGGGCCAACTCCAGTCCCTTTACCAGATCATGGCACTCAGTGCCACGGCCAAGCTCAGCTGAAAAGCCTCCAGGGATGGGGAATCCACCCCCTCTCTGGGCAGCCCATTCCAATGCCTGAGCACTCTCTCTGCAAAGAAGTTTTTTCTGCTCTCCAACTTCAATTTCCCCTGGCAGAGCTTGAGCCTGTGACCCCTTGTCCTATTGCTGAGTGCCTGGGAGTTTGTAAAAGACAAAAGGATTAGAAGCTGAGGGGGAAGGTAAAACCAGGGCACAGTAAGTGTACAGTGAGATGAATTACCTGAGGGAACAAAGCAAGGAAAGCCAAGGAGTGAGGGGAGAGGCAAAACCAGGGCACAGTGAGATAAATTACCTGGGGAAACAGTGAGGGAAAGCCAAGGAGGGAATTAAAGCACAGCCAGTGATTCCAGTCTGGCCTGGGCAGTTCCTCGGGTCTGGACTAACACAGTGACTTTATGTGGTAACTGGGTTCAGTTCTGGTTCCTGCTGTGTAAGGATATAAAGTAAAAGCCAATAAACATCATAAACTCAGGGGTGGGACTTGGCAGAAATCCGTATTGCTTTTATTGCAGCAATTACACTCAGAGGTTCTGTGGATAAGGAGGGAACAGGCCATGAGTACATGTTGTCTTTTTTTGTTATCTCGAGTGCAATTGATTTTCATGTACAGCAAACTGAAGGTGGATCGACCCCCCAGATCCATGGCAGAGTGACAGGAGTGCTGGGCTGGCAAACCTCTCCTGCCACACAGCACAAAACACCTGCCTGTGACCACATTAAACAGAAGGATGGGCAGGGAAGCTGCACTGAATGAAGTAACACTCAATATTTTAGCATTGCAATGGTGTGGGAAGACAGAATGTGAAAGGACAGTTATTTATTTCTATGTGCTGCAAAAGTATAAACCAGGCCTTAGCCAGGCCCCTCAGTTCAGGAAAGAGATTGAGGGGCTGGAGCGGGGCCAGAGAAGAGCAACGAGGCTGGAGAAGGGAGTGGAGCACAAGTGCTGTGGGGAGAGGCTGAGGGAGCTGGGGGTGTTTGTGCTGGAGAAGAGGAGGCTGAGAGGTGACCTCAGCACTGTGGAACTGCCTGAAGGGAAGTTCTAGCCAGGTGGGGGTTGGTCTCTTCTCCCAGGCACTCAGCAATAGGACAAGGGGGCACAGGGGGGCTCAAGCTCTGCCAGGGGAAATTGAAGTTGGAGATCAGAAAAAAAATCCTTTCCAGAGAGAGTGCTCAGGGATTGGAATGGGCTGCCCAGAGAGGGGGTGGATTCCCCATCCCTGGAGGTTTTTCAAGTGAGCTTGGCCGTGGCACTGAGTGCCATGATCTGGTAAAGGGACTGGAGTTGGCCCAAGGGTTGGACTTGATGATCTGGGAGGTGTTTTCCAACCCAATCGATTCTATGATTCTAATGCTCAATATTTTAGCATTGCAATGGTGTGAGAAGACAGAAAAGGGACAGTTATTTATTTCTATGTGGTACAAAAGCATAAGCCAGGCCTTGGCAACTTCAGGTCTTGGCATAATTATCAGCTGAAGTTAGTACCTATTTATCTCTCTCTCTCTGTGTATATTTATATATATATGTATATTTGAGTGTATATATATGTATGAAAACGATCAGCAAAGGTGCTCCAGACTGAATATATTAGAATGTTTTGCTACTGTAGTAACAAATCTCTTTCAGTGTGTGCCTCTGTAAGTGTTGACACACTTTAAAGCCACATCTGTCATTAAGCAAAGTGCATGAGTAATGTGAGAAAGCAGGAGCAGGGAAAGCAAACACAGGGGAGCCAGTCAACACAAACAGAGCAATGCTGGGATTGACTAATAAAGGGGGGAACCTGTGTTTAAAGAGGAAAAATGCTATTACTTCTGTTTATAAGTACTGCATTTACTCACCCAATATTGGCTGTATGGTTTAATGGTCTGAATGCTCCAAGCACTTGCTGTTTCCTGGAGTAGTTTGCACAGTGTGGGCTGGTATAGCCAGAGTAGATAGCACACCAAAGCCAGAATTCAGGGAATTTTCATTTCTACTAGTTGGGTTTTTTCTTACAGCTACTAACCAGCTCTGCAAGCAGCAAGCCAAGCTCTTAAATCAAATGATTTTGCCTTTCTGAGGTGTTTTAGAGTGTGTAAGTTTACTGTGACTTTTATTTGGGGTTTATTGATATGAAACATTACTAAAAATATCAATATTAAATACAAATATGAAAATTTCCCAAGTATTGCATTGGCAGATTATCTAAGGCTTTTAAGGATTGAGATCTTGCAATATTTCAGTGTGAACTCCCTGGTGAATGTTTCAGTTCAGTGAGGAAAGGTGCTTCTTGCCTAAATGCTTGCCTTGCAAGGGTCAGGATAAATGATAGAGGGAGCAGGGCAGGGGTAAGAGGGGACTAGCAGAGTGAGGAACATTTAATTCTTGTCAGTTTTTGTTGCTCTGCTGTTTCTCAGAGATTTGTACCCTGGCTGAGGTATTGGTGTTTGTCCCTGATTAAAGTCAGGATTATTTTACTCTTCTGTAGGTGTTAAAAACCTGCTGTGAGAGGGGGGCTGTGGTTGCCTTGCCTAAAGAGATGACTTTAAACTAATGTAAAGAACTTTTAGAGCTTTTTATTTTATTTCTGGGCCTCAGGATTCCTAAGGACTGAGTGTTGCTGCTCCTGTAGGATGGCTCAGAGTGGGAATATTTATTATCCTGTAACATGTGGAGGATGCCTTGTCCCTTCATTATCCTTTACCAAGTTACTACTCAGGGCAGCTTGGAATTCAGGGTCAAAAGAGAGGAAGGAGAGGAGGGAGTTTGTTTTCTCTGCTGTAGGAACTCAGATATCTTATTCACCTGTGGAAACACAGCCTAAAAATGTTACTTCTTCTCTATGCAGGATTTGTTTCCAACCTGTGCATTGTGGAGTATTTCTGAAGAGTCTGTGGAAAGTAACCAGGGGAGACCACCCTGTTTTCAGGCAGCTTAAATTCCGTAAGGCTGTTAGAAAGGTTGTAAACAAGAGGTTGATAAACATTACAATGATGGATTTGTGAATTAATTGTTTTTCTTACCAGGAACATCTCTCTGTCTGTGTGAATAAGTCCCAGTGACCCAGTGATATGTCTGGGAGTATCCAAAAGCAGTCCTAGAAAGCACTCTCCTGGCTTCCCATCCTAAATTACCTTGCCCTGCTGTGCACAGCTCAGAAATAGTCAGAACAGATTTCTTTGATGTGGTGTAGGAGGAGCTGATCTCAGTCAGCTTCAGCTGGGAAGTACCTGTTATGTCTTCCCTTCCAAGGAAGCACAGACTGTGCATTTCCTTTCTTAAGAGCCATCCAGGGCTAACGTTGGATCCCCACAGGAGCTGCATTCCATTGCTCCTTCCACTGACCTTTGTTTTCCTGTGGTAAGTTTTGATGGGTTGTAGCTTACACCATCTCTTACCTGTTTTGCACAGGACATTTGTAGCAGTGGGAGGATTTGGGGCAATATAACCCCATATTTCTGTAAGAAAACAGAAAGGGAATGTAGAAAGGTGAAGTGAAATTAAGAATTACACAGAAAAAATGGTAATCTAATCAGCTGTTTAGCTGTTTATTTGCAATAGCAAGAGGAGATTTGGAACTTGATCCCTTTTCATTGCTTTTTGGGAGGAAGAAAGCCCCATCATTTTCCTAGGAATGTACAACAGTCTGTTTTGGCAATTTGAGAAGCACCAGGCCCTGTTTACTTTGTAGTTACAAACCATATAAGCATTACACAAGTTGATAAACACACGTGATAAGAGATATGTGTGTCTCCCACTAATCATCATATTTAAGTATAAGCTTGATCAGGAAATGCAAAGTCTACTGGTTCCATAATCCTGGGGCAGGACTGGAGAAGGTCCTGAGCTGTGGGAGCAGGAATCCTCCTGAAGGGCTGGTAGCTGCTCCGTGTCAGGCCAGCTGAGAAGCCACTGTAGGCTCTGAAGACCTTGCAGTCAGTTTTCCAGTGGTTTTGTTCAGAATGAGGATTTTTGGTTAGTTGGTTGGTTGGTTTTGTCTGGGGAGCTCTAATGAAAACTGTGAGTTTGTCAGTAGGAATTTGGTGTGACAGTTCTTAGATAGGCACTGCAGTTGAGTTTGATATTACAGGTCACAAGGTAAGCACTGTGGTTCAGTTCAAAGCTGTTCCTTCTTCCATTTTCCTCTCATTTTATGCTTCCGTCTTTCTGATGGTTCTATTGTGTTGAGTAATTTTCATCTACAGTCTTTTGTAAGCTCTTACCTGCTTATCTTGTGTCAGGAATTGTACAGAGTATGAACACTTTGCACCTGGAGCTGATGCTGATGCAGCATCATCTGAGCAGTGTCAAGCCTTAATCCTGGGAATGTAGCAGGAAAATCCACCTACAGTCGAGGGTGTGTGGAAAGGAAAGCAAAGCTGACTTTGCTCACTATACTTTCCCCCCCAAATTTCCTTGTAATTTCTGCTTGTGTTTGAAAGAAATATAAGTTATGCTTGTGCCAAGTTCTCTATAATGATAATGCCAGTGTAATTAAGTCTGAAAATCTAAGACTAAAGGGCTGAATTAATTTCCACAAGGAGAAACTACAGTTGCTTTGAATGTGATCCTATAAAAGGATGCATACACTTATTCTTAGGTGTAGTAACACTTTTGCTGCCCCCCTCATGGGTTCCAGGTAATGCTGAAGTGTGTTTGCACAAGCCATGAATCCTCTTTTATGATATATCAAGCAGCACTTGAGATATCACTAGTTATACAAAGCAGGCATTCCAAGTTTTGATGTGTTTTTTTTTTCTTTTTGATGCTCTGGAGTTAAACCTTTGAGGCCTTGAAACTGCCCTTGGCATGAATAACTTGTGTATATACCTTGTAGGAGAAAATAATTTATCTTACTAGAGACTTGGCTGAGTTCTGCAACCCACACAGCTGCTTTCATATGATATTTAGAGGCATGATAAAAACACACTTCCTGTAGAAAGTGTTTGTCCTGCCACCCCTGGCTGGGAAGCAGCCAAAACACTTGTGCACCAGAATTGCATGTGAAAGAACTACCCTTATGCACAGCCATTAATCCACATTGTCCAGCATTTCCAACTGAAACGTGCAACTCCAGGGACTTCTTAAAGGCAGTGATTTAACCCAATTGAGCAGACACAGCTCTTGTCTCCTTCCTTGGCTGTTGTCCCATGGTTTGCTTTAGGAGAGCACAGATCTCTCTGTCCTTCATCTCTTTGGCTGGTGCTGGGTTCATCCCATGGTCTGCATCCTTCTCTTGGAGTCTGACACGGCATCACAGAGTGGAAGTGCAGAAGGAAGATGACAGTTGTGGAAAGCAGACTTTCTTCATCTGCCATCAGTGCTGGGCCATGTGTAGCTTTGTACAGATCACATCATTGTGTTGCTTTTTTCCCTGTTTTTTTTTATTTTCATATGCTCGTGATGTACACGACTGCAGGAGGGGGCTGACTCTCAGCCTGTGAATCACTTGGTGTTTCACTGTACTGATATCTGGAGGGATTAGTCAAAGGTACCTTGGAAGCCTCTCTCAGTTTCGTTTTTTTTTCCAGAGCACAGAAGCTGAGCCCCATAAATAATGCAGCTGATATCAGGAAGAAGCTGGAGGTGTAGAATACATAGCGGAAATCACTGGTTATGTCTACAAGGAGACCTGAAATAGAAGCCAAAGAGAAGTTGTACACTAAAGGTATAAATTAACATGAATGTTAAACTCAAATCATTCAGCAAACTGCATATAAAGTTATACATTATCTGATGAATTCTCTTCTCCAGATTCTAGGGGTTGTTTTTTTAGTTTGGGGTTTCTGGGGAAGGGGATTTAGGAGTTTTTTTATTGTGGTTTTTTTTTTAGAACAACTAACTAGAGAAATATCTCAAAGTTTACATATTAGGGTCTCTAAACTGAACACTTATCCCTAATACTGTGCAGTGAGAGAGAAGGAAATTCACAGCACAGCAAGATCATGACTAACATTAAGCCACCTCAATGCAGACCATTTACAAGTGTGATATATCAATGAGTAATTCAACACTAATGTTAGAGGTGAAAGGAGATGCTCATGTCAAATATGTGATGCCTTTTGTACAGGCTGCTTATCTATTTGGAAATGCTGGAGTAATGTTTATTTGCTTGTATTTTTCAGTAAAGATTGGTCATGTTTCTTTTCATAGAGTGCTTTTCTGTAGTGGATTTTAAGACTACAAACAGAAATGGTGCTGCTTTTACTGTGCTTTGTTTTGCCCATCTGTCCCTCCTGTCAGAGGTGTCCAAGAAAGGACCTTTTTTGCTCTTTCAGAAAAGTGACTGACACACTAATGCTGAGGAATACCATGAAATATGGTGCATGTTACCATCACTTGATTGGACCAGACAGTATTTGCCTTCTGAATAGCCACAGTTTATTGTCTGGCGAAGAGAACTAAAGCCTGAACTGAGGATTCATGCTCAGGTTGGCATTTGTTTGTTAGTCTTTTGAATTTGCTGCTGTACTGCAGGAGCAGGTGCATCTTGGACAGGTCATTTAGTGGCATTTGGAGTGAACTGTGAATAATTGATTGGATTGAGGGTCATAACTAACTCCTTTCTTGTCTCCAGAGAAAAATTAATATGGTCCAGAACTTAGAAAGAAGGGCAAATAGAAGCTTTTACTATAAGGCTTTTGAATAATGTAGGACTGGTAATCATTCTGATCACAGTTAATTTGTTTAGTGGGATGTTCACAATTCCCTGAGACTGTGGATAAAACAATGCAAACTGACAAAGCAATGAAACAGTTCACAGACAGCAAGATCCTACCACAGTAATTCCTGTCTTCTTGTCACTCAGTGGAAAAAAGCTCTCATTGCTCCCATAGCTGTCAAATAGCTCACCAAGTGAGTAATTTTTTCACTGCTTGCTGAAGAAATGATCCTCTTTCAGCTGACAGAAGGGGCTGATCATTCTCTTCCAACTCTCCTTTTTATACTGCTCCTTTTGTATAACACCTGCCTGCATGGGTTTGGAAACTCCCTTATTCCCCTTTTTTAAGATCCCAGACACTTGCCACCAGTTCCCAAACCACCACCTTTCCCCCATCCTGCTTTCACAACTTCTCCCACCTGTGAGTGGTGGCCCAAGGAGGAGAGTGATGCTCTCCAGGATGGTGAAGAGCCCTAGAGCACTGGAGAACCTGTCCATCTCCACCACATCCATCAGCACCTGGAAGGTGAGTGCCCCGACCCCGCTCATGGCTATGCTGAGGATGACGCAGTAGAGGATGAGGACACTGAACTGGGCTGAAATGATACAGATGAAGTTGCTCAGCCCACAGAGGAGCACGGCCAGGATGTACAGGTAGATGCGTCTCCCTGTGAACACGCTGTGTCCCGAGAGCAGCCCCGTGACAGGGCGGATGAAGATGTTGATGAACCCAATGATGGAGATGAGGAGAGCTGCCCTGCGCTCCTCCACCCCGTTGTGGATTGCGTAAGGCACAAGGTAGACATGGGGTAATGCAAACCCCATCATCATCCAGGTCACTCCAATAGTGTAAATCTGGTAACCTTTGTTTTGGCAGAAGATGTCAAAAGCCAGGTACTTCTGCAGCACCTGGAAGCATGTTGTCCTCCTGGTATGCTGCTGGAGCATGGCATGGGAAGGAGATGCTCCATTGGACAGCTGTGCCTCCTCTGCTCTGCTCCCTGGCTCCTCCCCAGGCTTAGGTGGCTCTGGAAGTGACCCAATGGGTCTCATGATGGCTCCACAAACGCAGCAGTTCAGGAGTATTCCTCCAAAGATGAGGAAAGTGTTTCTCCAGCCCATCTCGTCCAGCAGGTACTGAGAAAGCAGCGGCCACAGCGTGAAGCCGAGGGAGACGCCGGTGGAGGCCATGGCGTTGGCCAGAGTTCGCCACCGCACAAAGTAGTATCCCAGCACAGTCACCCCTGCCTGGAAGCTGAAACATGATCCCAGACCTAAAGGTGAGAATAACAGAATAAATAGCAGCACATGATCCCTCTGCTTTGTCTTAAAGGGTGAAAAGAACCCAGATCCAGGGGGGTACCCACAGGTGATTTTATCTGCTGCAGAAGCATTCCCTCACCTGCCAGGCTGCACAGGCCCAGGGGGTTGATTAATACTCAGAAACCCCACACCAGGAATGAAGAAGGATATTTTGGTAAATTAAACTACTTGTGCTCTTGGGTACAGTGAATATAGTGATCTAAACTGACATTTGTCTGGGGTATGTTGCTGTTCCTAAAATCATTATGAAATTGTTCATTAGAAAGTTGTTTTTTATACCATGTGCAACAACTAATGCTGCTTTCTTGACACTTTCTTCAGGGCTCAGGGAGTTGCTTGTTCTTCTGTCTATGCAGTGGCCACAGTTTGGCTTGCAAGATGCAGCAGGATTGGTCCCAAAGTAAGGAATTAATCTCTTTGTGTTATTAAAAACCCAGAGTTGAATGTCAGTCACACAGGAGAAATATTTGGAAAGGAAAAGTTCCCATCTGTTACTTCTGTTCAAAACCAACATGGTCTTTTGTTAGAAAAAGTTGTCTCCACATTTCCCCAGATTGGGAGTGGTGAAATATAAACCCAGGGAACCTGGGAAGGACATTATCCCAACACATCATGTTCCAAGACTGAAAAAAAACTAACACAAAAAAGTCCTCCTTTATTGAATTTTGCCTTCTGTAGACCTGTACTTTTTACAGAGAGAAGCACTTCCCAATGAGCTTGGGTGAGTGAGGTGTGTGTTAAAGGGTGTGAAGGCCAAGTCTAGTGGCTGTAGGACTCCTGCTGCCCTGGGGGATGTTTCATTCTCCTGTTTCCCAGAGGAATAGGAAACATGAGCACTTAGAACCCTCCCCATTCCCCTCTCCCAGCCAAGCACAGCTGGGTTTCCCTGCTGCTCCCTGGCACGTACCGGTGATGAGCCCAGCTGTGAGGTACAGCTGGCTGATGGACTTGCAGAAGGAGCTGGACACCATTCCCAGCCCGCTGAGGAGCCCCCCCAGCATCACTGCAAACCTGCAGCCAAACCGCTTCACCAGGAGGCTGCAGAGGGGCCCTGGAAGCAGGGAGGAAAAGGGGAAGCAGTTAGGGAGGAAGGAAATATTCTGTACCTGCTGGATTGCTGCAATTATCAAACAAGTTAGCCTAGAGACCCTGAGGGTTGTCCCACCAACTTTATGTAGCTGGGGGAGCCAGGAAGAGAAAACATAGTCCCTGATCCTTCCAAGTGCTTGGTCAAACTGAGGGAAAGGCTCCTGAGTTCTCCTGGGATTTTGGCCACCATGTAGGTTGTGATGGATTTTCATTAAAACCCTTGGAAATGGACTTTTGCTTTATTCTGTGAGATTGTGGTAAATAACTGGTTTGTTAATGACATTAAGCAGCCTTCATTTTCAGGTAAGGAAAAATTAGTTCAGACCTGCAGAACATCAGTGGAAAGCATGTGCTTCTTTCTCTCAGAAGAGGATTTGAAGGCAGAGGGTTTTTTCCTGTTCCTTTGAGGATCCACAGGGTTTTCCAGGTTTTATTATTTTTTCCCAATTCTGAGCAGTCAAGGTGTAAGGTGTGTATACTTTATATATAAGGTATATAAGCAAATGCAAAATGATGGTAAACTGCAGAATTAGGAGTCAGTCAGTGTAGAGAAAATAATCTGTGGCATATTTATGACCTAAACCAATGTCTGGTTTGAAATAAAATCCACACAGTCAAGTGAACAGTGGAACATTATTTAAATTAGGAGTGCAGCTGTCTGTATTTTGATCTGCTTGGGAGATTTTCACCTCAGACTTCACTAGCCTTTGAAAAAGTGTCCAGGAAACGTGACTGGGTTATTTTTCCTCCTGCTGAAGACATTAAGGATGGTACTGCTGTTTAACCAACCCAAGTAGCCAGAGGGCATGAATTAAACACTCCAAGATAATGAGACTGGCTCTAAAAACCATAAGGGTTTTTCATTATTTGTTCCTGGTAACTTGCTGTCTGTGTTTCAAATATTATTTCTCGCTTGCCTGGGGCCTTTGTGCTTTCCTTTGCAGAAATAATAAAAAGAAGTGCTGCATTTGTATGAGTGAGTCCAGAAAGTTCTGTGTGCATGAATACCTGTAAGGGCCTGAAATCCCCTTTTGGAGGCAGGTATGGGATTCTGAGTGCTCTCAAATGATCTTACAGAAAAATAATCGTGAATGGTTTTCACCTGGGAATGTAGCACAGGTAATGAGATCTGTTTGGCTGAGTTCTGAGCTATTGTTTGTGCTGTGCCCTTCCTTGTTCCCCTCCATAGCTCTGTGGAGCTGCAGACAGCTGTCCTGCAGGGAACCTTCTCCCTGCCTGACCACCCTGAGAACGGGCTGCTCTGCCCACTTCTCTCCCTCATTACCAACTTTTGCAATATTATTATTTTTTTCCCCTTTGGTGCCTCTGAATTAAAGAGAATAAAGGTGAAGAAAGGAGAGGAGCTTCTCTGAGAGACACTGGTGACAGCACAGTGCAATTCTGGGAAAGATTTAAGTGCTAAGATGATGGATGTAACTGGAGAACCTGAATCAGACAGAGCCTGGCCCACTGCAAAGGAGATCAGAAGTTGCAGCAAAAGCCATACATGCCTGGCCTGAAAGAGAGGCTTTGATCCCTATTTATTTTGCTGTTTTTTCCTTCCTGGTTTATGGTCATGTTACTCCTGCCCTGTGCCACTGGGGAACAAGAACAAGCACCCCTGTGCTGTAACAGCCTGCAAGAGGAGACATAACTGGCAAGGAAAGTGCAACTCTTTGGCTGTGCCCTGACAAAATCTTCTGTGAATATCACTAATATGAGGCTATTCTTTCCTTGTCTAATTTACAACTTTTGGATCAATTTATTGACTGTCTTTATATCAGTTTTTACTGTGGCTCCAGCTTCCTACACAACAATTACTTCATTAAAGATTATTGGATAATTGATATTTTCTTGTGCATATTGCCAGAGTTGTCCTTCCTGGATATGTTGGGACCAAGCTGATAAACAGACAACCCAAACCCCACCAGGCAAAAGAAGCAAAGTACCCAGTGTGGCCCACGTATCCAAGCTGCTCCTTGAGTTCGTACCTGCTCCCTTTCAATGCTGGTGGAAGATGACACCACATTATTATATAAAAAAGCAGAGCCCAGAGTCACACTGAGGTGAAGGCTGTGGTTGCTTCTGAGACCGTTTCTCAGAGCCAGCAGGTCCCAATTAGATCTTTCCCACTAACCACAGCAGGACCACAGGGGATGGAAGGCAGCACAGGGAATGCCCAGGAGCTTTGGAATTCCAAGCCCCAAGGACACTGTTCTATTTCTGCTGACTCTTAGTGATGATTCCTCTCCTTGTCGCTTCCCCTGATCTCTTTTTCCATCTGCACCTTGATATTCTGGACCCAGCTGTTCCTGCTAAGGTGCAAACTCTCAATTCCATGCCAGCTGGCTCTCAGCCAAGTCCTGCACAGGGGAGACAGAACCAGCCACAGCCTTGACCTCAGTGTGACTCTGGGCTCTGCTTTTTTTTTATATAATAATGCGGTGTCATCTTTCACCAGCATTGAAAGGGAGCAGGTACGAACTCAAGGAGCAGCTTGGATACGTGGGCCACACTGGGTACTTTGCTTCTTTTGCCTGGTGGGGTTTGGGCTGTCTGTTTATCAAATGAGCACAGGAGTTGTGGAGACGAGGAGTGGTCAGTGAAACATGAGCTACTCCTTAGGAAGTCCTCAAGCTGCTGGGAATTTGGTTTTCTTCTTTTTTACAGAAATAGAAGAGAATCCCTCCACCTGTGTGTGGAGTCTGGGACCACTGCCCTGTGCTGCTCCCACATTTTCCTTGTGGAGAGGAAAAAAACCCCACTGATTCTCTCCACTATCCCCACAGCAAACCCCCCTCCACCCAGAGGGTGCCACCTGACACACATTCTGCACTGATCCAGCCCTGCTCTCGTCCACCCCATGCCAGCGTGGGTGTGATCTCTGTGCCACCGCCCAAGGAGCTGCTTTTAAGGCTCTGCCTTGGCTGGCAGCTTGGAGGAGCCTGGCTTTTGGCACCTCTCCAGCCCCGAAGAACACAGTTGTCATGTGGCACTTGGAAGGAGATGTGCTCCCGTGGACAGAGGATGAACCAAGAATGCACCCAAGCTCCAGCACTGTATGCTGGCTTATTCAAGGAGCTGCTGTGGGAAATAACTTGCTGTTATTGCTGGTCTGGAAAAGGTGGGCTTGAGAAAGGGAAACCTTCTTCGACCAAGGGTCTTGGTTGACTCTGAGAGTGACAGAAGGGTATCTGTGGACAGTTAGTTTGGACTGTGGGATCCAGGTGGCTGAGAGGTGCTGTGCACTGCCACCCAGCCGATCTGCTCAACCTCCCAGTCCCTTCTACTGCCCACCATAATGAAATGCCATTCCCAGTGTTACTCACCCCCTCCATGCAGCACGGCCACCATGATGGATGGGAACCACGATGTCTCACTGTTGCTGGCCTGGAACTCATGCTGGAGGTCTGTGAAGAAGACCCCAATGCAGCAGGGAAAGCCCAGTGTCAGCGCCTGCAGCACCACTGCAGCCGGCAGGACCATCCATGCCCATCCCTGGTCCTGGGGCTTGGCAGCGCCGTGTCCTGCTGCTCCTCCTTGGGACATGACAGCTTCTTTCTGCTCCAAGCCAGCCTGCTGGGGAAGGCAGTGCAGCCACCTTGCAACCCTCAGCCCAGCGAACAGGCCTTCAGGGAACAGCTGATGGTGTTCCCGAGGCTCAGAGCACTGGTGTGTCCCACACCTTTCCCAGCTGACACTCTAGACTTCTTGCTCTGCATTTCTTCCAGCACCTCCCTTCCTTCTCGCTGCAGGATCCTGGCACCAGATTGCTTAAGAAATAGCTGCCTTCTCCTTTTATATTTCACAAGACTGTGACCACAGCCAGGTAGAGGACAGGACCACACCTCCTCTGAGGTATGAATTGGCTTTACCGAGTTCCGCCCTTATTTTCCCTTTCACCTGCTTTCATCATACGGAGTCCCCTTGCTGGCAATGGCTAAGGTCACTCAGTCCCCGTGCTGAGAAGAGGAGGAAACTGCAAATGCCAAGAAAAATAGAAACACGTAAAGGTTGCATGTCTCAGCAGAGGTCAGTGTGAACCTTTTGGGAAAACTTTACCTACTTACAAAGTGCTAGTGGTGAAAAAACATTTTAAAGCCATTAACTAATTAGCATCCAGTGATGGCAGATAGGCTTTCACTTTACCTCTGTTTAGGTCTAGAACTTCTTCTGAGAGATCCCAGTTTTGATTTCTCTGAGCCTGGCAGCACAAAATGTATGGCAATAGCATTCCCCATCCTCTCCACATGAATAAACATGCACAAAATAATAATCTCTGGCAGCTGGATGAGCTCAGAAAAAGTGCCCATAAGGTCACTGCACAGCGCAATATTTATTTAGCACTCAAATTGTGTTTTTCCCCCTAAAACAACAGCTACATTCAGGTTTTGTGTGCAGCTTTAAGGATGAATAATAGTTTGATTTTGCTCATTATTTCAAATATGCCATGGTGCAGAAAGTTAGTTTCATACCTCAGGCTGGAGACCAGAACTGGTCAAACGAAGGGCAGCGCCGCGTGGCTGCGGCTCATCCCCGGTCAGCTCATGGCCCACAGTCAGATACTTCTGCTTCAGTAGCGACTAAAAGCTTTGATGAAGTCTTTTGCAATATTAACCTAGGCATCATTTCTGTAAACAGGGCTCTTATGCTGGCTGGCTCACAGCCAGAAACAAGAGAAAAAAAAAAGGCTGGGAGCAGAGGGGGCCCGTGGGAAGGGGCTCTGAGATGCAAATCACGGTGTTGGTGCTCAGGGCACTTTAATCCTTTGTCCACTTTAGCTGGGCGCAGATAATGCAACTAATTCAAGTGCTTGTCTCTCTGGTGTGAATTAGCTGGATGACAGCCTAAAACCTCTCCCCGGCAACAGCAAACCTGCAAAAAAAGGCAGAAGCACAGCCCCTCTCTGTTCCCAGCTGCCCTGTCCAGCTCTTGAGTTTGTCCAGCAGATTCCTGGCTCCCCTCACATCTCCCTGGATGCCTGCTCACGGGGGAGGACTCTCCAGTGGAGCTGCAGACCCAGTGGCTTTCATCCACCTTCTGGCTGCAGGACACCTTTTCCCGTGGGCTGCCCGACCTGCACAGTTGCTGCAAGGACCCTGGAGATCTGCTGCCAAGTGCCACAGGACCTCCTCGCTGCCTCCTCGCTGCCTCATGCCTGCACAAAGGTAAAGGAACAAGTTTGTTCCAGCTCTGGCTTAGCTGGCTGTGCCACACCAAGGAACAGCAGCAAACCCTTGGATTAACCCTTCAAGGGTAACCAAAAGGGATGGACAATGTGAATGTGGAGGGGTAGTGTGTGTTCTCTCCTGCTCCTATGGGCTTGATGCCCTCAGACAACCTGCTCCCGGTGCTGAGCAGGAGGTGACAGACCAGGGACACCTGCGAAACACGGGCAGACTTTCACACACACGTGACCATCCCGTGCTAACAGTGTTGGGAACAGGATTGGAGTTCACAGCAATAGCCACACCTGGGTGCCTACTGCAAACACTGTGCTTTTGTTGGGAGCAGATAAACTGGTGCAAAAGGGCTTCTCTCTCCCAGCCCGTGCAGCACCTGGGGACACACAGGTGTCCTGGATGGGATAAGGGGAGCACTGACTGTTTCAGTATTTCCCTCCAGCCACTCTCTGCCAGTCACTGACTGCCCTGATGAGCTAATCGTCTCTCATTCACATCTGAATGTTATATCCTCTTCTTCCAGTGACCCCCAAGACACCAGCATTCGATCCTTCTCGGATTTCCCCATCTGGAGGAGCCCTAGTACCTGTTTATGGCAGCAGACCAGGAGTGCTCACACAGTGACTCTCCCTGCTTCTTCTGTGCCTGTTTACCTCAGCTGTGATGGGGAATAAGCAGCTGCTGGGATGAGGGCTGCTGGCTGGTCCCTGCAAGGCCAGGCAATCCTTTATGCTGAGGGACACAAGGGGCTGGAGCGTTTATGTAGCTCGCCTCAAAGGAAGAGGTTTATATTTCACAAGTTCAGGTTTATATTATGCAAATAATGATGATAATTGTGTATTGTCTTCAGTAAGAGCTTGCAGCTGGTGGGCACCTCTGTGGGGAGATGAGCAGCCCAGTTCTCCCCTGCTGCCACTCAGAAGGGACACCCAGCCACAGGGTCCAGCAGGGAGTTCTGGAGTGTGGCTGGGGGAAGGCAGAACCTTGGAGGGGTGTCCAGAGACTGGACAATGCCTGTAGCTTGGGAGCAGGGATGGGAGTGGAGAAGCAGCTTTCTTGCATCCTCCTGCTGCCCAGCTCAGCCCTGGTGTGTGCTGGACATGTATTTTATGAATGTGTAAAATAAACCACATGCACAGAAGCGAGATGTTTGCTGTAAACTGAGCGGGGTGGCAAACTGCTTTTTGGGGTCACTCAGTGTCTGCTGGCGGTAGGAAAGCCAAGCACTTCTTTTGGTAAACACCTTTATAAGTGACTTTTAAAGTACCTTTGCCATCCTCTCCAACTCAGGCTGTATTATATCCCAGCTGAATTTTCCAAGGTCACTCAGTAAGGTGACAGCAGAGAACTCAGATTTAGCTGTGATTAAAGCGCTGGCCCAAGTGGTGCAGCCTGGCCCAACACTACGGGCTCGTCTCTGCCGGATGTCACTTGTCAGCAGTCACTTGCAGCCCTCAAGGGACAGGCTGTGCTTGGGGCACAGTGGAGGCGGCTGCAAGTCCCTGCTCTCTGGCTGTCCTTACGGGCATGGTATGTCTCAGCTCAGGAGCCTCAGCAGCAGTTTTGGGGCTGACCATGTCTTAGGGACGTGGTTTAATGGTGGCCTTGGCAGTGCTGGGTTAACATCTGGACTCGATGATCTCAAAGGTCTTTTCCAACCCGAATGGTTCTGTGATTCTCTGTGCCTGGAAACAAATGTGCAAATGCCTCAGAGCTTGCAAATCACTTTTGAGAAAGACCAATTGAATTTGTTCCAGAGATCCAGATTAACAAATCCTCTGGCAGATTGAATATCACAGAAGAAATGAGGGGGGTATTTGGTTTTGGGTTTTGTTTTTTGTTTAAAGCAAGAGAAACTAAGCAACATTTCAGCTGTGGGATTGCAGAGCCATTTGTGGAAGCAAGCTGTTCCTGCCCCAGGTTCAGTCACAAATTAAACTCCTGCTCTGATCCACACCTTGAACCTAGACAGATCCAGCAGAAACTGAGCTCTCAGAGCACCTGAGAACAGATTCTTAAGGCTGGACAGGATCTGAACAACCCTGGAAAAACCCCTTCAGACCAGCTCTGCTGATACCGAGGAAATGGGACTGTACCATGGTTGAAGTGCTGGTTTCTCATGAGTTTCCCCAGCAGTTCCCATAGCAGGACTCCCACATCCTCCCCTTGCAAAAAGGACCAGGGTCCTGCCTGCACTAATTGGTCTTAATTAGCCTGACCAGCCTCATCTATGTCCTCTTGCCACACCCCCACCACCCCCTTTGGTCCCCCACAGCATTTAAGCCCAGCTTCTTGCCCAGGTGAGTCTTTGCTCTGTCTTGCTACTGCTTTCTGTTCTCCGGGGTTGACTTTGGATCTACCTGGCTGCTTTGTGCTCACTACTCACCAATAATGTGGGTGTTAGACTAGAGAAACTCCCTGTTTTGGGACCAGGTTTAATGGCCATTACCCAGTGCTGGGGACAACACAGCTTAGCCTGGAGATGGGAAGTGGGAGCTGAGGCAGCAGCTGGCACCGGAGCGTGCACTGACAGCTCCCACTGCACTGCAGGAATTCAGCAGGATGTGGCTTGTCCCAGCTCTTTATCCTGGTGGCAAATCTCTGGCTGGTGGGTGATTGCAGATGGTCTGTGTGTGTGCTGGCCCTTGCCCTCCTGACTGCCACCATGCCCCTGGTCCCTGGCTGTGGCTGTGCCAGAGCAGTGCTTTGTGCAGTGCCAAGGAGGGCGGCATTCCCTGAGGCAATGGGGATGGCTCTGGAGATGAGCCTGAGCAAGACATGCTTGCGTAAACTCTCACCGGAGGTGGCTTTGGAAGAGGCTTTGGCTCACATGGTGTGACACCCTGACCTGCCACACTGACCTGCTCTGCCCTGGGAGTGGGCAGAGAGAGGGACTGATGGTGGCACAGGGTACCCAGACAGATGGAGGCCCTTGCCAGGAGCCTGGCTGAGGGTATTGAGAGTATCTGGAAGCTGCTGGTGCTTCCCCCCCTGCAATGTCCTTCATTTTAAAGGTGAGCAGGGTGGTGTGATCCTTGGAAAGTGGGGCTTTTGAAGAAATGGAGTTACCTTGTCATTAAGGAGTTTCTCTGCAGTAGGTGAGGATGTGGCAGAGGGAGGGGGCAGTGGGCTGTGTGAGAGTCTAACCCTACTGCAGCCCATCTCTTCCACGCAGTGACATTTGGGGGCCCTCAGCAGTGCCTGAGGGTTCTCTCTATCAAGCTTTTAATTGTCGTTTAGTTGGCTTTTATTAAGGGTTTATTAATAAGGAATAAGGGACTTAGTGGGAGAAGGATCAAGAGGAGTGTTTCCCTGTGCCTGGCTGCTGGATCCTTGGAGCAGGTGGAGGAAGTCGTGGGGGGTTGAAGCAGCCAGAACTTGTGGAGCGTGTTTTTTAGGAAGCCAGCAGGTTTGGGGGCTCTAGCTTGCCAGCTTTGGCTGTTTAGGGTGTTCAGCTTGGTGATTTCTGGAAAAGGAAAGGCAGGAGCTCTTCATCCCACTGGGAAGTGCAGCTCACTGTGCACCATAGGAGTTGTGTTATCAGGGCTGTGTGTGGAAACAGCAAAACGTGGCCTGGAGCCTTTGTTTTGTGGGCAAATCTCCTTTGGTTTGGCAAATACAACCATCCCCTTCTTTCTTTCTTTGTACATGTTTCTCTGCATTGAAATTGTAGATAAAAACCCACTGGAGCACTGAGATGAGGATGACCATTTCCTAGCCCTTTAGTGCCTACTCTTGCCTGCTTTTCTGAGACACCTTGAACTCAGTGCCCAGGTTAAATGCTTGTCTTCTTGCTTGGTTGCCCAAATGGTTTTCCTCATTTTTAGCCACTGTCATTTGAATTTATCAAGGTCACTGGTGCATGTTTTCCTGCCTGTGTTGAAGGACCTGGCACTCAGACTGCTCTGAGCTCAATGATTTTCTTGAGATACAGAGGCCTGCAGACCTCTTAGGTCACTGAAGATCTGTTTGAAACACATGAAACTTGAGGACTCCTTGCACTTCAGACTGGTGACAGACTTGTATCACACTCCCATCTACTGAAGTCTGGGGAACCCCTAGGAATAAGTTGCTAATAGGAAATATTGCCAGAAGGTCAAACACCTTTTGAGATGAGCCTTTGCTGATGTGTTAATACCACAATCTGAAGGCAATTATGAGGGCACTGCAGATGCTTTTCTGTGGCTTGGAGAAACCAACATGTTTCTCCAGCCCTGGAAGCAAGAGGGTATGTGGGGGGTATTTCCCTATAAGAAGGTTGGGTTAAACCTTCAGTAACTGCCTTAAAACCAGATCTAGGTGGAAGGCCATGGCTGAGGTCCCTTGTTTCCCAAACATGTCAGTAAGCTGGGTGGAAAATATCTACAAGTTTCCTGTCTGCAGAGAGATCTGGGTTGATTACTTTGTGCCAGGTGAGGGTGGGTGGGTCAGTGACGAACTGACCTTCGTTTTTATGTGAGAGCCTGAGGCAGAGCAGGACAGGGCATTGGGGTGTTGTGCAAAATGCACATGTGGCTGTGGCAGGGCCTCTGCACCGCTGGGTTTCACCCTCCCACAGGTGTGTGGAGAGGGAAATGCAGCCACAGCTTCCACTGCTTTTTGCAGGAGCCCCAGGCCAGGTAGTCGGATGCTGATAGGTGTGTGACACTGCTAAAGCCCTTTCCAATCTTTAATGTCAATTAGGGTTCCCAATTTGTCCACTGACATGGGCAGATAGGCCAGAAAAACAAATTAATTGTGTTTCAGGCAAAACTGGCAGGGGCGTGGCTGGGGTGACTAATGGGGTGAGCACCAGCCTCAGGGAGCCAGGTGGCCCCTGGACACAGCATGGGGCCAAGAGGGAGCCAGAGCCTGGGCCTCTCTTTCCAGACGAGGATGTGGAACTGCTACTTTTACACCCTTTCAAAGAAAAGGCTGAGAAAAGGGTTTTAAAGTCCCTCTGCTGCAGCTTGGATGCATGCACTGCTTACTTTGTGACCATCAGAAAACCTCAGATGTTTCATTACTCATCTTTCTCTCCAGCACCTGGCAAAGCCACTTGAAGAATTTATTTCCCCCAGTCGCCTCTGGCTGTAGGAGGGACCAAATCCTGCCATAGGAAGCTACTAAGTCCCTTAGGTGGTTTTGTGGTGCCATTCACCTCCTGCCTTCGTGGTGGTCCAGAGTTGAGTAGGGATTTAGCCAACAAAAGTTGACAAAAAAAAATCCTCTTCCTTTCTTAGCTGCTCACACTGTGGTTGTCAGCGGAAATGGTTAAGATAAATGTGGAATTTTAAATGCTTTTTTATAGCAGATCAGAAACAAGCTTCAGTTGTGCCTTCATCTCTGAAAGTAGCCTAGGAGGACTCCAAAATCTCATTAGATTCTCTCTTTGGCAAATCATTGTTAAAAATGAACTGGAGCCAGAAGCAGGTCCCCAGTTTTCACGTTTCCTCCCCCACACTGCAGCAGGTGTGTGAGAGGTGGTGCAGGGAAAGCAGGAGGCTGCAGACTGGCCTTCAAACTTTTCAAACCCATTTCAGAATCCTTGTTGGAAAAAAGAAAAATTAATCACGGCATCTCAACTGTTATTCAAACACATTTAATAAACAAAGAGAAACAGTAGCAAAGGGCACTGACACGTGACAAACTGTACAAAACCTCCGGGGAGGAGCCCACGGCCCGGCTGCTCCGGCCCCGCCCCGCAGCCAACCAGGCCCCCTTCGCCTCAGCCCACTCAGTCACCCCTGAGAAAAATCGATTTTTTAAAAATGTGCAGAAACAAAGACACTTCAAGAGGTTATTTCCAGTCTTGCCACAATGGAACAATTTAGGCCACTGGGAAAGTTTAAACAAAACCAAAGTGTCATAACGCTCCATTCCCAGGATTAACACTTCAAAGTGAACCTTCCCAAGAGGCACAAGCGCTCTCAGCCAGCCAGTACATCTACCCCTGCTCACCTACTCTACTCACCACAACATGCTACACTTTTTTTAGTGAATGGGACAAATTTCATCCTAATTCAGCACTAGTTTTGATATAGTTGTGACTGAGTGAAATGGCAATGGAAGGAAAAGCCCTGTTTGAGCACAGAAGGGATGCAACTCGTGCATAATGCTGAGACCAGCCCCGGTCTAAGGGTAAAGGTGACCTAGCACAGCCAGGGAGGAGAAATCCTCCACTGGGAATGTACCTGCTCTGGATGGACTTCACGCCTGGCCCTAAACACTGCCCAAGAACTCGAGTGTCCAGTACCAGTGATTGGTTTTCTACCATAAACTTGTCCTGTTGAACTTAAAAGACCCTTAATGGCACCCAAAGGGTCTGTGGTCCCCTGGCACCTCCTCACTGCTGAAAGAGGAGGGGAAAACCAAGATGCAACTCTGATGGTCTTTCTTGTGCATGTCAGTTCAACAACCGTGCCATTCACCTGGTAATGGGAACTTCTGGCTCTCTGTGGCTCAGAGGGGACAGTGACAGCATCACTGCATCAGGCAATCCTCTGGTGGGCTCCACCAAGGTGCTCAGGTGGCATCAATGTGACAAAAGCAGCTTGACCACTTCCTGTTGCCTTTAGTTTGACATTTCTTGACTAGTTCCCAGAAACTCCCTCCTCTGAGGAGGGGGAAGAAGACAGATGAGAGTGTTAAAGGGCTTGTTAGGCTGCTAACTTACTTGCATACATGTGCTTGTCATTTCTTAGCTGTGAGCACACACACTGACTGAGGCTGTGAGATGCAGACAGAGGAGAGAGATCTATACACATCACAGTGTTGTTCAGGCCCAGCCAGGGTGTGGTTTGATCACACCAACACCAGCTCACCACGTTACAAACAGGGAAGGTGGAGGGCAGAAGAGTTGGGCTCTCCAGTGTGATGACAAACCAGCTGCGATTCCACAGCCTGTAACAGACACAATGTGAATCCAAAGACATTTGGCACAGCCTGTTGTTACCAGGACTAATTAGCACAGACAATTAACCAGTCTGTCTTGAGAATGTGGCAAAGGCTCCACCAGAGGAGCAAATTGGCAAAGCAGGATGGAGAGGACAGGCAAGAGAGGACTGAAGAGAGGCAGAGCACAGCAGTGCCACTCAGTGTTTTTGCTGCACGTCTTGGTTGCTGAACTGGTTGTTGTTAGTGCTGCTGCAAGGCCTCATCAACAAGGAGTGTGAGATGGGAAACCTGCTTGATGCTATATCAAAACTTTTAGGAGGCCACAGGTAGCTGAAGGCCTCCAGAAAGGAGTCCAACTCCTCAGTCCAGGTGGGGAATTTTCTGATTTCTTATCAAGAAACATCTGCTCTGAGCTTGTCAATGTCTGTGAATTCCAGCATCTCTAAAGCTTTGCTGTAATGTCAGTTTGGGACTTGACTGAAAATGACCCAAGTGTCAGGACACTTGGGCTACAAAGAACAAAGCCAGGATGAAAGGGGAAAAACATGCAGCAAATTCCTATGAAATTCCATTTACCAGACTAGGAGGAACATGCCCTTGGTTAGGGGTGGCACAGAGTAACAGAGGGGAACCAGTGACTGCAGTTTGCCTAAGATTAGAATTCAAGAGAGGCACAAACGAACATTTTGCACATCCATCCAAGGCATTCCAAAAAAAAAAAGAGAACGGAAAGAAAAGTCACAGAAGTTGACACATCACTTTGGACAAGAAACAATACAACAGTTTGGCAACTTTTCACCAACCCCCCCCACCCCAACTCTGTGATGTCCCTCTGTATTTTGAGGTGATCTCTTAAGGGTGGGGACATGAGGGGGCTGCAGATAAATTACTGTGTGTAAATAGGGGATCTCCTCTGCAGAGGATCTTGAGGGGTCCAACAAACCTACCTGCTTGCCTGCTACAGCACTGCAGGAATTCTGCCTGAAGCCCCCCCTGGTGAGAGGGAAGGAGACAGAGCCCCTGCTGCTGGAGACAAACAAGGCAAAGCTGAACTTGGCAGCGACAAGTCCCTAAACCTTGTGACTTTGCACCAGGCTAAGGTATTGGAGGGGAAGATGTTACCCCTTTTTTTCTGTAGAGAAGTGTAAAGGACAGAACTATCACTATTTTGGGTGAACACAGGCCTCTTTGTTTATGCATGCAAAGTAATGGGCTTTGGAGAATGCCAGGAGCCCACGTGCAATAGTGTTCACAGCGAGACCTGTGTCAGGTGGACACACAACTCCCCTCCCCTTAAATCTAAACTCAGCTCTTAGGAGTTGAACAAGGAACAAATACAAAGCAAGGATGGAAAAGTTTGTGTGGGTTTTTTCAGGAGTGGTTGTTTTGTTCCTCCTTTTAAAAGCCCTGTTCTTCTGATTTGGGGAGGGAGGGGGAGCATTGCAAGGTCCCTGCACTTTTCTGGTGGCAGACCTGGGTGCAAGAAATGGCACAGCTCAAATACTGATCTTCCCACCCACATCAGCCTGTGGAAGGTGGGACTGTTTACAAGGGCCTGAGGACCTGAACAACCTCCACAAAGGCTCCGACTGGGAATCCGGCCCAGCCATTGTTGGAAAAATGCAATACAGCGCTGGCCAGGAAAATAAACAAATACTTGTGGAAAGGACCATCCAGCTGGAAGAGTGTCTCCCCTCCTTGGTTTCCAGGGTAAGAGGGAAGCCTTTGGTTATGACCAGAATTATTTGCCACTGGCAGGACAGGCTCAGCTTTGCTTTGCATTAGCTTGGTTACTGTACAAGGGCCGGGTTCCTCTGTGGAGATGCTCTGCCCAGCTGGACTGCCCTGTCACATCCGGGAGTTTTAACGGAGTGGACACTTGAATTACATCCGGGACCCTCGCTCCTGAAGAATCTGGAACAGAAAAAACCTTCTATGAATAACTCAGGTAAGTTTAGATGCAAAAGTTCATGCTGAGAGTCCTTGTTTTGTGCAGGGAAAGGAAACATGGACTACTGTGAGGAGCTTGCTGGATTTTGTGCCACAACTGACAGGCTGGTTAAAGTTGAGGGAGCCCCTTCTTTAGAAATCCTGCTCAGCTGCCTGCAGGAATTCAGGATGTCACCTTTTGTTTCTATCCTGGGGAAGAAAAAAGTGTATTCACAGAATGGTTTGAGTTGGAAGGGACCTTAAAGCTCCTGTTTTTCCACCTCCCTGCCATGGGCAGGGACACCTTCCACTAGACCAGGTTGTCCAAGCCCCGTTCAACCTGGCCTTGAACACTTCCAGGTATGGAGAGGATTGAAAGAAAACAAAATGCTTGTTTATCCCTGCAATATCCTTCAACCACAAACCATGACCAACCTCAAAGGTCTTTGCTACTCTGTCCTCCTTTTCCAAGTTTCTCTTTCCTCCATTTTTTTGGTCTGAATTTGAAGTGTAAAAGAGTCTTAGCTCTTGTCCTACAGTAAAACATAAAATCTTCCAGGAGGGGAGGATGTAGGAGGAAATAGGAAAGCTGGTACACAGAACTGCTGCTGCAGATTATGGATCTGCTAGTGCAGGAAGGGTTTTTCTTTCACAGGGGAATGCAGGTCGATACACCTGAGCAGGTGCCTTACCTTTGCCTTCTCACTCGGCTCCTTGACAATGCCATTGGTAGAATTGTTGAGCTCCCTGGACACAACACAGAGGAATTCTGCCTGGTCTTCATTTCCATAGTTATAGGAAGATCCAATGCTGATCAGCTGTGCAATAGGAGACAGCCAAGGTAACAATCAGTAAGTCTTGACTTCTGCTTCACTCCTAGAATTGCTCTGTGAGGTAGAACTGTCCCGGGAGATCTGTTCTGAAGTGTCCCCTGCAGCCTCCTGTGTGTGTGTAAGACAGGGACACAGCCGAGCTCCACAGCCCTCTAGTGGCACCTGGAGCCCCGGGAAGGAATTCCAGCCTGAAACTAATGCTGGACACAGCAGAACATTGGCCAGTTTCTGAGGGTGGAAGAGGGAAAACCAGATTGTGCAACATATAATAAATACCCAGCTCACTCAGTGCAGGTTTCCTGGTCCACACTGAACTCAGTCTCTCAACCTGCCTTGAGACTCTGATGTGGAAATGGGAATTCTTTACCCCAGGCAGATGTTGGATTAACTGGGCACATGTGGCAAACAGTCACTGTCTTTTATGTAAATGCTGTCAAGATGGAGTTTGGTATCTGTGTAAATGGGATTATATTCTATTACTGTTCTGTTGAGGGTGTCTGGACTCGATCCAAGAAATCCCATCTGTCTCATTTATCATTATTACATTAAAAGGACATCCTGGAGTGCAGAGCTAATTTGTCATTTACAACTCAGCTCTGCTTCCCAGAGAATAAATATAAGTCACCTGAAGGAAGTGAGCCTTACCAACTGAGTGTATCCAGGAAACTTTAATGTGCTGTGTGCACCCCAACTTCCATGTCCTAATGGATTTTAGCAGAGCCAGCTCCAAATTTATACACACACAGATGCAGTCAGCAGCCTTCCTGGAGAGATGCTGATCTGTGTGGTCACAGTGCAGCTGCAGGAAGACTTGGGGGGACTGTTGTACTGACTGGCCTCCAGTACTGTTTTTAAAAGGTTCTGATGTTTGTGCCAGAGGCAAATCACAGACATAGGATAAAAAAAGGTATTTTGCTTCCCTGCTGCCTGTCTTGACTGTTTAAGCTGTTGGATATTTCAATACCACATGCCACTATTTACTCAACAAAGTATCTTTTTATGAAGGTGGCAATTTTCCAGAGTCCTGAACTCCAGCAAAGCCCGGGTGTTGGAGAACTGCATTCCCACGGAGCAGTGAGTGGCTCCTGCTCACCAGGTGTCACTGCTGGCTCACAGCGACAGGTTTTTGGCTGCCTCTCCAACTATGCAGTAGGAGTTTTCAGACATTACAGAACAGATCCACAGGAACAAGTGATGCAAAGTGCTGTTGCTAATCCTCTGCCTCACTTTGTGTCAGAATGTTTCCCACAACATCGGGAAGACACTGCTGTAACCCACAGAGCCTGTTCTGAAGTTTCTTAATACAGCACTCACATGCAGACCAGCAGGCTTCCAGTCCTCTCTCCTCAGAAACAGAACTGTGTTTGATTCCAGAAAACAAATCTGGAACTAACAACACATGCAACTGCAGTGACACCCAGCCCCAAAACTAACTGCACTGCAAAGACATCTGCAGGAAATTCTCATGTCACTCTTGAGCAAATACAGGAGTTGTGGCTTTGAGCTTCCAGAAAAGCCATGCTGTGGGTTTTCATGGCTCTAATAATTTTCCTGGATAAAACTGTTGTACCAGGGCCTGGTGTATGTGATGAAATGCAGGTGAATGGGAAGAACTGCTCTGGGATTGGACAAGGACACACGAGGGTCCTGAGATAAAATGAAATTTCTCTTGGCAGTTTGAGTGACTTCTGCCCTTCCCTGTCAGTGACTGGACACAAGTGCACAGCTCAGGTCAGGCTCCTGATTCAGAAGAGCAATTCAACAGTAAACTCTTCTTATTCCATACCCAGCTTTCAAAGGGATTCTGCCACTCTTTGGTGACGGTACCTGTTCGAACTTCCACCCATCGGACATGGTGGACACCATCTGTGTGAGCTCTTCCTCTTGGCACTGCAGGACTCTGTACACGTGCTTCACAGGTCCCTGGAGCATGGAGAGGAAGTGCTGTAGTTTAGTAATTGTTGTACTACTGTCAAGCTAGAAATTAAAAAGCCTTTCCCACTCTTGTATTACTATCTGAGGAAGTCAGAGCTCCACAGGCTTTCTGAGGTTTCATCCCACCAATTCCAAAACAGGCACATATGGCTGGCACATTTCTCTTAAAAGCCTTCTGGGTGTCCAAGGGCAAGTGAAAGCAAAACTTGTTTGGCTTTCAAAGCCACTTACTGCTTTTTGTAAACATTTCTGAAATTGAATCTACTGGGTGTGTTACTATCAGCTGAGCATTAATGGGAAAATTGCTGCAGGGAGACAAATATAAAGGGAAAAAATGGCTTAGAGAAGGCAGAGTTCGAGCTGTTCTTTACCAAAGCAGTATGTTTTGCTTTATAACCACCCACCTCTGTGCTGGCCCCTCTTGTGTGACTGTCCCTTGCCTTTCCCTACAGCCCTACAAGATGACTCAGTGGCCTGTGCTTTATAATGCCATAATGGACACTCTTTCTCAGCGGTGCCCTGGATCCACCTGACAGCTCTTATTCCCCCTTACTGCTGAACCAAAGAGCTGCCACTGCAGGGGCTGCAGCCACTCTTGTGTTCCTGTGCCCCAGACCTGCCTGACCCCACCCCCCAGGTGTGCATTACTTGGGAGGTTCTGTTCTCATTGTCCCGGATCCGCTCCTTCACCAGCCGCACGAGCGACGCGATGTTGTAAAACTCGGCCTCTTCCAGCACCCCTGAGGGGAACCCAAAGCAGAGAAAAATTCTGTTATTTTGCACAGGGTAGGATGAAAATGATCCTGCTACAGGGATGCAACACCAGCTCCTGACTCCAAATTCTGCTGAGATGGGAGAATCTCAAATGCTGAACAGACTATGCCATGCATCTCCTGCTCCCAGGCTGGGAGAAAACTCCTGACCAGCTGTCACCTCCTCCTGGGACTTAGAGGATCTTTAAGAAAATTATTCCCCTTTCCCTGGGATCATCAGAAACCTCATAGTACAATATTTTATGCACCCAGCCCCATTAAGGGAAAGCCCCCAGAACTGCCTGCCTGGGGAGAACCACGGCCTATGAGGGGCTGATGGGCTGCGACAGACCTTGGGCTCAGCAGAACAGTGACAGGGTGTGCTGGGTTAGGGTTAGGGGTAGAGCAGTGACAGGGTGTGCTGTCACCTGCAGCCTCTGCTTTTGGGGACAGTGACAGAGTGTGCTGGGTTAGGGTTAGAACAGTGACAGGGTGTGCTGGGTTAGGGTTAGAACAGTGACAGGGTGTGCTGGGTTAGGGTTAGGGTTAGAACAGTGACAGGGTGTGCTGTCACCTGCAGCCTCTGCTCATGGGGACAGTGACAGGGTGTGCTGGGTTAGGGTTAGGGTTAGAACAGTGACAGGGTGTGCTGGGTTAGGGTTAGAACAGTGACAGGGTGTGCTGTCCCCTGCAGCCCCTGCTCCTGGGAACACCCAGGCTCTGATGCTGTAATCCCTGTCAGTGAGCAGTCAGCAGTACTAACTAACAGCATTCCTGGGACACGTGCTGGCTCACCCCTCAGCACAGAGGGACCCTTCATGCTTGGGCTGGTCTCTGCTGAGGGCTCTCAGATGAGCTGTCCAAACCAGCATTCACAGCCTTTCCTGCTGTTTTTCTCTCACCTTCCTCTGCAAGCTCCTTGTTTATGATGAGCTTCCCGTGCCGGAGGTAGTTCAGGATCGGGCCAAAGTACGTGGGGTCTCTGTCGATGAGATACGCCCCTGTCTCATCCTGAGGAACAAGGCAGGGGTCAGTGGCACCAGGGCAAACCAATTCAGCTCAGCAATAAATTGAACAGCTTCCCTCTGAGGGCCTGGACTCCTCTGCCTGCGGGAGGTGTGTGAATGAGGCCACACTTAAACCAACACTTTTATTTTTCAGTGCCTGAGCTGCAGATCTCCCAGCTCAGTGACACTGGGAGAGGCCTCACACGAAGACTTGCACAGACAGGGCTTGTACACCCAGAGAGAAAAGCAGGGCTGATTTTCTTCACTGCAATAATAAGAACCAAAGGCTGGCAGTTGTGTCCTGCCTGAATTTGCTCTCCAGACTGGTTTAACCAGGAGGCTCTGCAGGAAAATGGGAGCTCCAGTTCCATCTAGGGGCACCTGGCAGCTGTAGTTCAATTTTTGCTTTCCACTCCTGCAAACACTCATTGCAAAGCTCCAGCCACATCTCCAGCAACACGACTTACTGGCATTAAATAACCCACAATTCACAGTCAAAAGCATCTCCTGAGCAGCCCCAAAGCACTGACAAACCCCTTGCAGAACTCTCATATCCCTCTCTTAAATCACTTTAAACCAACGTTTCTCCTGCCAAGCTGTGCAAAACCACTCTGAAATGTCACCTCTTCTCCTCACTGATGCTGTGATCACAACCAGGCTTTAACTTTCGAACAAACTCTGACTGGAGCAGCAACAGACCTGCCTAAATCAGTCTGACCCTCCCATAATGTGCTCCTACAGAAAACCTGCATTTACAGGAATAACAGTTCGCAAAATCCTTTTGATGAACTGCAGCGACTTCAGAGCTATCCAGGAACGTGCACCAGGAGATTTTACGAGAGCAAAGTGAAACATATCCAAAGAAGAACCACAAACGCTCAGGGTGAGAATTCATAACATTCCTGGCCATCATAAAACCCGTTTCCGTAACCTCCGTGGGACGGTGATGGTTTGAGTCGCCGTGGGAGCCGGAGGCGTCCGAGCCGGCGGCCCCTGCGCGACGAGGATTTTGGGGGATGCACCAACTGCAGGGGACACGCAGGTGCTGTGGGGCCTGGCCCCGCCGCGGCCTCACCTTGTCGGAGCCGAGCTCGGGCCCGTCCTGGCAGCAGAGGCGGCACAGGAAGGACTTGGGCTCCCGGCACAGCGTTTGCCTGGTGCTCACGAAGTACGTGCCGCCCACGTTCAGCCGCACCCACTTGGAGGCGGCGGCGGGCGGGTTCGGCGGAGCGGCCGTGCGCGGGCTGGGCGGCCCCGGAGCCCCGCCGGGACCCGGACTGGGCGTGCGGCCCCTCGGCGGCCCCTCGGCCATGGC
>VWZD01001289.1:662455-677145 GCA_013396695.1 Sakesphorus luctuosus
GTGCCCCCGTTCCCACCCCATCCCCGGTGCCCACGGCCCTGTCCCGCCGCAGGGCTCACCATGGCGGGTCGCAGAGCTGCTCTCAAGGCCGTGGACTGGGCGGCCTTCGCCGAGCGGGTGCCCCCGAACCAGCGGCCCATGTACAACGCGCTCAAGACCCGCAACGACGCCCTGACGGCCCGGTGAGTTCCCGGCCCCGGGAGCGCCCACCCCGCTCCTCCCGGGCTGCTGAGCCCCGGAGTGGGTGCTGTGCCTGCCGTGTCTGTGGTCCCGCTGCAGTGTCCCCACAGGTATTAAGGCAGGTCACCTTGAGGCAGCAGGCGGCTTTTCCTGGCAAATCATCTTTAGTTAATCTTCCCCAGGGTAAACCCGGAGCTGCAGTTCTGTGGGAGCACTTTGCTTTGGAATGTTGGGAAGCCTTGTTATCCCATTAAATGCTGCACAGGTTTACTGCAGTCCTCAAAGCCCTTCAGCATCCATAGTTGGAGTGTTGGCTGTTGTTTTGTTGCTGGTTGCCTCGGGCTCAGTGTTGTGACTCTGCCCCTCCCTCCCCCAGGCTGCACCCAGAGGGGCTGCTGGGGCAGAGCTGCAGGCTGGGGCTCTCTGGCCAGAGGAGTCTGTTCCAGCCACAGAGGGACTTGCAGAAATGGCTTGTTAGTGACAAACCTGAAAGCATTTCAGCTAAACTGAGCATGCTGTGCTGACTCTGAGGTGTCTGTTCCCCATCCCCCCAGGTTGGCAGCGCTGCCAGAGAAGCCCCCGGCCATCGACTGGGCGTTCTACAAGACTCATGTAGCCAAGGCTGGCATGGTGGATGAGTTCCAGAAGAAGGTCAGTCTCTTTGCCAGCTAGGTGTTGCTCTTCAGAGGTTTAGTTGGGGAATGTCTGTGATGTTGAGAGGAAAACACCAGGGTTGGCAGAGGAGGTTGGTTTTGTCACTGAAAATTTGCCCCCCAAGACCAGGAGCTCATGCTGACCTTGGATGGGTCTGGGAGCTTTGTCTTGGGGGAAATAAGTCTGTGACAAGGCAAGTCTTTGGTGTTAGACCATCCTGCCTCCTTCCAGTGCTGTGGTGAATGTGATGTTGGGTCTCCTGGGGTGGTGAGCAGGACAGAGGGGAAGGCTGGAAGCTCCTGGATGAAGGGTCTGCTTGGGAGGGACGTGGGACAGCTGCACTGATCAGTTTAGCTCATTAACTTAACATGGTTGTGAGCAAATCCTAGGAAGAAAGGAGGGAATACTGTGTATCCTTGATGTGAAAGATTATTTCAGTCAAACAAACACTATAAAAATTTCTCTTTCAATCTGCAGTTCAGTGCACTGAAGGTTCCTGAGCCAGTGGATACACAAAGTGCCAAGATCGATGCCCAGGAGCAGGAAGCTGTAAGTGTTTGAACCATTCCCTAATGCTGGGGTTGTCTCTGCCTCCTGTGAGGATGGAAAGGGATGTCCTGGGTGTCCCTGCACAGGCACAGCCTGAGCCAGAGCACAGCTCTGCCCTTCACCCCTGTCCCTGGCTTTTGGCTGAGCAAGGGGATCTCTGCAGAGGGAAGGGTTTGGCTGTTTGGGATTTGATTCTGTCACTTTCCCAGTGTAATGACGGTGGAGTTTAATGCCATTTTAAAGTATGAGGGTGCAGGTTCACCCTGAGTCACTGGCATCATCAGAACCACATTCACCACATGCTCTGCTTTCCTCAGGCCAAGAGCACTGCTGAGTATATTCAGGCTTCCAAGGCTCGGATTGCTCAGTATGAGCAGCAGGTGAGGCTGGAATATTGTCTGTAACCCCCCCAGCCCACCCCTTGTTCTCACCCCTATGTGCTTTGCCCCTTCTTGCTGAGCACTGACTTGAAACGTGTCTGTCTCTGCTTCCACTGCAGCTCCAGAAGCTCAAGAACATGATTCCCTTTGAGCAGATGACATTTGAAGACTTGCATGAAGCCTTCCCTGAAACCAAACTGGACAAGGAGAAATACCCATACTGGCCCCACAAGCCGATTGCCGATCTGTAAACTGGTCTGGGAGCAGTTTAAGCCTTTCAGACACAATGATCTTATGAATAAAGAGCTTTCCCTCCTGTCTGTGGCTTAGATCTTAGTCTTGAGTTTTGAGAAATGTGGAGCAATACACCAACCAGCAAACATCCCACTTCTCCTGGGTTTTGTCTTTCTACCACTGAGCTTGCTTTTGAGTCCTGTCACACCCTCTGTAAGGCAAAGAAACCCTCTGTCCCTCTGTGTAACCATGTGGAGCAGGGAATGGAGTTCTCCTGCCCTTGGAAGTTGAATGTGAGAAGCCTTTTGAGATGCTGGAGTGTATTTAGCTGGGATCTGTGTGTGTATCTGGAGTGTCTCAGGAATGTCCCAGGTAGAGGTCTGGGGCTGTTTTCTGGGCTGGTTGTGATGGTTTAGGAGAAGCCAGTTGCATAAGGAGCTGGGGGAGTGTTGTGTTGAAATGCATACATAAAAAAGGGTAATTTTTTAGTTATTTTTATAATTTTAATCCTGGTGTCTTATTCTCTCTATGCTGGCTTTCTGAATGCTGCTACTCCCACTGAAACTCACACAAATAGTACAGACACTTCAGACTTACATTGTTTTATTTATCTGAGGTGGAATTCTTAAACACCTTTCTCCAAAATGGAAGTATCTGTAGGAGCAGGGAATCAGCTGCCCTTCCTCTTGGTCATGTTTGAGGTAAGAATTACAGGTGAGCAGAATGAAGGTGTTACCCCAGATTTCACAGTTGTTTTATCCAAGTACCTTGCTAGCCCACAGAACAACTGTAGTTCTACCAAACCAGAGTACAAAGCATTACACATGCAGATCTCAGGCCCTGTGGGTTTGGGGTTTAATTTAATTTAATTTTATTTAGGCAACTGAAACAACTGCGGCCCTGTGAACGAAGCAGGAACAAATCACAGCAGAGGGGTGAGAAGTGATGCAGTGGGGAACAACTGAACTGGCACTGTGCAGAGCTGGCCTTTAGCTGCTCCATTTTACAAAAATAATAGCAAAAAAGACCAGGGACAGGAAGAGATGGCTGTAGAGAAGTACCTTCTCCAGAACTGGCAGAAACGAGCCCTGCTCCTGTGGTCTCCAGTGGTGCTTGGCTGGTTGCCCTCGTCCCTGGGCCTTCTTGGGAGGGTTCAGGTGCTGGAAACCTTCCTTGGCCAGCTCTGTCACAGGCTGGTTGCCCAGGGGTGTCTTGGCCAGCTCGGTGCCCACGTCTGCAGGGAGCAGAGAGCAGTGTCAGCACAGAGGGGCTTGTGGGGCCCCCACAACTGGGGCACTGCTGGCCCTGGGCAAACCCACCCTGGCTCAAACAAACCTGCAGGGAAATAAATGCACCAAACCTACTTTATTAAAGATTCTGGGTTGCTTTACCTCGACGGAGGCTTTTGGGAACCTTGTCTGAGCTCGGGGACTTGCGCCGCTGGTGCAGCAGGAAGAAGGTGTCCAACACAGCCATGATCATAAGCAGGAAGGTGCCCAGGAAGAACAACACTGCAGAACAACAGGAAAACAGAGAAAGCCCTGGATAATTGGCATTTTCTTACATAATCCTGTCTGCTTCAGTTGCCTGGTGGGGAATGGGGAAAGTCTAACTCCAGAAGCTGATAAAGCTCAGCTATTCATGACTTCAGTGCTCATAAACATGTCTATAAACACCCTTTCTTGGGGCTGGTACCTGTGTAAAGATCAGGTTTTATTTGATAAAGATGAGTACCTATTATAGGTGGTTTGTTGGAGGAAGTTGGGAGGCTGTTGTTGAGGATCACAGCCAGCATGGAGCTGCCCAGGATGATGGCGATCTGGAAGTTGATCTTCTCCTCGAGAGAGCTGGGTCCAAACAACACAGCCATGTCCAGCAGGTACAGGGCACATGTTGGGAGGATCAGGTTCAGAATGTACAGGGTGGGTCGTCTCTGCATGGAAATCTGTTGAAGAAGATGGGCAAAATATGGGTGAGCAGGAGGTAACTTCCTGTGTTGGCAAATGGTGGTTCCCTAAGGTAACAAATTGTCTTGTTTTATACTCTTCTTTCCTTTTTTTTTTTTTGGTGGCAAATCAGTGCAATATAATACAAAAGTGCTGCCATACCATGTAGGTGACCACAGAATAGCGTTTGTCATCCACAATTTCCGTGTATTCAATGATGCTCAGGTTGGTGAACTTCCATTCTCCATCGTTCAGGAGGAAAGTCTGGCTGTGTTTCATGCTCTCAGATGCTGCCCGTCTCGTCTTCATGACCAGGTCTGCTACTGCTTGGGCAGGAGGCAGAGGAAAAGAGAAGTTACAGAATTTAGGTATTTATTTGAGGTCAGTCACTTTCTTTCCCTTTCCCACCCTGCAGAGGGTGGGTGCAGATGGGGAAGGGCAATGTTTCTTGCACTGCTGGGGTTTCTTTGTCCATCTCGGGGAAATTAAAAAGGACTCTCTGAAAAGGCTTGTCTGGACCTCTGGGAATCTGGATCAGAGGGAAAATATCTAGTGAATTAGGATGGTTGTCCATTTTGGATGGATCCTGAAGGGCTTTGTGTCACCTCAGCTTATATTTCAACCCTTCTGTTGGTATGAACTCATTGTAGTTTGGATCATTGTCCTTTTAATCTTTGGACTCAATGACCTTAGAACTCTTTTCCAACCTTAACGATTCTATGATTAATTTTCTCCCATTTCTGTGGCTTTCAGGTATGTTTAAAGATCAGTTCTGTGAAGTTCCAAGTAGCAGTTTTGCAGGAACCCTCCTGGTCTCCTGGTTGATAGAGATGAATCCTAGGAGAGACTTGCCACAGAACATCCAGATTCTCTCAGAGATGTTGCTGGGAAATGGGCCAGAACAGAATGGCAGCGTTTTAACTCATTTTCCCTGGTCTTGCATGACCTCAACCCCACTAATGCAATGGGAGAGTGTGGTGCTGCCCAGGAGCCCAGCAGTTACCAGGGTCCATCTCATCTATTCCTCCCTCTGCAAACTCATCCCAGAGGTGGTAAAACTGAGCCTGAAGCTGTACCTGAGTAGAGGAAGGAAGCTATGCTCAAGTTGCATGTCTGGGTGTCAAAGGGGAACTTGAGGATCATCAAACTGCACGTCAGGGTGACCTGGAAGGGCCGGGTGGAGTTGAAGCTGCCATTGTGCATCAGGACCATGTAGTTCATGTCTGAGTTTTGTCCATTCACTCTGCAGGAAACAGAAGTGGAGAGTAACCACACTCTGAGATGCTGCCTGTGCCTCAGTCCCACCAAACCCTGGCTGAGAACACACTCTTGGGTTGGGGGGTTCTGTGCCTCTCCCAACCATGGGGTGCAGCAGAGAGGAGAGGAAACCAGGGCTGGAGAAAGGGCTGCTGAGCACCTTGGAACTAAGGTGTGTTGTAGCTCTGCACCTGCTAAGCAGCTCCTGCCTCTCTGCCTTCTGCTTCCAGCCTCACCTGGGGCAGGGGCTCATTGCCCCTCCCTCCTTCCCTGCTCTGGAAAGCTGGTGGTGATGCCCATCCTGCTGTCAGACCCTCGAGCTCTCTCCTGTATCTTTGCCCACACTGCTAAGGGCTGCTTTATTCCACAGCATTCCTGATCTCTGCTGCTTGCTTGGCTTTAGCTACAGCCCAGGTGGGGCATTTCTGGAGATCTCAAAAAATTACAGAGCCACAAAATGCTTTGTATAAACTGTGGTCACCATTAACCTAAATTACAAGGTTCTTGTTACAAAGAGCTCATGGAAGCAACTTTTAGCCATATGAGTTTATCCCATTTCCTACAATAATACCAGCAGTCTGCATCTATTGGATTTCTCTTAAGCCAGTGGATAAAAGACAAAAGGGAACCTACCGCTCTAAGATGAATACGGGGGGAGACCAATACGCATCCAGGGGCAGAACAACTTCAGAAATGTTACAGAAATCCTGTGGGTCCCAGCTTGCAAAAGGGTTTTTCCACTCCTGGGGCAAGAAGTTGCAGGAGAGAAATGAGTGCTGGGCTCAGCACCAGCCATCATGCTGAGAGAGAAACACCCTTGAGGTACCTACCAGGCTCAAGACGAAGTAAAAGCTGACTGTCTGGAGCTTTTCCACCTGGAGAAACAAAAGGAGGACCTTTAGCTGATTTTCTCAGGTGTATCCAGTGCAGAGCCCAGAAGCTCTTCCCTGTGGCTCCTGCAGTGGACAGCACAGATAGCAGGAACTTGGCTCAGGAGGAGAGCTCGGGGGTCTGTCCTACAGCTGAAGTGTGGGAGCAAACAGTCCAGTGGTTTGGAAAAGATAACAGATCATTGTTAACATTTCCATGGCAGTGCCCTGCAAATGCATTGCTCAGTTCAGGTACTACCCAGGGTGTTTTTGGAACCTCCCACAAAGTTGGCTGCTCATCTGGAGCTGGCTCTCAACTTTATCCTGGAAGGAGTGGGAGAAAATACTCCAAATCTTCCAAAGGTGCTTTAAATCAGCAGAAAGCTGAAGAGGAAAGGGCTGATTCTCATCCCTGTGACCTTGCAGGAAGAAGACTCAAACCCCAGTCTAGCAATTGCCCAGGTTTCTGTTATAAAGACTTGTTTTGGGTCCTTACCACGGAGAGAATTGCTATTAGCATGAAATCCAACTTCACTTCCACAGGCTCATTCAGGTTTGTCCTGGGCAGGATGTGTGTGTGCAGCTTGTCGTGAGAGGAGATGTTCAGGTAGTCAACAATATCATAGTAGGTGCAGAGGTACTTCGGAGCAGCCCCTGCTGGAAAGAGAATTCCAAAAAGATCAGGCAAGATCTCAACCTGTGAGAAAGAGATGTACCACAAGAGAAGGGGTGTGGAGCTGTGGATGTGAAAAAACGTCATTAACACACAAAAATCCCTTCTCTAAAAATTCTCTGGATGAGAACAGAATTCCTTGAAGCTTTTCCATCCCTCTTGCACTTACCTGTCCCAAGAGAAAAGGTGAGGATGGCTACAAAAACTCGCTGCATTGTCTCCTGCTTCCAAATAAGGAGGCAAATGGTACCGTGTGTCTTATGAACAGGTCCAGAACACGTCATTTATTATGTGGAAGTTGATTTGATGTTTGTTAATGATGGATGGATTTTTGTAAATAGAAACTAGACAATTTATGCATTGGAAGGAAAGATTTGCTAATGGTTTGATGCACTCAGCTGGCTCTTGGGAACAGCCTTTGGTTGTGGTAAAGGAAAAATAAGGTCATTAAAAAAAATCTAACAATTTGAGGGAGAGGAAAAGAAAGGACCCATTCCCACAAAGAAAAGGCAAAGAGCCAGAGCTACTCAGACATAAATTTTGCCTCATTTACAGGGCTGATAGTCTGTTGCAACCCCACTAAAATGGAAGAGGAATTAGTGCTTGTGTGATGTGAGGAGTGCTGGGGAGGAGGAGAGGCTGCTCTCCTTGGAGCCTGGTCCTGCTCCACAGCAGCCCACACTGTGTCTTCACTTCCCAAAGCTCTGAGCCTTTCATGCCCCCATGGATTTCCTGCTTCTGCCTCCTTGCTGATCTATTGTGCTCCTGACACTTCTCCAAGTCCTCACTGTTAAGATGAAAGGCTCAGAGACTTTTGCTTTTTTAGCTCTATCTTTCCCTCAGCCACCCTCCTCTCCATCCCTGCCTTTTTTTTTTTTTTTGCTGTCATTCCAGGGATGTTTCCAGGTACTTAAAGCGATGGTTTCTTTGTGGGGGAGCAACTCCAACCTTCGTGTGCTTGCAAAGTCCCTTGTGTCGTGGCTGGCACCTTATTTCTGTGGCCCCTGGTTGTGTCAGAGAGGGGAGCTGGGAGGGGTCTGGGCTGCGAGACAGTGTTTGAATCAGACAAAAGGGGCACAAGGACTCGGTGATCCTTGTGAGTTCCTTTGAGTTCCTTCCAGCCCAGGATATTCCATGACTGTGATTCCATGACCGGCCCCAGCACAGCAGTGGCAGCCGGCAAGTTCCACATTAGATTTCCCCCCAGCAGCTGATTTCTCTTTGGCAGTGGATGGTTCTTCCCTAGCCATGTCCCCTGCCATCACCTGGTGTCCCCCCTGGACCCTCATGTCCCCTGCCATCCCCACGTATCCCCCATGGCCCCCGTGTCCCCTACTGTCCCCTATGCCCCCCATGGACTGCTGTATTCTCCGCGGACCCCCATGTCCCCTACAGCCCCCCGTGTCCCCCACAGCCCCCCGTTCTCCCGGCTCCGCCGCTGCNGTGCAGGTGACACAGAGGGATGAGAGCAGGTGACACACAGAGGGGTACCAGGGGACCCCCCGGTGTGCGACACTACACAAGACCACCACTAGCGGGGACCACGTGGCCTAATGGATAAGGCGTCTGACTTCGGATCAGAAGATTGAGGGTTCGAGTCCCTTCGTGGTCGGCCCTTTTCATTTTTTTTTCCCCAGCCGCCTCCATACTTTTAAACCGCCTTCTCCCTCTTCCCCCCTTGGCGCCTCTTCCCCCAGGGAAAGGTGAGTCCCGGCTCGGCCCGTCCCGGCCGGGGGTCCGCGAGTGGTCCCGAGACGGGCGCGGGGTCGGGGCCGTTCCCGCGGACTGGGGCGCGCGCCCTGCGCAGCCCCAGTGGCCTAATGGATAAGGCACTGGCCTCCTAAGCCAGGGATTGTGGGTTCGAGTCCCATCTGGGGTGAGCCTTCCGCTTTTGCTGCTGCCAACCCCATTTCCGCGCTCTTTCTCCCCAGATCGGTGCTGCTGCGCCTCCTCCTCCTCTTCCCCCTGCTCCTGCCCCGCCGCTTGCTGGTTTTGGCTGCTTGGTGGGAAGCCTCGCCCTATTCCCAGTGGGCGATGCTCCTTAAGGAGACTTAAGCAACTGGGAAAATCCAGAAGTGCGGATAAACCAGCTCTCACGGACGACTGAGTCTGAGGGCGATGCTGGGGATGGAGCCTGAGAGGGAGGTCGGGGTGGTCCCTGATGGGTTTTGGGGCAGCAAGACCCCCTGGCAGCTCCAGGCTCTCTCCCTGTGCCAACAGCTGCTGTACACGATGCTGGACGGGATGATGGGATTGTCTGCTCCGGGCCAGTGGTTCGTATTTGGACACTACGGAAACGGGAAACAACCAGGAGCAGCTCCACACTGTCCCAGGCTGGTTGTGTGTCCCACATTCCCCCTGCTCAGGTGAGGCTGTGACCCAGGGAACAACAACCATCTTTGCCTTGGCACCTGAGCATGAAAGGGTGGGTTTTGGAGAGGTGCTTACAAAAGGAGGATTTTTGGAGGGTTGTTAATGAAAGGCTGATTTTTGTTGTGATGTTGGTGAAAGGGTGGTTCTGGCTGGGGACATGGACGTGTTTCAGGGTGTCCCAGAAGGTGCTAAAGCAGAGCAATTACAACTGTTTAATTATCCTTGTCTGGGCAGAGATGGGTCTGTGTTGAGTCAGGGCTGAGCAGGGAATTTCAGATGTATTTTTACCCCCTCCAGATGCAACCTGTATCATCAATTGCATCCAAGCCCCAGCAAGAATCCCACCCATTCTGGGGCGTGACCACCTTGCAGGTGTTACCCAGACCTGTTCCCGGAGCAGGACAAGCTTGGATGGGAAGGAAGTTTTACCTTGTGAGAAACCACGTTCTCCATGAGGGGCTGGTGATTGGGGTCACACCGTTTGGCTGTGCTGCCCTGGGACCAAAGTCCTCCCCGTAAGTGCCTTTGGGATGATGCCCTCTCAGATTTATTGCGTTAAAAAGATGCTTGGAGGGTCTTTTCTTATGGAGTTAATGGATTTTAAAAGGCAGCTTGTGGTCAGAGTGATATCACACCAGTAAAAACACAAAGTGAACTTTCTTTCTAAGTAGTTTTTCTCTCTTAGGTGCGGGAGGAAATGGCTCTGCTGCCTGGAAAGCAGCAAACCTGCCAAAGCCCTGGGCACTGAACCTCTGGTTAAAATACCTTTCTGCTCTGTGGTGGAGCTTTGGGAAACTCTTTTGGGATTAGATGAGAAACACAGGGCTTGGGGAGAGCAGCTGCAGCGGGAAGAGAGTGCAGGAGGTGTTATTGGTGACCAACAGGAGGTTAATGCAGTGTTTCTCCAGCGGTGTTACACTGTTGTGCTGTAGCAGTGCCATCACTGGCGGCTCAGTGACACTGTGACTGTCACATCTGCGCTGCCCTGCTGGCACAGGGGGTCCCATGGGAGGGGGGACCCCCATTGCTGACGTTGGACCAGGAGGGATGGATGTGTGGGGGATCCACAGCGGGTGTCAGGGATGAGTGCAGGTGACACAGAGGGATGAGAGCAGGTGACACACAGAGGGGTACCAGGGGACCCCCCGGTGTGCGACACTACACAAGACCACCACTAGCGGGGACCACGTGGCCTAATGGATAAGGCGTCTGACTTCGGATCAGAAGATTGAGGGTTCGAGTCCCTTCGTGGTTGTTTTAAAGCCACGAGAGGGCTTCGGGGCGTTTCATTTCCCCGGCGGTGGATCACGGAGGGGCGAGAGCCCCAGGGGCCCACAAAGCTGGAAGAAACGTGGTTGTGCTTGGGGCGGGGGGGGGCAGATTTTGGGCTGGGATCTGTCCTCGCAAATCCCTGTCCACGCCAGAGCAGCATCGAGGAGAGATGCTGGGACTGGTTCCAGAGAAAAGGAAAGGAGAGCGCACCATTTAGGCTTGGAATTATCCCTGTGCAGGACTCGGTGAGCTACAACAGATGTACGGGGACTTGTGGGTGCCTTCCCACACCCCCTTCTTCGCACAGCAATGCTGACATTGACTAGTGGGAGCTCCACAACCCACAACGGAGCATCGAACTGACAACCTTCGTTACGAAAGCCCAGCGCTTTATGCATCGGGCCATGGTGGCCGCGGAACTGCCGTGGGATGCGGAGCGAGCGCCCCGTTCCTGCGGGCTTTCGGGAACTCCCAATTTTTGGGGGCAATTCGGGTGCTTTCGGGGTTTTGTTGCACCGAAAACCGGCGCGGGGCACCGGCACCTCCCGCTCCGCCGGCGCGGGGTGAGATCCGGAGGGTGTTGCGGTCCCCATCCCGCCCCAGCTGGTGTTTTTGGGCGTTTCGAGGGGGAGATGGAGAGCGGAGGAGGCTGCGGGGCTTGGCGGGGAGCGGGGCTTTGGTCTGAGGGCTGTTCAGAACGGGCAGTCTCGGGAATAATCTATTCCCTTCGCAACGTTTACGCTCCCCTCTGGCCATCAGAGAGTTAAGTTAGGACGCTAAAACCGTTCTCATACGCGCCCCAGTGGCCTAATGGATAAGGCACTGGCCTCCTAAGCCAGGGATTGTGGGTTCGAGTCCCATCTGGGGTGACTCTTTTCCCCTCGGGCGCGGTTCGATGCTGCGGGGATGGGGATGCTCCGCGCCCCTCCCGTAGTCCCGCTGGTCCCTTGTCACGCACCGCGGCACGATCCAGAGGTTTTTCCTGCTGTAAAACCAGGCACAACCTTGGAATTGGGTTTTTGATCTCTGAAATTCCCAGCTCCTCCACACCCTGGTGTCACGTGCAGACCCAGGGCGTTAAGGCTCTATTTAAACAAAATTCTGCAAAGCTCACGGTAGGATGTTGGGGAAAAGAGACCTGGGCAGTGGGTGATTCTGGTCGTGATGTGTTCTGGTGAGGGGAGGGCTCAGCCGAGGCTGCTGCTGTCCCACTTGATGCTGGCGTGATGGCTTTTATCGCCAGAAATACAACTGGACTGGAAAATCTTGGTGGTCTTTTCCAACCCAAATGATTCCATGGAGAAAACGTGATCCAAGCAGTGTCTGCTCTCGGTGCTGGGCGGGATGTGCAGAGGGAGGGCCAGCCCAGGGCGGGGCCTCCTGGGAGGGAGGTCAGGATGTATTGGTGTGCTCCTGCATCCCCCTGGCACCTCATTTGGGAGAGGACCTGGGCTGTGAGCGCTCCTCTTTTTGCAGATGTAAATGCCCTGTTGGGAGAGCTCCAAGTCCTCTTTCCAAGGGGATGGGCACTGGCACAGCAGAGCCATGGGGGTGCAAAGCAGAGCTCTGCCACCTCCCAAGGATCAGCAGAGAGCACATTCCTCTTGTATTTGGGGTTTTCCAAAAGCAGAACCACCTCGCCTCACCCCAGGTGGGACTCGAACCCACAATCCCTGACTTAGAAGGCCAGTGCCTTATCCATTAGGCCACTGGGGCCCTGTCATCCTTCAATAAAAGGACAATTTTGGTATCTTTAAGCCTCTCCAGTGAACCCATCTGCCAGTGGTGAAACCCACAACACACCAGAGCTTTGTTCTTGTTAAACAGCATCCACTAACGAGCAACTCTTGAAGCTTGGAAAGCTCATCCAAAGACTCATCTGGAGGTGCCTGGAGTCCCAGCTCAAGGGCCAGGAGCCTCCTGGACTCACAAGGTGGTCCCATCTTCTAGTGCTGCGATTTCTGCCAAATTCCTGCTGTGGTTTGAGCTTAACCAAATGACACAAACTTCTTTTGGTTAGATAAAAATCAAAGAAAGGAAGGAAAGAGAAGAAAAGAAGCAGTGAATACTCTAAAGGTTGGACTCAATGGTCCTAGAGGTCTTTTCCAACCTTAATGATTTATGATTCTATGCTTTTATTTGCTACTTAGATACATAGTTAAGACTGCTTTACTCTTCCCTTTCATTCCCCAAAAATCTACTGCTGGCTTTGTGTTCAGCAGCAGAAGGTGCTCTGATGGAGCAGAGGCTGCATGAATGATACAAAGAACATAAAAATTCTGATTTTTGTCAGCTACTCTTTTTTTTTTTTTTACTTCTTATCAAATGTGAACAATAATTTTCTGAAAAATGATTGACAGGATGTGCCAGGGTATCATTGGGTTTAAAAGATGTTAAATATTTTTATTTACATTTTTAGACCATTTTTATTCAATATTGTTCATGAGTTTAGCATCATCTGCAGCTGCCAACACCACTTCTTTAGGACGATGGAATGCCAAGGATTTGGATCTGTGCTGTTCTCAGTCAAAATCTGCCTTCCTGCTCTGTTTTATATTTGAGTGTATCTTCTTCTGTCGCAGTCGTTCACGGTTCATTTTTTCCACCCTAAAACAAGATGAAAAGACCGTTTAGTGTACAAAGAAGACATTTAAATACTGAACTTTGAGATTTGATGAGCTAACAAACATCCACAGACAGGAGAAACAGCCCCTGTTCTGTGCATGTAATGAAGGAAAGCAGTCAAAGTCTAATGGATCAGTGATTTTTCTTAAAAAAGGAAATCCAAATGAGCGTGAAGATTGTTCAAAGATGCTGCCAAAGAAACTGTGTGACATGACAGTATGAATCCAAGTACAGCCCATTTAAATGAAGATACCTCTCTATGAGTTTCTGTGTTGTCTCCTTAGACACCACCTTGGGTTTCTCTGTGGCCTCTGTGACCATGGTGCGGATTTTTTCCAAACAAATCGCCAGATTCCTCATTTGGTACCGACTCTCTTCCGAGGTCACGATCAGCTCCCCAGCTCGGTTTATCTTATTCCTGTGCTGAAGGGGGAAAAAAGTGATGTGATCCCTGAGACCTTGTTAGAATTGCTCTGTCTGACACTGAGACATTTAGGTCATGGCTGGAGGGGGAGGGTGGGTACCATCAGTGCCATTTTTTGTCTCGTAGCTTCAGGAATCCAATCAGCTGACTCCAGGTGGAACCGAACTTCTGCCTTGGAATTCACTGGGAGGAAAAACAAGGACTTTGTTTTCATGGCACAGCCTCCCTAAGTTTTATGAGAGAATTCACTCTGTTCACTGCTGGCTTTGAGCATGGGGTAATTCCAGCATTAATTTCCTGAAAGGTCACAGTTTTTTTCTTGCTATATATTTACATACTCTACAAGATAAACTTGTACCTGTCATGGTATTTGCCTTTCTACAGGATTTATTGCTATTGCCATTCACTATCTACCTTATTTTTAATGGCAATGGCATAACAGGCAGTATTTTAGTTTATTTGAGCAAAACTGAGAATTTATTGCAGAGTGAATCCAGCTGGCTGCCTGTGTGTTTGATCAATGCAAACAGAGTGGATAGAGGTGGTGGTGTTCCATGTAGCAGGAACGATCCCTGTAAGTGTTTCTAGGCAAACCAAATGTGTTACTACTGGTCTCGAGCCCTGTGAAGACTCAGAAATTGTGTTAAAATGAAGGGTGATGACAATGTAAAATGAGGGTTGAGCAGCAGGAAGATGCTGTTTAACTTCAAGCTGTCAATATTGTGTCACACAGTCCAGCAAAACAATGGATGATGATGATTTTTCCATGGGAGAAGCCATTCCTCACCTTTATTAACGTTCTGCCCGCCGGGGCCGCTGCTCCGGCTGTAGGACACGGTCAGGCGAGCTGGATGGGAAGGGAAGGGAAGAGGGAAGGGAAGGGGAAGGGAAGGGGAAGGGAAGGGGAAGGGAAGGGGAAGGGAAAGGGAAAGGGAAGCGAAGAGCAGGGCAGTGCCATGCTGAGCCCACATCCAGCTCTGAGCATGGACACTGCCCAGGAACTCTGCCCGGCTCCGGGATGGGCACCCTGGCCCTGGGGAGACTCACCCATGGGGATGTCGAGGGTGGGTGTCTGTGGCTGCTCCTGGAAAACAGGGCAGGGCCAGTGTTGGGGAGATTAGGGGGTTCCTGGGGGGTCCCACCAGCCCCTCTGTCCCTGCTCTTGCCCCGCCCACCCACAGAGACCACGCCCCATAAGATAAACCACGCCCCTCACAGCACAGCGAGACACTAAGCCCCGCCCACCGCCTGTCA
>VWZD01001289.1:677888-703752 GCA_013396695.1 Sakesphorus luctuosus
TGGGGGTGGCTGTGGGGTCTGTGTGCCCCAGAGCTTGGTGAGCAGAGCAGGGATGGCCAGTGCTGAAAATTAAAACACACCCAGCCTTTTTTGTGTGCTGTCTGGTTTTTGTGCCTGGGATGCTTCAGATTTTGGGGTTTTATCTGCCCAAGAGTGCTAAAAACTTACATGCACACACAGAGATATGCAATCCTTCCTTTGAATGCTGATTCAGGGTCTGTATGAGATGTCAAGGTGGATGTGGGATGCAGGACAGCGAGGCAGTTGTGGAAATCCTTCGGCTTTTACTCCTCTTGGAGCTGTCAGGCTGGCTTGACAAGGAGGGTGTGCGTTCCAGAGGGGCAGGGATTGCTATTCCTGGAAGCAGGAAAATGCACAGGCAGGGATGGGCTGTCATTTGCTCTGGTGTTTTGACAGGAGCTGACAATCTCTTGTTGGAAGCTGTGTATGAAGTCAAAATGGGTGTTCAGAAGCTGATATAGAGCTGATATGAGCTGAGTACCATATAGATAATCAGTGCAAAATCAGGGAACTCAGTCCCTGCCAAGGCAGCAAGTCCTGAACGTGGGTGGTGGGTCTGTCCTGGCTGTAACTGAGCAGCAGGGGCCAAGGAGGGCTCCTCACTTTGTTTGAGCCCAATCCCTGAGTCCTGGGGTTCTGCTCTGCTTCCCTTGTCCAAACTCAGCTGAAAACAAAATGCTCTAAGGAAAAAACCCAGAGCTGTGGGAGACAAACTGTGCCATCTGGTGACCTTAATTTCTAACAGGGAACAGGTAAATGTTTGTGATTTGTAGCCAGAGGGGTGGGTAAAATACTCCAAGTGGGATGACTCATTTACCAGCTGTTGTCAAACGTGTCTGGTTGTTGTGCAGGAACACCCTCCAAGGATGTGTGGGGCACAGTGGGGCTGGGAAAGGAGCTGGAAGGTCACACAGGTGAAGCCAGACCAGTCTAAAAGGACATTTGTCTGGTTTTGCTCCATTCTCACACTGTGTTGGTCTGCAGAGCCTTGGTAAAAAGCTGGATAATTTCTGCTTGGATGGCTGGGAACAGCTCTCCTTGGCAGGCAGGGCTTGGGATGGCAAGGTCTGACTTCGGTGTGAGCCAAAGAGAGCCAAACTTTTGGCATTCCAGCTGGAGAAATGAAGTGCTTTGGCACTGGTGGGGGCTGAGGAATCCAACTCACCCCGTTTGGTGGTCGCTGGTGAGCAAGAGCTGAAATGATCCATCCCCTGAAATCTGAGGGAAAGGCTGGTATGTCCAAGGAGCTGATTGCTCCTTGTGTGAGTGAAGGGCACAAGCTCTTAATGGAGCAGCAGCACATCAGGATTTTGAGGAACCTTCCAGAGGAAGGAAAGAGGAACTCCCTCCCTTTTGAGGAACTCCCCCAGGAGAGGGGACACTGATGGATCAGATCTCCTTCACTGTGAGAGTTCAGGCTCTGTAAAGCCCTTGAATTTGTGCTCCATGTGCCCCCTCCCTCTTTGGTTGTGAAGGGTTATTCAAACTGGTGATAAAACAAGAAGCCAGACCAGACCTGATGGAACTGCACATGTCTAAATGCCATCGTTCAAATTCTTGACAAGCTTTGCCCCATTGATCTGATTGCCATGAACTGAATAGGGATTGATTGATCCCAGGCACTCAGCAATAGGACAAGGGGGCACGGGCTCAAGCTCTGCCAGGGGAAATTGGAGAGCAGAAAAAACTTCTTTGCAGAGAGAGTGCTCAGGGATTGGAATGGGCTGCCCAGAGAGGGGGTGGATTCCCCATCCCTGGAGGTTTTTAAGGTGAGCTTGGCCGTGGCACTGAGTGCCATGATCTGGTAAAGGGACTGGAGTTGGCCCAAGGGTTGGACTTGATGATCTCGGAGGTCTTTTCCAACCCAATCCATTCTATGATTCTATGATTGTGCCCAGTTCTGAAATTAAGAATAATTTCCTGTTGTGTCATACCTTTTCTCATCCATTCTAATTGTGTGCAGCACTTTCCTTTCTGCCATCAGCCAGAGGGGTGTGCTGGTAAGTAGCTGCTGCTCTCTTTAGCCTCGGTGTCTGTGGCAATGTGGTGGCTTAACACTCTCCTGTTCCCTCTTACTGGAGTTGTGTGGCTTTCCTTGGCATTTTAAAAGCAATAGGAAAAGTTTAGATCAAAGGTGGCACAAAAGGCCAGAAGTTGATTATTTTTTCCTCCTTTGAAAGCCTCACTTAAGGCAAAAATCAACTGACTCTGACTCACAGAGTCATCAGGACGTGTATACATTCCCACTAATATTTTTGGATGCAGGAAAAAATTGCCCTCAGCACTTTGCAGAACACGCTGCTGATACACGGCAGCTGTGCCTTTGTCAAGCCAAGTGCTAATATCATGTTACTTGCATCAGTCATTTTTGGATTTGTGGTTTGCAAAAAAGACCAAAACAAAAATAGGATTTGAATTGGGAGCTTAGAAATTGTGTGGTTTCACAGAGACTTCCGAGCTGACAAAAGAGGGGTTTTATCTCGTGGCAAGTGTTACAGTCCAAGTGCATAAAAATGTATGTTACATAAATAATGCAGCAGAACAGTTCAGCATATTCTTTGCTTCCTGAAAAGGAGCCTGAAGCATTTTCTTGACCCAAATTGTACATGAAAATCAAAGACATAACTCTTCTGCTGTTCTTAAAAGTAAAAAAGAGCTTCAAGAGCTTTGAGAATACTGTTGTTTCTTTTTATTTGAGAAGAGAATGAAGCATTTAAAAATATATTTGATGTGTTGTACACTCAGCTGTGATGCTGATCCACGTGGGACTGTTTAAAATGGAAAGTGAGGGTGATTCTCTTCCCACACCTCTGCAGCATCAGCTGAGTGCAGGGCAAACACAGGCTGGGCTTAACAAACCAACACGTGCTGAGTTAACAGGGTGGTGAATGCTCTTAGAAAATCACTGATGCTGCTTTTGTTGCTTTCATTTTTATTAATTTAATTTTATTTTAGACAACTGCTTTCCATTATAAATAAATAAGGCATGAAGGTTCTCCATACAGTTACAGAGCTGGTAGCCACAGTCATGCCCAAGGGGCACCTGGAAATGCAGAGCGTGGAAGAGCAGAGTGGTGGGTGGTTTGAGCAGACCTCTGGAGCAGGGGTGATTTGGGCATCACATTCCTGCCAACTTACCTCTGTGGTACTCAGATTAACAAAACAGGGTATTTTTTGGGGGTATTTCTGCATTAATTCCATGGGGAGTGGAAGAAAGGTCGCTCCTCATAACATCAAGGCCCTGGGCTCGGGGGATAATTACATCTTAACAGTCTTCCCCCTCCAAAGCCACATTCTCATTTGTCTCAATGTTGCAAGAGTCCCAGCTGTTGGCCCAAGACTCTGGGATTTAAGCTGGTGAAAATTGAATCCAGATCTAGCTGATAGTTTTCTCCAGGCGGGTACAGAATAGGGAGCTTACACTGGACTGGTTTTGTGGCTCAGTGCTCAGGGTGTTGCCTAAGCTGTAATGAAATGCTGCTTCTCTGCCTAAAACACGTGTCTGACCATATGAGGTCAACATCTAGTTCATGAAAACTGGAAACTAGTGATTCCTGAGACTGCAGTGGCCTTTTGGCTATGAGTTTGCATGTCTGTGGAAGCAAAAGTGAGGAGGTTTCAGTGCTGGAAAGGGAGATGGAACACGAGAGGCGACAGCCTTTGGAGAGTGTCTCAGCCAAGGAAGATTATTTTCAGCAGGAAACTGAAATCTGTTCTCGTGGCTGGGGAGATGTTCAGAGCAAAGTGTGGGGTGATGTGTGACCTGCCAGGGCGAGAGCTCCTGGCCCAGGGGATGCTGTGTCCTCCAGCTTGTGTGTGAGTCCCTGGGAGTCGGTTTTGCGCGCCCTTGCAAGCTGTGTTTGAGGAGTTTGCTACGATGGGACAATGACAACCTCTTGAAGAGCACAGCCCGTGCCCAGAGCGTGAGGTGGAAGTGTGTCTCTGATGCTGCACTTCTTGTCTAGCTATGGGAAAGCCCTGGCCACCAAGTTCCTCCCAGGCACGGGGCTTCACCTGCACTGGAATACCAGGGCAGGTTTAAAGCGAGGAAATCCCATATGCTACAAGGTCTGGAGAGTATGGACCGAAGCACTGAGTGACACTGATGGAGATGGAACAATCAGTTTTATGTTTCTCTTCAAGTTTTTCCAGTTGCAATGAGCTTGCATTGTAAAGAGCTGAAAAACCTGACTGATTAGAGAATGGCTTAAGTTGCAAGACCATACTGCCCTTTGCAGGAGGGGAAGGCAGAGACTGAAGTCTCTTGGGTTCAAGCACAGGTTCTTAGCCATAAAACCAAAGTGGAGGGCTGGGCTGCATTGCTGGGGCAGCCCCTAAAGTTCTAATGGCTTTCTGTTTTACTTTGAAATGCTGTGCTCCAGCTGTGGCAGGACGCTGGAGGACACCCAGGCTTTTGCTTGCAGATAATTGGGCTGCAGGACAAGCTGAAAAGGAGGGGAGGAGGTGTCTGGTTTTCCTTTTTTCGTGGTTTACATTGCTGTTGTGATGTCTGGCAGCGGCAGTAACTCATGCAGAGATCCATCAAAGTGGTTTCTGAAATCCTCTAACTACAATGTACAATTGTCCCAATGAGTTGTCCAGAGCCCAAACCTAAAAGAGTTAGTTGGGTCTCCATGACATTTCCTCGCTTACAGACCTCTCGAACCTTCAAAGCAGAGGGGCCACGTGGCATTTCCTGGGGCTGAAGAGAAGACGTGGCTGCTGCAATTGCACGTGGGGGAGTTGCGGAGAGCCAGGAACTCATTTGCTGCTCTTGTTTTTCACCTTTGTGGCATTGATGTCTGCTTTTGTTTTCTGGATGCGGGAGAAGATCTCCTTAAAAAGAGCCTTGTACTCGGGCTGGCTCTGCTCCAGCCGCTTGTCCACGGCCTCCACGTGTTTGCTGATGGTCTTCTCCATGGTCTTCCGTTCCTCCAGCTCGTGTGCCTCCCCTCGGAAGTCCCTGAAGGAGCTGTCGCGGGAGATGGGCCGGGACGTTTGGACGCCCGCATGGCGCACGCTGTCCTTGTGCTGCCGGCACTTGCTCAGGAGCTCCTCATACTTCTCCAGCAGGGCGTGGTACTGCTCGTCCACCTCCCGCAGGATGGACATGCCCCTCTTGCGCACGTTGTTGGCGTGCAGGGTGTAGTTGCCCTCGTGCCGGCTCACGGCGTCCTTGGTCACGATGGCGTTCAGGGCCGTGTCGCTGCAGCTCTTGCGGACGGGGTGGTTTGGGGAAGGGGTCATGGATGTCCCGTGGCTTTTTCCTCCCTCCTCCTCGGAGAGGTCGATGTAATCTGCTTCTGGGGCGTTGTTCAGTGGCTCAAGGAGGGCTTCAGACAAGTTGTCTTCTCTGCTGAGCAAATACTTCTTGACTTGCTTCATCTGCTGCAGCTCCAGGAGCTCTGCCTCCAGCTCCTTGATGCGCAGTTTGCAGTTCTCCATCTCACACACCCTCTGCTCCAGGTCCGAGTACTCCTGAATAACAGAGGTGTACTCGCGCTCCACCCTCTCCTTACGCTGCTTCTCCTGGTTGACTTGGGACCTGAGGGAGTTCACCATGGCTTGGAGACGCTCATTCTCCCTCTCCAGTGGCTTCTGGTTGAACTCTGTGGAAGAGCTGTGGACCTGGAATGCATCCTCATATCTGAAAGAGAAGAACGATCCTTGAGAGATTCTGACCAAGTAACAGTCCCATGAGAGACTCACTGTGTCTTATTGTCATGTAAGGAATTCCACTTATGTCCAGAAAGGATTTAACCTGAGCTCATGGAGTGAGATGTGCCAGCAGATCACAGGATGTGTCTAGGGTTCATCTGAAAACAGAGAGCTGTCTCTGTCCCAGAGAACCTGCAAGTTTATTTGACAGCAGTAATGAAAGACAGGAGGGAAATGAGACCCTAAATGGTAAGAGACTCACCTGATTAATGGACAAGCCCCCAGTGTTGCTATGAAGAAAAGTAAGTGTTCAAGTGCTACCAGTCTGAGCTAAAAGCAGGTGGCTTTGGGTTTTTACTGATAGAGTTCATCAGGTGTTCACTGCATCTTCCAACAACCCTGAACCCACCCAGCCCAAACCCAGAAGCACGTGTGTTGCTGCCCTGTGCAGCCCTGTGTCTGGGAGGTGTTCCAGGAGAGTATTTATACAAGGAAGACAGAGACTTCTGACAGAATTTCCCCTTCTTCACTGCCTGGGAAGTGATAACAAGCATTTCCCCCTTTCCTCATGTTGCTGTTGGGAATTTGTGTTTTCCTTCTCAATGAAGCGCCCATGGCATCCTGTCTGTTTGGAACAGATTGGAAAAGAGCAGGCTCTGTGGCTTCCCCGGGAGGCAGGGCTGTGTGAGGGGTATTGAACAGATTTCAAGGCACTGAAGGGCAGCCTGACCTTCAGAGCCAACTGCGGAGCTGCAAGTGGAACTGAGGCCCCACGGCATGGCGGGGAAGTGGGATTGGGGTACTGAGGGGTAAAGAACCACAAAGGCATTAAGTGGATTTTCCTGGGGGTAGGTCATGGCCTCATAAACACCCCCATTGCTGCTGCAGTGAGAGTGTCTTTGCTTCGTATCCTCTGGCAGAGGATGCTTTCAGTAACAAAGTTTATCGATCTCTTATCTATTTAAAGAAGCCTCTACTGTGGACAAAGCTGAGCAAGAAATGCCCTCATGAAGTCAGTGAATAAACACAGTGGCCAGGTTTTAAGGAGGACTAAAGCTGCAATAGTGCTGAAGGTGTTTGCACAGCCCCTGGCAGCACGTGGTATGTCTGAGGGTGTGACTGGTGCTCCTGGGGCGTGCTGGAATCACACAGCACAAAATTCACCACCTCAACTGGTTTCAGTGAGCCAGAAGTGTTGGTGCTGTGCTGGGAGGCAGCTGGAAAGGCAAAATAGGCTGTGCTGGTTTGGGAAGGGAAGCTTCACGGATGCTGGGATCATGAAGGCTCTGCTTTGCCAACACCACTTTATGTGGGCGGGTAGGAGAGAGGGACACCCTCCCTCCCCCTGCAGCAGTGGGTTTCAGGTTCTGATGCACAGCCTCGGTCTCTGGGGGGCTGTGTGTGGGTTTCTGTGCACCCTCAGGGGGCTCACCCACCGAACCTCCTCTTTGTGGGCAGAGGAGGTGGGGAGAAGGTTGGAGGGGCTGCTAAAGACAAGGCGCAGTACCTGGGGCTGGAGCACAGCTCCTTAAGGCAGGGGAAGGTGTGGATGGTTCGGCGCCGCTCCCTCTTCTCCCGCCGAATGCGGAGCTGCTCCAAGCTCCGCATTTCCTCCACCTGCTTCTGCAGCTCCTCCACTTGGTTCTGCAGCCCCTCGATTGTTTCTGTCAAGCTGCAGAGAGAGAAGTCAGAACATGAGGAAGGCAGGCACTACAGGTCCTTGAAAGGTGTTTTTTTCCCACAGGGAGAGCCAGTCTATGGAAGGCACTTCCAGCTCCCAGCATGTGCCCTGGGGGCACGACAGCTCTTGTTTTTGTGGCACTGGTTGGTCTTTCTCTATGTGGCCGCTCTTGAATGGGGGTAATTATAAAAAGGAGGGGGGATTTGAGACCTTTTGTGCTGGAATATCTCTCCACTGAAAACAAGAATCTCTTCCTCTTGTTTGTCTTGAAGAGATAAACATAGAGACTGGGCAGAAATTTAGTTTTGTTCTGGCTGTGAATAGTTTGTAAAACTCTCTGCTCTGAAACTCCCTCTCCACATAGTTTTTTGCAAATGATGCTGCCTTGCAAGGACGTGGCTTAGGGTGTTGTTTCTAGGGATGACCTTGATCGTGGGCTTGTTTTAGGAAAGAAATATTATTGATAAACTGGTGTTTCAGCACGGACTAGCCAGGGTTTCATTAGATGCTGGATCTGTGCCTAGTGTTTCTGCTGGGGGAATTCCCTGATATGATTATGTACCTCTTCTTTAAGGAAACAGATCTGAGGAAAGGCTGCTGTGCCTCTCTCCTGGCAGCTTCAGACACTCCATTATCCAGCCCTCATCCCAGAGGTGTCTGTGCTGTGGCTGATCCCTGCTAACCAGCATTGCTGCAATACACTTTTACTGTAAATAGCTCCAAAACTGGACTGATGGGTGAATGGCTCAAATAGCAAGGACAGGCTGCGCTTTGGGGCAGGGGAAAGGTGAGGTGAAGGGCTCTTGGGTACAGCATCACTGTGGTGGTAGGAGGGGAGGCTGTACCACTGGATCTTCTGTTGGGAAGTCTTGCTTTCCAGCACAAGTTTCTGGTTGGCCAGCTCCAGGTCCCGTGCTGTCAGGTCCAGCTGCTCGTAGACTTTCGCGTGCTGTTCGTTCATCTGCCGCAGCATCTCTAGTTGCTTGGTCAGGTACTGCAAGAAAAAGGGAAGCATAAGCACTACACATCCAAAATCCAGGTTGTTCCACAGGCAGAAATTCTTACAGCCTTTGCTTCCTCTGATAATGTGTTCTGTGGCCCTGCCTGGTTGAAGCCTGTTTCACAGCTGAAATATTCATCCCGTCTGCCCACTGTAAATAGTTTTGTGTCTAAAATAAGATTGAACTTCCCTTGCCCTCTGTGAAGGGCACTAACCTCAATCTCTCTCTATTCAGCTGCTTTTTTATTCCCAGTACCAAAGAAAGTTGATATCTCTGGGACTGAAAGTTGACTGAAATTAGCCAGTTGGTAACTGGATTGTCTGACAGATCGATTGCAGAAGCTGCGTTTCCTTGGGGATTGAGGCTAAAACTCTGAGTCTGTGAAATGTGAGGAGACCTGTGATTTCTGTGTGTTTGCAGACCCTTTTCTGTGAGTTTGTAATTGTAAGATTTTATCCTGTGAAGACTAGGAGAGCAGCATGTACCCAGGTGCTCACTCTCAGCTGGGACCAGATCCCAAATCCTACAGTGGATGTTCTTCTGAAGGGCTGCTGGAGGGGAAATGGCTAAATCCATCCACCAGTTCCTTTGAACATGAGCTGTCAGATCCCTGCAGCATCATGTGCTGCTCTTGTGAACTCGCAGCCCTCCTCTGCCCTGTGTCCTTTTAAATCAGGGGGTGTCCAATCTTTTTAAACTCACAGATCCCTAGAAGTTTTCCAGTGGATGAAAACCCTCCTGGCACAGCAGGTTTAAGCCTCTAAGATCAGTTCTGTGGGCTCTTAGAAATACTGCCCTGACCCCAAAGGATGCTTGCAATGGTGGTTTAGATTGCAGCTCTTGGAGAAAGAGCTATTTTATGCCTCTAACAAAGGGGGCTGTGTTATGGGGGTGCTGAGGGGCCAGCTGGGAACAAACACTCTTCTGAATAACTGGGATCAAGGAAAAGCTGCAGCAGAGCAAAGAGAAATGAGTGTGAATACTGGTGAATGGCCAAACCTGACCCAGATGCAGCTTGGTGCCAAAATCTGGTGTGCACATCTGGGCAGGGTGTGAGAATGTGAGTAAAGGGAAAATGCCAGTTAGTGGGGAAAAGGGACCCTCTCCAGGGCTGGGATGAGCTTGAACAGCCCCACTTCAGGCATGTACAGAAGATACTTTAACTTCCATGGCCCACAACACATCCCTTTCTTTTTGCTGGCATCTTTTCTCTTGGCATTGGTGGAAGTGTCCCTTCTCTTCACCCTTAGGTGACAGCAGTGGCCGAGCAGCCCCTGTCCCCACCCCTGGCCCTACCTCGATCTCCTGCACTTGCTCCTCGTTGGTGGTGTACATCTGCTGCAAGGAGTCCTCCAGCTCTTTGTTGCGCTCCAGCAGCGTCTTCCCCAGCTCTGCAGCCAAGTGCAAGTCTGAAAAGCAGAGGGACAAAGCTGCTGCAGTTCCCATGGCTCCATGGCGGGGTGTGGTGGGATCCTCCCCCAAAAATCATGCCACACCAAGCACAGAAGCATGTTTTGCATGGTGCTGGTTTTATTGGCACGTTTAGACCTGGATGCACACATAGAGGACATACAGGATCTGGGATCTTTTCTTGCTGAGATGCAGAAGTGAACAGAGGCCAAGCTCAGGGCTCTGTAATGCACTCACACAACAAGGATTTAGTGCCTGGCTGGCTGCAAAACCCTCCTGCACCCTGTGTAGCCAGGATCAGGCCCCTGGGGCCGGGTTGTGGCAGGTGCTCAGCAGCTCCATCCCCTGCCACCAAGACCTGAAGGGCTGAAAAGGACTCAGCATCTGTCAGAATGAGTGCAAAGGTTGGTAAAGCCCTGCGGGGCCCTGGGGATGCTCTGTAAATTATATTATTATCTCTAACGAAGGGAGTGCCTTGCCTTCCCTGTCAGCCTCCATCCATCACCCACTAATAGACTGACAGGAGTAACAGAATCTCGTGTGGCCTGAGGGGCCTGGAGGCACCTCCCAGATGTGCCACCCTGTCAGCACCAGAGCCCGCGGCTCTTCCCTTGGGGCAGCTCCAGGGGAAGGACAGACCCCTTTGTGTTCACTCTCTGCCACCTCTAAGTGCCCTTAGGAAGTTACTGAAATACTTGGACTTCAGGGGAAGTGCAGGGAAAAGTAGATGTTGATGGCATAGTTGTCTTAAAATACTGTTTTTACTGCTGTGGGGTAAAGAAGAAGCCCTTAGCCCCTGTCAGTCCTGTGCTGGCCAAAGCTCAAGCATGCAGGTGATGCTGCTCACGGGGCTGGGGTGGCACAGCTGGCTCTGAGAACAGCCCTTTGCTTTTGCAGGAATTGTTTGTCTTCTTAAATCCTGACCTGTGGTCAAATGGGTTTCATTTTTCCTGGTGCTTTTAGAGGTGAGTTAACAGCTCCTATGATGGCAGACAGAAAATCTGACCTTAAGACTTCAAAAAGGTAAGGAAACAGGTCGTGGGGTGTGTTATTGCTCTCTCCATTATGGTGATCATGAAGTCACAGGTAATTAAGGAGTGACACTCCTGCAGTGTGTGAAGGGACCAGGGTCTCCTGTGCTGGCATTTTCTCACCCTGTCATAATGCTCCCCTCTAGTCTGCAGCTAATGATGGTTTTGCAAAGGCTCTGCCAGGGCTGAGAGCAGTTATAATTTCTTCCAGTGGCTAATTTGGCCATGCAGTTGTTTGGGAAAGAGGGATAGTTGGTCACTAAGGCAAGAAGAAGGGGAACCAGGTTGCCTAAGATGTATTCTGAGCTTGGGAAAAGGTCTGATCTCTCACACATCTCTAAATGAGTCTCACATTGGCCTCGAACATGAGTGCTGTAGTGCTGTCAGTGTTTGGGCTGGGGCTTTCCTGATGGATAACATGGTGCTGTGGGATGTGCTGATATGGTATTAGTTTGGGTGATGGCTGTGTTTCTTTCCACTGGCTTCCCCAGATGTTGCCCTGCCAACAGCTGCTCAGTGTGTCCTCGAATCTCCCCTCTACCATGGGAATGTGCTCTCCAGCTGTGCCCTGCAATGCAGGCTGTTATTATTAAAAAGGCTGTGACCTTTTTAATTATAATCCTCGTCATTGCACAGTGACCCAGTCCGAGGGCTGCAATCCCAGCTATCCGTGCAATCAAGTTATTGGCACATTTCCCCATGGACAGACCTCCTTCCACCTCTTTGTTTTTTTCCAAGCACCAAATTTCCCTGGTTTATAAAGTGCCCTTGGGAGACTGAGTGTTTGCTGCACCAGCTGGGACTGGGGGAACAGCCAGATGCCAGCAGAGATGGAGGATAATTTGTGCCTTTAAGCTGCTTGGGGGTGTATTTAATGTCACCACCACCTTGCCATAACTGGTGTTGTTGCTGGAGACCAGCACCTTGGAAATCACATCCCTGGCAGGAAGCAGGGCCCTAAGGCAGAGGTGTGTGGTGAGAGGGCTCCCTGCTGCGCTCCAGGTAATGAGTCAAGTGTGTCTCTGTCCCTGCGGATTACACCAGTGCTCTCCCACCATATGGCATCCAATTTAATCAGCTGGGGTTGAGTTAAGTGGATTAGGCAGGGCAAGATCCTGCATTGTAATTTAAAGGGCTCTGTCAGCAATAATTTAATGGGGGAAATGGGCAGCGTTTGGGGATGAGTGGGAAAGAGGAGAACGGGGCTGAGCTCCGAGGAGGAAATTGATTCTTAGTTTCCATTTTGAGCATGAGGGCCTGGGAGACTCCAGGATTGAAGGACATGGGGGAATTGATTCTTTCAGTGTCTTTTAACTGCCTCAGCCATTGTTATATACATACTCCCTCACTCTCTGCCCACCAGCCACTCAAAGCATCCTTGGTAATCCTGTCTCATCCATACCCTAGAGCCCAAGTCCTTTTCCCCACCTGTTGGTCCCCCCTTGGCTGTGGGACCGTGGGGAGGGAGGGAATGCTGTGTGGAAGTGCTTTAATGTCATCTTTAGACCATATCCCTCTTGATCTTTGTACTAATTGTGTCTCTGCACAGGCTGGGGGAGCACTCAGCTCCTCTCCTTGGAGACCTCAGAAACCTGAGGCTGAATGTGAAGTTTCACTACGTTGTTTTCGGGGGAAAAACTCTTTAGGAATTTAGGGATTCTTTCTGCATGGTACTATGGTTTTCACACGACATTTTGTATTCCTCTTTGCTTCTCCACTGTCAGGTCAGCCAGCCAGTGCTGAACGATTTGCCCTAATTTAGCAGGTATGCCGATGCCTCCCTTCCCCCTCCCCTCTGGATGCAGGAGGAGAAATAAAGTGGTGGGGAGTGGCTGTGCTGTGTGTGCTCGATGTGCCACATCCCTCCACATCCCTCCACATCCTGCCTGTGCTGAAGGCGCCGCCGTGAAATGGCCAACATCCAACTTAAAAAATGGGGGCCTTGACACTGCCAAATCCTGTTTGTGAGAGGGCTGCAGATGCAAACTATCCTGGGCAGTACCAGCTTGGTGCCCTCTGGCTCCCAGTCCTGCAAGCGCTGACGTGACCCTTCTAATTAACACCAGCCAAGGAGACAAACAAAGGGCTGTGCCTATGGAGCATTGGAGGGAGGGATGGAGGCTGCATTTCCCTGCAAGCTTCCCTGGGAAAGGTGCCTGAGCAAGGAGGGAGAGGCAGCGAAGAGAGACCATATGGTGGGAAGGGAGCAGGAGTTGAATCTGAGCAGTGCTTGGTACAGGGAGCACGGCTGGGCAGTACATCAAGGAGGCACCGTCCTGGAGCTGCAGAGATCAGCAGCAGCCCAGCAACAACCCTGCTACTTCTGTGTCACTGGGAAAACTTAACACAAAAAAATCCTGATCTAAAAGCTGTAGCAGGTTGCCTTTGATAATAGAGGATGTTATTAGACCATGGTTGAGGCCCCATCTGCATCTTTCCCTGCTGTTCTCTTATCTAAACAGCCTTGGTGCTTGTGTTTGCCTTGTAGGCTAAAATGGTTTCAAAGAGCTCGGTGACTGCTGGCTCCAAGGGTCTGGTAGTGCATCTGGATCAGAAAAACGTTCTAAATAAATACCTACAAGTGAGGTTGTTGAGGAGCAATAGTGATGAAGGAGGAGGGATAAACTGCAGGGTATTCCCCTCCAGCACAAGCAGATGTTCCCTGTGTGGGGCTGCAGCAGAGCTGGATGCTTCCCCAGCCTTGCAACGAGGCTCAAAGAGGATTTGGAGCTGTTTCTGCCTTCCCAGCGCCGGCCTGCACCTGTTAGGGCAGAGCACTCTGCCACATCCTGCTCTCTGAAGGGTATTTTGCCCCTCAGCACCTCCTGGTTGTGGCTTCGGGGGAGCCTGGCACCGGGCAGGGGAGGTTTCGGCTGCTCTGGGCATGATGATGATCTGGTAGCTGTTCAGATGCTTCTCGTAAATACGGCTTTCTGGAGGAAGCCACCATCTGGTGCAGCTGCTTTGGGCTTTCCCCCATCATCTCTCTTGCATCGAGGGATTCGTGTGTTTAGGCTGTGAGAGAACACACCCACAGCTCCCAGGGCGCTGTGCTGGGCTCCTCACCTTTAATAAACCAGCCCCGTCCCCGGCTGGCAGCTCGCAGTGGGGACAGAAGCCCTTTGTCTTGAGGTGCTGATGAGCAAGAATTTATGGCACATGGATTTGCAGGTCTCTTTTAGCTGGGCATCCATAAAAGAATTACTTTTGGTCCCCTCCTAAATATGGGGCCGTGGAAAGGGCTGCTCCTCTCCCATGCTGCACATGGGTGAGTTAACCTGCTAAAAAGCAGGGAGGAGGGCAAGGAGAGCTCTGGTGTGGTCTCTGGAGGAAGTTCAGGGTGCTTGTTAGCTGATGGATGGGGTAGGTTGAGAGTTAGGAACTGATGTTTAATGCTGTTGACGTTTAATTTAATTGCATTTGCTGTCTGCTCCATTACACACGGGTACTTAGAATCAAGGTAGGTGCAATTATTCCTTTCAAAATCTAAATAAATGATGCTATGCTGGTTTACCCCAGGGTAGGGTATACTTGCTACTCATTTATTTCCCTTCTTAGTTGCAAGGGATTGTGCTATCTTGGTATATTACAATGAAGATCAGCTTTTGTGTATCACTGCTGCCCCATGGCAGGTGAGGGAGGCCATTTATGTACTTAGCCCTTCTAAACCATTCCAGTGGAACATGCTGGGGGGTAGGGAAGCAAGTGGTATCTGACAGCATCCTGCAAACAACCTGGAAAAGCCTTTTCAACATGCCCATTCTGTAGATGACAGTGTTTCCCAAGGCCAGGCAGAGCTCTCAGAGTCATCAGTGTTACTGCTGAGGTGTGGATTCTCCATCCCTTTCACGCTGGTGTAACTCAGACATTGCTGCTCAGGTCAGCTTTGCACTTGGTGTTCTGTGTTGTTTTTTGTGAGGATCTGCTATTTTGGTGTAATGAGGTGTACCAGGGTTTGCTTTGCAGAGCAGCCCAATGCAGCAGGCGGGGGATGATGCCTCTGTTAGGGCTGGGTGAGAGAAATGGCAGCACAGCCACCTCCTCCCTCTTCCTTTCCTCCTTCCAAACTGTGGCTCTCACTGGGCTGAGCTGTTGGTTGGTCACACTGGCATTTGTTACTCTAATGAGATTTGCTGGATTTCCTGCCTGGTTTTTTCTTCCTTTTCTTTCTCTTGTGTAATCTGTTACGTACTCCTGGGCTGCCTTTGGCTTTGGAAGTGTTCCTCGTGGCGGGAGCTCAGGTGGTGGCAGAGAGGTGGTTGGCAGGGGTCGAGGCAAGCACTGAGAATATCTCCCTCCACACTATCTGGAGCCCCTGAGCAAAACTGGCACTACCAAGGAGTGGAAATCCCTGACAAGGGGCTCAGGGACACACTGTCTGTACTGTGCTGTGCTGTGCTGCAGAGAAGCCCTCCAGCTCTCTCAGCCCCTGCTGCCCCCTTTCTTTCCTCCTGTATTTTTCATTCCTACTCAGTATTTCCTTTACCAGCTCTTCTTTTTTTTTTCTTATTAGATGCTTATCATGCCTTTTAGATTTAATTGATACTTGCCTTTTCTTTCTGCACTTTCATCATTCTGCACACCCCAAAGCCCCCCTATATATTAGTGCTTGAGACCCAGGGTGGTCACCTGTGCTGAGAAGCTGTTTGTGTCTGTACAAACACAGACACAGCAGTCCCATCCCCGTGCCCACAGCCATCACTGTGCCTTTCGCCAAGTTGTTAGAGCATGAGAACACAGAGGATGTTATTAGACCATGGTTGAGGCCCCATCTGCATCTTTCCCTGCTGTTCTCTTATCTAAACAGCTTTGGTGCTTGTGTTTGCCTTGTAGGCTAAAATGGTTTCAAAGAGCTCGGTGACTGCTGGCACCAAGGGTCTGGTAGTGCATCTGGATCAGAAAATGTCCTAAATAAATACCTACAAGTGGGGTTGTTGAGGAGAAGCAGTGATGAGAGAGGAGGGAGAAAGGCAGCCTGTGCTTTCCTGTGTGCGCTCCTCCCCCGGGCAGCAAAGCTCCAACTAATTAATTATGTTGGGCTGCAGAAAACCGTGAATAGAGGCTTTTACTCTTTTAAAGCCAAAGACACAGACATGTGGATTGCTGCCATGTGGCAAACTCCTCTGCCCTGTGTGTTTTGGGGGCAGGAGGTTGTGGCTGACCCAGGATGGACAAGGAGGGTGAGCACCATGGTGACACTTCATGTTGTCTCTGCTGCTGCACCACAGTGCTGTGCATGTGCTGAGCCCGGAGCAAAGGGGACCTGTGAGGGACAGGTCAATGTGCTTATGTGGCAGGAACGGTGCCCACAGCAATGGGATGCCACAACCCTGTCAGATCTCCTCCTCTGTTCCTGCTCACACAACATATTACCCCACTCTGAGCCATTCCCAGCCAACTTGACTGCCCTTGCTGTGCTTTTGCTTGGGGGGAAGCAGGTGGAAACCTCAATCCTGAGTGATCTGGACACTCAGGCAGCAACCAAGTTCCAGCACAACTGTCACTTGCAGTGCAGCAGCCCCCAAGACCAGTGCCATCACTGTGGCTGTTGGTTACTCCTGTCTGCTACTGCTCCTGTGCCAGAGGATGTAGGTACAGAGATCTTTCTTTCACAGCCATGTGTTACAGCTAAGCACAGAAAACAGCCTGACCCTCTGCAGATATACCAAAATCCTGCCCACCTCTTCTCTAGCAGCCCCTCTTCTTGGCTCTGAAGAAAAGTGTCCCACCTTTCAGGCTGCTGCCCAACTACTGCTCCTTTCCCATCCACTGCTGGGAAGTCTCAAAGCCCTGCTCCTCCAGGTGCTCAGCCCACAGCCCAGCTGCCTTGTGCCTGGCTGTTGGCAGGATTTGGAGAAGCTGCCCATGAGGGAAGAGCTCCTGATCCTAGGTGAGTGATGGGTGCTGTTTGTGGAGCTATGCATGAAAGGCATAGGGCTGTAGCCTTCCAGTCCAAGTTTGCAAGGAAAGGAAGCGATGAAATACTCAATGTACTCTCAGAATGGAGTTGTTCATGCCTATCATTAGTCCTGAGCAGGATGCAGGACAATGCCTTTTTCAGGGGCCCAACACCAAAACCTGTGGTCCTGAAGCAGTTCTGCTGCAAAGACCGATGCCTGTGGGATGTGCTGCTCCTTGCTCTGCCTCCTCCTGCAGAGATTAGTGCTCACCCACCACCTCCCAGTCCAGGTGCCTTCCCAGGACTCAACACTTGCTTGTGACCCACAAAAACTTGGGAGGACAGCATGATCATGTCCTCGCTCCAACTGTTGTTGCTGCAGCTGCACAACTGGAATAGGCCAGCGTGGATCTGGATATTACACACTGAAAGGACTGAATTCTTCAGGGAGGAGACAAGTGAACTGAGCAGGGCCAGGGCAGCTGCACTGCACATGCAATAGACTTGAGTGACTTCCCAGAAAGCTGCTGAGGAACAGGCTGTTTAAACCATTAAAATAATGTTCCCTTTTAGGAGAGAAGATTCACAACTGTTTGTTAAACACACACGAAAAAATACCAAAACCTAAAGTGTAACATAAAATCCCTTTAAAATTCCCAGCTGTGGAAAGAGCAGCAGTTGTGTAACATCTGGTCTTGTTCCTTTGGGGTATTTTGTATTGAAGATACTTCCCAAAATTCTTGGCCCACATAGGTGTTTTTGGCCAGGTTAAGTAGGAGCTTTGGAAGCCTTAACGATGTGTTTGGTGTGAGCACACAGATATGCTGGAGTCAGGTGAGGTGGGAATTTAGCACTGTGCTGCTCTGGGAAAGGGTTTTTGGGAGAGGAGTTGGAGTGTTTAGGAGTGAATGTGCCGTTTATCCTGATCGCTGGCACTCCCTTCAGCAGGAGCAGGATTGGACCCTGGTGCTGTCACAGCTCTAAGTGGTTCCTGACTGTCACACTGAGTCAGTGCATCCGTCCTGTCACCAGCCAGCGCTGGCTGGTACAGGAGAAAAGAAAGAGGATTGGAAAAGGCCTCTGCATGCAGGGTGTTAGTGCTGGTGCCTTGGCTCCCAGTCCCTTGGCTCCCAGTCCCTCGGGATCAGAGCTGCCAGGGGGGAATGTCCTTCAGGACTCGGACCACAAATCCTTCGTGCATGGCCTTGCCAAGGAGAAATGCCACTGTTGGCTGATTGTTTCAGGCTGGGAGATATGGAAAACTCCGATTTATTTTCTTGGGGTTTCTTTTTCTCCTTTTCCCTTTCCAGCAGTTCTCTAATTCTGCTCCCTCCCACAGCTGGAACTATGTGCCTGGGGCTCAGCAGATGCAGAAAGGGGTTTCTATGAGGTCTCTCACTGAAAGTTGCTGTATAGGGCTTTTTTATTCCCCTTTTTCTTGCTGCCTTCATGTAACAGGGGAATTTTAACTCTAGGAAAATACATTTACATATTTATTCATTTATTTCCCCCTCCCCAGATTTGGAGGCTCTCATCCCTTCCTCAGACTAGCCTAACTGTCATCTTATTTCCTTGTCTCCTGTGACTTTCCTAGTCCCTCTTGTCATTCCCAAGCGGCTCAGCAATTAGTCACTGAAAACTTTCCACTTCCATAAGCTACCTGCTGTACTGCACTGCTAAATAAGTAAGTGGCTCAGCTACTGCAGGCAAAGCTCTGCCCTTCTGCCTTGCCTCTGGGGAGGGAAGGCGATGAGTTAACTGCTGTGTTCCTGGAGGGCAGGAAAGCTGCATGCCTTGTACCTGGACTGCTGGGATAACTGCACCACGAGGGGCAGAATTTGGGGTACCACCTGCTCCCCAGTGCGGTGAATTCTTTGGGAAAGCTGGTAGTGGACTGCAGGGCTCTGGACCACCCCATATAAGCTGGGTGATGTAGGGAACAGTTGGGTCTGGGTGTTAGTGGGTGTCAGCACTGAACCCCAGTGTCAGGACTGGTGACCCTGTGTCTACACGAATGAGTTGGGAGTGGTGCAAGCTCAGCACCTTGTGTCATTTTCCTTCTTAGCAATCAGATGCTTGGCAGGAGGAGGAGGAATTAAAATAAGATCCTTAAACCTGGAGACCTTCAGAGGTTACAGCCATAAAGTCTTAAGCCTGCATTGCAGATGGTTTGGCCCAAAAGTTTCTGTGGCTACCCAGGAGGAGAGGATGATCAGTCTTGCAGTGGCAATGAGGTGATATGCTGGTTCTTGCACTGCCTCTGGCCCTGATGCCTAACTCAGAGCACCAAGAGACCATTTATTGACATGGGAGGAATCACCCCACACTTACAGAATACACTGAGTTGGAAGAGATGCATCAGGATCACTGAGTCCAACTCCTGGCCCTGTGCAGGACACCCCAAGAATCACCCCATGTCTTAGGCTATGGATTGGTTCAGAGATCATAAGGGTGGCTTTTAACAGCCTCATCTTGGGCTGCACTCTGTTCTTTGGTTGGAACCTAATTCTGGCAGGGGGATAGGGAGGCTGGGAAGATCAGGGAATGCAGCAGGGTGAATGCAAGGAGGACTCATCTTAGGAGATTGCTGCGTGGAGGATGAAGGCTGGAAGAGGCTGGCAGAGCTGCTGGGTTTGTTTGGATCCAGATGCAATTGAGTTGGCACACAGCCCTCCTGTACACAAATGCTCCTGATGAACAGAAAAGGTGTCCTCGCTTATCTGCAGCTCAGACACTCTAATTTTAGCTCATTCATTCTCTTGGGGTCTGGCTGCACGTCCGTCCTCTGTGCACAGGGTGTGATGCAACTGTAGCCACATCATCAGTTCTCAACAGCTGGAAAAAGGTTCACCAGCACTGTATTCTGGTTTTAATGCTTAGAGGGACAGACTCCCCAGCCCATGGAAGGTGAACTAAAGCAGCACTGAGATCTATTCATACTTACAAAGCCTGGCAACAAGCTAAGTCATGCTACCAAGCAATCAAAGCTCCATTTCTACCACTTTCCTCAAATCAGAAAGCCTTCCCAGAGGGAACATCACAAGAAAGAAATGCCTCAGAGGACACCACTACTATGTCCATGTCATTGCTGAGTATGCTGGCTGGGATTTGAGTCTCTGCTTCTGTGTGCTAAGGAACCTTGTTGCAATGCCTAGAGCCACACAGGGTTACAGTGTGCAGGGAACAGGTAAAGGAACCTGAAAGGCACCAGCTTCATTTGAATGAGGCTGGAAGGGCCTTGATGCTGGGGACCAGATCTTGCTACTTCCAAGGCTTGTGGTGGATGCGGCCAGTTGCTGTGGGCATTTTAGCGGGGTGAAAAGAGTGATTGGGGTTTATTTTCTTGAAAAAAATAGTTATATCATCAAGGTGAAGCTCTATGGAGGATGAGGATGAGAGTAACAGGTGCTCAGTGTGGAGCTGGAGGCATGAGTTCTGCTGTGGAGCTAAAATGGTTAATTAACATAATCATCACAGAGCTCCCAGTTAAGCCATCTGTTGCTTAGCAAACAGTTTTGGATGTAAATGTAATAAATATTTGATGATGCTGTGAAATGACGATAAAGCCCAGGAACCAACCGGTTCACAGAAGAACCTTCTCTGCTCTCCTAGCTTAGGTTCCTTCTTGTTTCTCCCACCCCTCACTCCTAGGGAACAGTCTTTAAGCCTCTGCTTTTGTCCTCCGCCCTCCTGGCACTGCTGCCAGCGTGGGTTTCTGTGCGACCCTGGGCTCTTGGCATGCCAATCCTCTTAGCAATGCTGGCCTACAACCGCCTCATAATCATGCCATGCTGGATATTTTGTACTGTACTTCCACCCCCCATTCCCAAACCAACAGCTCCATGGCTTTACTGTCACCAAAAGACCTCTGGGTACTTCCACAGCTGTAAGGCAAAGGCACAGTGTATGTGGACAAAGTCCAGCACTGTCCTTCGTGATGCTTTGTGCACCGTGTGAATTAATTATGGTGGTAATTACCCCGTAGGACCTTTCCAGTTGGCTGATTGCAGTTAAAGCCTTCCCCCATCTCTCCTTCTGAGTTTGTGCAAGCCTGTGTAGCCCCCATTCATACAGGAGGCTGCAAGCCTACAGCTGGGCTTTGTTTTGGGTCTGTGTTTTCCTCCAGTCCTGTATGTGCACAAATGTGGAGCCCAACTCCAGCATCAATCCATCATCTGGAGACAGTCATTCTGCATTTGGGCTGCTGGGACAGAGCTGGGAACCTGTCCTGCAGTGGGAAGGTGGTTTTATTGTTTTGAGCCAGACGTACCAGTGCTGACTCATGAACCTGACACCAAGGACAGCATTAAGTTAAAAATCAATCGGTCCCACGTTGTTCAACACTCCCTATATTCATCCGTAGTTCTGCTGTTCCTCAGCCTGCGTCCCGCCCCTGGACCAGTGCCCAGGCCCCTTGTGAGCCATGGGAAGACGTCACCCAGAAATGAGAATTTCTGAGCATTGAAAGGCTGCACTGTTTATCCAGCTGATAGTTCCATCTCTGTGCTTTGCCTTGGTTTAATTTGAATGTTGTGTTTCAAAGGCCAGGGCTCGGTATCCCGCTATTGAGACTTCCTGTTAATTGAGAAATTGGGGTTAAAACCCAGCTGTGACAACCCCTGGAGGGCTGGTTATCATTCCTTGCTGGACCCTTGCCCTGCAGCTGAAGTTGTATAAACTTTGAATCATGACATAATGTACTTGAGCGATGTTGGGCCAGGCACTGCAGCTGGATCATCACACACCGAAGCTGACAGTCAGCTGGGAAAAGCAAATATAAAACTGTACCTATAGTGCAACATGCCAGAGGGGCACTGTGTTTTGGTAGGAATGATTTCTCCCTACGCATGAAAAAATCAGTTTAGTTCATTCCTGGTCCACTGGCCTGAAATGGGACTTCTTCCAGTTATTTACTTACTGCGTGTTGACTCAACATATTAAGATAAGCAAAGTTATATTTAAAAAAAAAAAGCCCCAAATACCAAGAGGCACCAACTGTCCAGCCTGAAGACAAACATTCAGTAGAACTAGTGCAGATGTAGACACAGTTACTTCAAAGCAAACAAGTGAGTGTTTATCTTCTATCAAGGATATTTTTGATGTTTGGCCTTGATTTTTTTTACTTCTTTCCAATTTCTCCTGTTTTTGTGGCTGATTGGAAAAATCTTCAGAAGTAATTAGGTGACTAAGAAGCTGAAAATCCCTTTGGATTTGGGCTTGGATAGCAAAAGCTTTTGAGAGACACTTTCAGCATCCTTAGCAATCCATTATTTCCAATATATTAATTTCTAACTAACATGTCCACTAACTCTATCTTAGATTGATCTGAGATGAAATCAATGTTGTAACTACCCATGTTTGATTTTGCCTTCAGCAAGTTTTTTGGGGAACCAACTTCCTTGTGGATGTAAAACACCAAAATTTTTACTGACCTGCTGTTCAGGACAGATCTGGGCTCCCTGCCTCTCTCCATCGGGTTTAAACTTTCCTCGGCCAGGACAGTGGTTTGGAGCAGCAGAGCCCAGATTTGCCATCGCAGGACGAGGCGCTGGCTTTACCAACCAAATAGGAGTCTGGCGAGAAGGTATCCCACCCTCCCGTCCCTGGGGTTTGCCCGCTTTCCTGCCCGCGCATCCCCTGGCTCGCCATCCTTGGCAGTTTGCGGGGTGACCCCATCCTTACCCTGCTCCAGGTCCTGCTGGTCATACCAGGGCTCCTCTTCCTCGCTCTGAAACTCCTCCATCCTGTCGGCGCTCAGCATTTAGCACCAGCGGCTCGGGGAGACGCGCAGCATCCGCCGAAGAGGGACCCGCCGCCGAACCGCGGAGCGGGAGGGATGCGGGCAGGGATGCGGCGGGGATGCGGCCTCGGTGCCCCGGCCGAGCCGGGAAGGGGGGGATGGCACGACGTGGCAGCCGGTGCCTGGTCCCTGCCCCGGCTCTGCGTGCCCTGGGGGGCGGCTTCGTCCTGCCTCCAGGGCCGGGGGGGGCTCCGGAGCGGGGGATGCAGCGGGAACGCGGCGGCCGGGGCGGGGGGGCACGGCTTGCACAGGGCTGGGGGATGCACAAAGGAAGGAAGAGGGCCCGGCGCAGCCAGGCAGATCCTCGCTCCGCAGCTCGGTGGGGACCTCTAGCATGGAAATGCTGCAAGGAAAACCGGCGAAAGGGAAGGGGGAGGCGAGCGAGACCGGCCTCCTTCTCCTCCTTCTCCTCCTTCTCCTCCTCCTCCGCCTCCTCCGCCCAGCCCTGCCGCGCACAGCGGGGCGGGCGCGGGGCTGCGGGGAGCGGCGTGTGCGGTGCTAAGGTGGGATGACCCGGGCTCCCAGGGGTCTGCAGTCCCCCTGCTCTGTCCCTCCGGCTGGGAGGTCTGCCAGGAGCAAGGGGTGCGCTGAGATGACGTGTCCTGGCTTTGCCATGGGCTTCACAGGGACTTTGAGCAAGACTCAGGACTCCTCAGTGGGGATGTCAGTGCCTTCTCTGCCTTGGTGGGTTTGTGTAGGTTGTTCTTCAAGAAGAACATCCATCGTCCTTTAGCTGGGGCTATAAAAGACCATACAAACAGCCCTACAGCATCACCTCAGCGTGGTGTCTTGCTCCGGCTCTGTGGTTTTGCACTCTGATGGGAAATCAGTGCTTTCAATGCAGGTTCCTCTCTTATTTTTGAGGACAAACTCTTGCATCTTTATGAAGGGTGGAATGAGCTTAAAACTGAGGGACAACAGGATTTGTAGAGTTCTGAGGAGGAAATTTGTCTGTTACATACTAGTAAGTGCAGAAAAAACTCGTGAGTTTGGTACTTGCTTTTCAGCTTAAGAGCATGACTGTTGAGAGATGGTGGTCTTTCCCCTAGCTGCTAGTGTGGAGTTTGGTTCAAGGGGATTTATTTGTCTTTGTTAGCCCTGAAATCAGTCAGAGACTCTAAGATCCAAACGAACTCGTGTGACAGTGGGTTTAGATGATGATTTTTTTTCCTTCTGTGTGATGGAACTCCCTGGATTTCTATTTGATTGCATTACCTTGCAGTGGTGCCCACAGAAAAGGCAATATAAGACATTCACGCAAGAGCAGCAGACTGTGCATCCACAAAAGATGGGATCTGTGTCAGAAAACTCCTTCCAATCCAGCAGCTGTGAGCCCCTGGATGATTAAAGTGAGGGCTGGTACTCAGCTCTAGTGTACAGCAGCAGAGGAGAGAGATGAAGCAGGGACTAAGAGAGAAATTGTAGACTATTCTTCTCCCCTTCTTTCCTCACAGACCTCTCCATCACATGTACACATTCCCAAAATTCTGTGGCTGCCTGGAAAGCCATCTGCCTTAATGCAGTTGCAGACCAGAATCAAGGAGTCTCTTTAACTTGGCATTTAGAACTCAGCAAAGATAATCAAGCACTTCTGATGTGTCTGGAAGAAAGCCATCTCTGGGTCCTAAATCTTTTTCTGAACATTTTTAACACAGAAATGGAACAATTTTAACTTTCTCATGCCTTTTGAAGAGGTATTTGGACAACGCCCTTAATAACATTTTTGGTCAGCCCTGAAGTGGTCAGGCACTTGGAGTGGATGATTCCTGTAGGTCTCCTCTGAGTTCTCCTATTAATTGTGAAAAATAATTGCCTGTGAAAAGTATTCTTTTCCTAACAATAAATTATTATCATTTATCTGTATAGTGTAGTCATATTGAGTGAGTGCTTGGATGCAAAGCCCCAGGCTGTTTGGCAGGAAAAGCCAGATTGCATGATTTTGAGAAAATACTTTTCCCTGTAGGTTTTACAAGACTGTCTCTGATCTGACCTGTCACTCGAAAGACTCAAACATCAGTGACTCTCGTACAGGTTAGATGCCAACAAATGAGAGTTCCCACAGTCTGCCCCAGCTGGAGAGCCAGCACATTGCCTTTTTTTTTTTTCTTTCAGAAAGATTGGAATTACCTCATTTCCTCTGAAGAAAGGAGGTTTGCAGAGCTAAGCATGTGCAATGTAACTCAGGGACACCAAAAAGACCTGCTGCTCGGAGCAGAAAATGGTGACGATGGCTTCAAAGGCAGCACTGAATGGCCTCAAACAGCTGCTCTGAGGTGTTCAGTGAGTGCCAAATCCCCAACTCCCAGTGCCCAGGGTTATAAAACATCCTCTCCTTGTGGGTGGGTGGAATTTCATTAGGGTTAATGGGCCACCACAGGCGATGAGATGAAGTGTTCTAAGGGGGATGTGCTACAAGCCTGCTTGTTCCTGGCTCCTTTCAGCCCAGGACTAAGGGAGAGACCCGAGCCAGCCTTCTCCTGGCATCCCTCGGGACCCCCCGGGATCGAGGCCGGGCTCTCCGGGCAGGGCTGGATGGGGCTGGCCCGGGGCTTGTGCCCGAGAGCAGCCGAGCAAAGGGGCTGCGGGGAACAAAGGCTGCGGGCACAGGAGGGGGAGAAGGGGCGAGAAAAGGGGAGAAGGGGTGAGATGGGGGCAGAGGGAGCTGATGCGCAGAGAAGGGAAGAGCAGAAGGGCTGCAAAGCAAGATGAGGGGAAGGAGGCAGAGGGAGCCCAGGCAGGAGGGCAGAGCGAGGAAGGGCTGGAGGAGGAGGGTGAAACGAGGAAAGCCGTGCTCTGCCGGGAGGGGAGACGAGGGAGGGTCAGTGGGGAGCATGGCCATGGGGAGGAAGGTGTGGGGCGGCAGGGGATGGAGGAGGAGGAGGACAAGGGGGAAAGGCGAGGAGGCGGTGGCAGATGGAGGTGGGAAAGGAGGGCCGGCGGCGGGGCGGGATGGAGGGATGGAGAAGGAGGAGGAGCCGCGGCCGTGGGCGGAGGGAGGGCCGGGCCCGGCGAGCCCCGGTTTGACAGGAGGGAGGCAGGGAGGGGAGGGAGGCAGCGGAGCCGCCGGCGCGGGGATGGCGGCAGCGGCAGCGGGGGGAGCGTGAGGGACAGCCCTGCCCTGCCCAGCCGGGCCGCACCATGGGCAGCGCCGACTCCAAGCTCAACTTCAGGAAGGCGGTGATCCAGCTCACCACCAAGACCCAGGTGAGGGCCGCCATCTCGGGCGGGGGGCGAGGGGCGCCCCGCCATGTCGGCAGCCGGGGCGGGCTGAGGGGGCCGGCGCTGCCCACAGACACCCCCGGGGCTGCGGGGACAGAGGGGCGGCCGGACCGCTGTCCCCACGGCCCGGCTCGGGCGAGGGGG
>VWZD01001289.1:706551-772804 GCA_013396695.1 Sakesphorus luctuosus
GCATGCCCGAGCCCCCCAGCGAGGCCCGGCCCGAAGGCCCCGGGGTTGGCGGGGTCTGGGCCGGCCGTGCCCATCACCCATCACCGCCATCTCCAGGGGGTCTGGGCCGGCCGTGCCCATCACCTGTCACCGCCATCCATAGCCAGGGCACCGCCGGGCCCCGGGGCAGCCGCCAGCTCTAGCAGGGTCCGGCCACTGTCACCGCCTCTGGTGACATCTTGTGCTTTGCTGAGCAGCGTCCTGCGCTAACAGAGCAGACGCTGCTGTCGGGAGGGATGTCACAGCCCCCCATGTGTTCAGCTGCAGGTTTACATCACCACAAGGTGGTTTGCCCGTGCTCCCTCTTCTGTGTCTTTTCCCCCCCCTTCTGAATAATGGGTGGAGGGCCTTGCCCTGTTTTTCGGTAGTAGCTGATGGAAAGGCTGAAGGCCAGACATGCTGTTTGCAGCAGAGGCAGTTTCCGTCTGTGACCTGTGAGATGATGCTTTATTTCTGCAGTCTGCCCAGGAGAAGGAGCTAAGTGAAAGTCAGGGCTGTGTGCAGGGAGGGTGGCTGCCCAGAGCTCTGACAGATGTTGTGCCTGTCTTGAGGCTTAGCTTAATTTTTGTCCTAACTAGAAAGTCCAGAAGCAACAGCACACTGGCAGAAAATTAGTGGCCTGTCCTTCTGTGTAAGGAGCAGGGGGATTTTGTTCTTTTGATAAGTCACATCTGGGGTTTTTCTGAGCTACAATGGAGCACAGCTGTTACAATCCACCTTTGGTGGTGAGGCAACAACAGCTGCTAAGAAAACCTGGGGTTGATGGCATAAAGATAGTTAACAATGGGGAATTACTTTAGAAGAAAAGGATGTGGATGCAAAGGGGTAAAGGGTAATAGGAGAAAATATGTGAAAACTTAAGAGATAAAGGCTACAAATGGGAAATTAATTATAGATGGTAAAGCTGTGGAAGAGCCTGGAAAAAACGTACTTTCTAAAACAGTATCAGTTCTAGCTGTACTGCTCAGGAATGACTTTTGAGAATGTTCTTTGAAATCTCCAGTTGTGGAAGATTCTACAATGTCCCTAGGTAAAGAGAGAAGTGAATGAATTAATATTTTGAGGGATTCTTCCAAAGTCTTTTCTGCATGCCACATAGTTCAGAGTGTCTTTAGCTTTGGACTGCCCTTCCTTCATGGGCAAACACGCTTATAAAGTGAGACTGGGAGGTAAATCAAGCCCATAGGGATCTGCCCAGTCTGCTGTTCACAAAGAAAATCCTGTATGAGGCAATCACTCGGATCAACAGCCAAGAAGAGAGCACTTTCCTCCCCTGGCTTATCGACCTGTGTAATGAAAGAAGGTTTACTGGGGCCCTGGATAAAGGAGGGAGCAAAATCTTCATTCTTGGCTGGATTCATTTCACATCTCTGTGGTCTAGGTGAGACTGCATGTGGAAAAAGGGTGGGGTGTGGGCACTCCCATGTTTGCACACTGTAGAAGGGCACTGGTGTTTGCTTGTGCAGAACGCGTGACTGGCTCTCCTGGAGCCTTCTGGTCTCGTACCAGCAGCAAAACCTCCACGTAACTGCCTGGTCTGTGACACCCTGGATCCCAAACCAGGCTGCAATGGTGAGCAGAGCCCAATCCTTCCAAGCTGTTGGCTCACAATACTCTTTGCTTGTCTCCTGGTTTGCAGCCTTCCCCTCTGACATCAGGGAGCTGGACAAATAGATTTTAGTCAAGTCATCAGTAACATGAAACCATGAGCTTGAAATGCACTGTGAGGTGTTCCTAAGGCTCTGGTGGGAAGAAGTGGTTGAGCAGAAGGCACTGTTCACTCACTGGTGAAGGCTCAGAGTTGGCACTGAAGTTAAATTATTCTTAAAAATAAGTTCTTATAACCATCAGGCTTTTAATTAAAAAAATGAGTGCTCCCATGTGAGGATTTAAAAATTAAATAAACTAAATATATATATAAGGAACATAACATTTGAATGCTTGTAGTACATGTAGAGCCCAGAACTTGGAAGTGGAACCAGGTGTGGACGCAAATGGAATTGACTTAATTGATTTTTCTTAAGTGCCAAAGAGGAACTCTGAAAGTGTAAGGGTATTAAAAAAGAAAAATCACTTCAGAATGTTTTCAGTGATTAAAAAGGGCAGTAGTACCAGGAGAAAGGAATTAGCTTATGCCACAGATGTATATTTATAATCACACATGGGGAAATTGGCTTTAAGATTTTTATATGATATGTGTTACATTACTCTGCACAACTTTAATTGGTAGGACCCATCCTTTTAATAATAAAACAGATGTGCTTTATAATAGAGAATGTGTTTGTCCTCCCGAATTGGCCATAAAAGTGCTGTTTACTTAACAGGTGTAGGGAAATGGATTGTGAGTTTGACAGAGCAGGGAACTGGTCTGAGAGCCGTAACTGCCAGGGAGGCACCTTTTCTTTTTCCATTCAGTTGGGGATCCTCCAGCAGCTGACTGGAAGGTAAGAAATTTTGATCTTGTGAAGCAGCTAGTTAGGTTTTAATGCTGGCTTTGTCTCTGCTTTGGAAGAGACAGGAAAGACCAAACACGAGAGACAAACTCTAGTCCTTTCCTTTATCCCAGTGTGGAAATGCAGGAGTACAACGGGCTGTTAACTTGAGCCTGATAAAAGCACATCTTGCGCTTGGAGAGAGAGGTTGGTCTCTGGCAGCCCATTTCTGATGGTGCTCGAGCTTGACTCAGCTGTCCAAGTGTCTCAGGTTGATCAAAAGCAAAGTTGTCTTAAAAGCAAAGCTGTAACTAACACTTCACACAGCTGACTTTTGTCCTGGGCTTTCCCTGACAGACTTCTACAAATCCCATTTTCCAGCTTGCTTTGCAACACTGTCTCTGCTGTGGGAGCAGAGAACTGGTGGTAGACTCATGAAATCTCTCCTTGATTCTGCACTGCTGACTGTAGGAATTCTATGAGAAAATTTACTATTGTTCAAAAAAATGTGTGGAGCTGCCATCCTTGGCAGCAGGGATGAAATCTTGTTAGTTATTAATATTTAGAATAAGCCTGTCCTCAGGCTTTTCTTTTGCACAGTGGCTCACAAACAGGTGGTACAAAGGTGTGTGAATTGCCTCAAACTAATCCCTGGCCCTGCAGCATTGCCTGAACTAGAGCTCAATGGAGTGCTGCATGAATGGTCATCACATGCCACAGTTCTGCCTCATTTGGGGTAGAGAGGATCATGTTGCTGTTACATGTCACCTGAGCTTGTGCAGTGCTGGCTGGAGACCCTGGGCAGGGATGGGGCACTTGCTCTGCTGTTAAATCCCAGGAAAGGAGAGTCCCTGCCCCAAACACCTCGCTGCCTTGGCCAGTGGGATGCTTAGTTGGCAGGAAGCAGAAGGAGAATGCCGTGAGCAAGACTTGTGGCTGCTTGTCCCTTTGTTCTCTGCTGATGGTTTGCAGCAACCTTAGAATTAGTTTAAGGACAGTCCTCCTGTTGGGGGAACTGTTGGAAATGGGTATTCCATGTAAGTTGTAAGGGTGGAGAGCTTCCAGCTGTGTGGAGGTGCAACCACTCCCCCTGTCTGAGTTTGTGAGGGACAGTGTCTGAAAAGGAAAGTGAAGGTGGTGCTGGCATTAGGCTGAGGACAGTAACGACTTGGCAAGGCTGTGCCTTCGGAACTTTTCCTGTTTTTAGGTCATGGTCAGCTGCACTCTGTTTTCCTGCTTCCTGTGAGGTGGTATCCTGTTTGCCTGGGAATTGGCTGCTCAGGGCTGTGATTGTCTGCTCAGTATCTGGCAGGAGGCTTGCAAACCATCCTCTTCTGACTCCTGCGGTGTGTGTGGTGTGCTTCAAAGAACCTGAAACCCAACATTTACAACTCTTAGGAAGTAAAGACTGGAGGTGTCCGGTAGGACTGGTTTCACCTTTGTTTGGCCAGCATGCAGGTGGGAGGTCTATACACCTTGACCCAGTGAACTGAAGGCAAAAGTCTCCCTCTTTTCCCATTCCAAGATGTCACATCACCGTGGCTCTACCCACTGTGTTCTCAGCAACACTGTGGGCTACAGCCACCTCACCCCTTCTGTGTTGGTTTGAGCAGCGGCCTCTCTCTCTGCTGGTCAGCTCTGTACCTTCAGCAGCCTCTCTGGTGAGGTGTCTGTGGGTCAGGAACTTCCTTTGCTCTCCAGATGTGCCAGTTGTGTTTCCAGAGTACAGTCAATCAAACTACTGATCCCTTAGTTCTTCTGGCAGTGATGAAATTCTTATTCTCATTGTGCTGCTGGTGAGGAGCTGGTTGTCTGCACTGTGCTGGAGGAACGTCAGGCTCTTTCTTACCCGCACTGCAGCTCCCTCCCAGAAAGAGGATAGATCTGTGCTGATCAGGAGGATCCAAAGCGGCCCCAGGTCACAGCATTGGTGAAGATTCAGCTCCTTGTGAGGTCTCCAGCTAAAGTGCTGTCAAGGCTAAGGTGCTGTGGGATTTGTGACTGCAGCATGTGCTGTATGAACACTTGTTCCTAAATCTTGACATTTCCAGATGAAGATATCCCTGCCTGGTGAACAAGACTGTTCTAGGTCTGTATTTCCCTTCTCAGTGAGCTGGATACAGGCTGTTGTGTAAGCTCAGCGTGAGGAAATGGATATTTAGATCCCCAGAGATGCTGCGTGCAGAATACAATCAGCTTAAAAACAGCCAGTACTGTTCTATCAAAGAGATGAATATTATGTGGATTGAGTAGCTTCATGATGCCAGACTGGTAATTAAAACAGAGAGGCAGTGGGGATGTGAGTGTCTCAGTACTGAATCCATGGGACAGCATCTGTTGATGAGGAGCTGACTTGCTGCAGCTGTTAAAAATGAAAGAAACCGATTTTTTAGCGTAATCTGGTAGCCAAGATGGCAGCCAAGACATTAACAGGGCTGCACATCCAGTGTTGCAGTTTGGGTAATCGTGTGCTTCTCCACTCCATGGGATTTTGTGTTCTTCAGTCCGTGTTGTGTTGCCATCTGTAAAACAGCATCTGTGTTCAACCTCTGAGGAGGCCTCGGGCTAGTGGGAGGTAAAGGGATCGGTGTCTGCTGAGGGAAATGGTTGTCTGCTTCTCCTCCAGATGAGAGTGAAGCCATTATTTATACATGATGCCCAATTAGCAGCAATTGCTGCTCGCTGTTGTTGGTGGGAGTGGCTGTGGCAGGCGGCCAGGATGTACATGTGGCAATTATAAATGTGGTTGTGGTGTGTGGTTTGAAATGGGTGTAGGAAGTGTAGGATGTTTCATGCATTACATAGATCAGATTTCCAAATTCTTGGCTCATTTTGAGCAGTGCAGTTAGGGATGAGATGTGCAAAATAGCTTTCCTTCCATCAAGTAGCTCATGCTCAGGTAACAAAGAGTACAGCTCCTTCACATGCTCGGGAAACTGAAAGTCAGGCTGTGAACACTGGGCTGTTCCTACAAATCCCCTCTGAGGAGCTGTGATCTTGAATATTTCCATTTGGAAAACGTTGCTCTTCCTTCAGGAAGAGGTTTAGTGGGAGCTCTTTGATGGCTAGGTGATAACATGGGGGTTTCAGCACTAGAACAGAGTTTAAGAAGGTACCTAAACACGTGTAGTGTTTTTCTGGTTTTGCTTTTGGATACTGGAGAATTCCTTGGGCTGGTTCATTGCATGGCTGGGAGGACCAGGACCAGCAATAAACAGGCTCTGCAGCACTGAAGCGTTAAGGCAGAGCTGCAGGGCAGTAACTTGCTGTACCAGTCTGGGGGCAGCCAGCCCCTCTCGCTTTTTGGCCCTTGGTGGTAGTGACACATCACCTGCCCGTGGGCTGGGGCTGTTGGTTCAGGAGGTGACAGCACTTCTCTGTGTCAGAGCAGTGAATGAGCTGTTCTCCCCCGAGTGGTGTTTGAGCTGCATTTAGAAACAGCATAGAGCTAGGCAAGTTTTCTGCCTACTACAACAGAGCTGGGAGTGGGCAGGAGCTGTTTAAATTAAACATACATTCATATTTTCGACCCTTTCCCATCTGACATGGTAGACCCGCCCACGGTGCTGATTATCGCCCTCAGTGAGCGCTGCTGTTTGCTTTGGAGCTGGTGCTCGTTGCAGGCAGGAGGCTCCTCCTCACCCCAAACCAAGGGCTGGGGGTGTTCAGGTCTGTGGCTTTTCTGACCTGACCAAGCGTGCCACCAGACCTTGGCATGGCTGGGAAAACTCCTGGAAAAGCTTCCGTTTTCCTCTTCTGGCTGAAATCGTGGATCTGTCTAGTTCACACTGCTTGTCATAAGCAGGCAGGTAGCTGGACCCTTGGGTGGGATGAGCACTTCCAGTCATGTTTGGGCAATGCCTAGCTCTTGGCAAATATTAGCAGTTAGTTGGGAAAAGCTGTGCTCAGTTTTAGATGGGCTGAAAAATTAAATCTTTCCTGATTATTCAGAGCTCCCAGGCTTTGGATGCCTGAGATGTTGTGTAATGGAGATGCCTTCTTGTTCAACAAACAGTGCTGGTGTTTTCACCTTTGGGAAGAGGCATTTCATCACTGTGCTGCTTCTGCAAGAAGGCAGAGCTGACCCTGTGTGGCTGAGCCTCTGCTTCACCTTGAGTGGCCAGCACTGCCTTCTGGCTCTGCAAAGCTATAAAGGGCAAAGCAAGGTCCAGCCTGCTTTGTTCAGCTTCCTACAACCTGACACCCAGGTTGTCAGCAGTGTTGTTTGGGTTTTTAAGTAGATGCCACACTGTCAGGAGGAAATAACTACAATCAGCTGTACAAAGCTGTCTGGCAAACTGATTGTCCCTATGACCAGCATCCTGAGCAGGGGGGTTTCAGGGTGGTTAAAAATGGAAATTGTCTCTACCTGCAGAAGAGGTGATGGGAAAAGGTGTGTTCCCAGGGGTGGGGGAGCTGGGCTTGTCAGACCACAGGTCTGAAATGGATTGCTTTCTTTGGTCTCCTCCCTCCACCCTCCTCTTTAAATTGCTCACTTAGTGCATTTTAGGAACAAAGCTTTGGCAGTGACTGGCTGAACTGAATCCAGTTCCCTACAAATATTTGATTCAGAAAGATCAATTGCATTGTATCTGTAAGTACTTTGAGGTGGGTCTGTCAGTTCCGTAGGTCTGTTTGTGCTCTAATGCGAGGTGTCCCTGTTTATTTCCTTGAGACTTTGGTTACAATAGAATTAATTCCAGTGCATACTCAGGGCATCCTTGGCTTGCTCTGAAGATGACAGAGTGCATGAGAACAGCCTGGCTTATGTGCAGTGGTGAAGATCTTGGAATAGTTGCATCCATTGCAGACAACCAGGAAGCCTCATGTATGTTGTGGCTCCATGAAAGTCCTGGGCAGTCCTGATCTGATGCAGTTGGGCACATGAATGTCTTGCTGCTCACCCCTGTCTGAGGGAATGCTCAGTTTGGGAGATCAAAGCATCCAAAGCCCTGGGAACAGAGACTGAGGTACAAAACCTGTTGTCAGAATGTTTTATTGAACCTCTTCTGTGCCTGGTCCCACCCCCAAACCAGGCATAATCACTGGTATTTGGACCTCATGGAGTGATTGTTCTGCATCTGTAACCATGTTTGTCTCTGCAGCCCGTGGAGGCCACAGACGATGCCTTTTGGGACCAGTTTTGGGCAGACACAGCCACTTCAGTGCAGGATGTCTTTGCCCTTGTACCAGCTGCAGAGATCCGAGCGGTGAGAGAAGAATCGCCTTCAAATTTGGCGACTTTGTGTTATAAGGTAAGGTCAGTGCTGTCTTATTGCTTGGTGCTGTGCTAGCAGGAAGGTGTACCTGGATCAATAGCACTGTGGCTCCCAAGGGGAGACAGGTGCCATGTTATTTCCTTGTACCACACAATGTGCTTGTTTGTCCCTGTCTCCTCCTAAGGGTAAACCCTCAACCTTTCTTCTCATGGAAGACACCAACCACAGCTGGAGTTTGATCACTCTGGAGCCTTTTTCTTCTTCCCTTCCTGTGTTTTACTCTGTCCTTTTGGGTCTTGCCTGCTTCCTTCCTGGAGACTCTGTACCTAGGCTGCATATTTGTGGTGAGCCTGGTAGATCCAATTCCTGGTCTGTATCTTATTGCACCTCACCATGCACCACTCTGGCTTCAAGCTGATAAATGCCAGAGGGATGTGGAGACTGTCACTCCACAAGTTGCCTGTATGAAGTTTGAGGGAGATCTTAAGACTTTTCTTCCTTCTGCTGTGAAACAGAACATTCCTGATGCTACTTCTGGTGTTGCCATGTCCTTGTGTGGAGCACAAGGGACATTGAGTTACAATTTGTATCCTGCCAGATTTGGCAAATTGTCAGGTTGGTGAGCAGCAGCGTCAGATTTATTCTGTCTGGGAAAGTGCAGGTGTTAATAATGCTTCTGTTTTGAGCCATGCAAGGAGTAGACTTGAATTTGTACTTGGAAACACTTGGAATGGCATTTTCCCAGTTTTAAATGGTTGTTGCCATCCTGTTTTTCTTTCCTGCTCCACAAACTGTGAATGAGACCTACTGAGTCATAGTGAAGCTACATCTGACTGTGAATTGTGCTTCAGACAAATGGATGTGTAGTGGATACTTGAGAAAAAATACAAACATGAGGAAAAATTGGATGATTTTTCCCTTGTACTATCTTCTGGCAATCATCAGCTTGGGACTTGAGAAGGGCTTAGGAGACCTATAGTGACTATGTAACACCTTTGACTCTGTTTCTTCTTTCTCCCAAAACCAAGACTAAAATATGTACTCTTCTCCCTACTGAAAACAGATGTTTTGGGAGACCTTGGGACTGCAGGACTGTTAATCCATGAGCCCTAGATCTTGGGATATCAGTGTCACAGGAGCCTGCAGACTCCAGCAGTGCCTTTGCCAGCCTGAAGGCCCTGACCTGTGCCATGTGCCACTGGACTTGGCAATACTGTGTGTTTGTAGGGAGCACAACAGTGTGGCTGAACTGTCATTTACAGTCATGGTTGGAGATTCAGGCTGTACAGTCATATATGTGCCTGACAAATCGTTGAGCTCAGAGCAGTGTGTGACAGCCTGGGACAAACAGCATTTAAATACCCATTAATGCAGTGACGCAGGCTGGCAGAGTCAGTGACCCAGGCAGTCTGCCATGGAAATAAGCAGGGGCACATGACCTCATGAATTAAAAAGCAGCAAGGTGAACCCTTACTAAATGTTTTGGCTTTCATTTCCCCTCTGTTTCCCCTTGGGATGAGGGAGTAAGAACAAGTGGGTGCAGCTGTTGGGGGAACAAGCTGCCTTTTTCTGTCTGTGGGTAAAACCTTCTGCCACTGCCTCCTGGGGCTGTGGTTGCTGGCTGGTGAGACCCTCATCTATTCTGAAAAGCCCAGTGACTCTCCATTGGCAGTTTCAGCAGCAATTGGATGGGCTGCAGAGTTTTGTCCCAGAAGCTCTTTCCAGAGCAGTTCTGTTCACAGGGACAGTGGGGAAACTGGCTACCACCCTCCTCCGCTGCAGACCTTGACAGATGCTTCTGGGGGCTGTATCCCTATGCTCAACAGTCACAGGCAGCTTACCTCCCACCTCCTGAGTCAGGAGAGGTCCCTGCTGTAGTCACAGCAGCACAGACAGATCTGTCAGACTGTGTGTTTCTGTGTGATCATCCCCTGCCAGCACCTCACACCATGCAGTGCATTACTGCTGCATCTCTGGCACTGTGGCTGATTAATCTGATCTGCCCTTTTCAGTGTGTGGTGTCATGGAGCAGTGCTGGAAGAAGCCTTCTGGTGCTCTGGCTGTTTGTCTCACGTGGCACCACACGTGTGCTGCATGGATTAGCCTTGGCATTTGAGGTCTCTTGCAGTGGAACAGTAGAAATTCAAGGAGTTCTGTTTAAGATCATTAACCCTATTTCTGCAGTGTTTCAAACAGCAACGCTGCCTGTACCATTAAACTGAGAGAAAATGGACTCCCAATAACTGCTTATGACTGTATAGGAAGTTGCCAACAGCAGGACAGACCTGCCCTGCTCTTGCTACGTTGTGCCCAGGCTAATGATACCTGTCTTGATTTTGTTTCCTTCAGGCTGTGGAGAAGCTGGTGCAGGGAGCAGAGAGTGGCTGCCATACAGAGAAGGAGAGACAAATTGTCTTGAACTGCTGCCGGCTCCTCACCCGTATCCTGCCATACATCTTCGAGGACCCAGACTGGAGAGGCTTCTTCTGGTCAACTGTCCCTGGGGCTGGCCGAGGAGGGGTCTGTCTCTTGGCACTTATTCTTCTTTCTGGAGGGTGATGGGGAGGCTGCAGTGAGGAGACTCCACATACATTTGGGGACTGCTCTATTCCAGTTGGTCAGAAATTAGGTGGCACCTTCTAAATTCTTTCCCTTCCTTTGATTCTTGCTGTTCTTCCTCTCACCCTCAGCTGCTTTGTTCAGCACAGTTCCTGCATCATCTGAGTGTTCACTTGGGTGTGTAGCTGTTGGAGAGCACTGATATGTGAGGAGGTGTGAATCTAAATGACCATGAGAGCAGTACTAAAGGCTGTATGACATTCTTAGACTGAAATGACCTTGTCCCATTAACCAAAACTGATTTAATATTCAAGTCAAGCTGCAACTTAGTGTTGTTTCTACAGATTTTACAATGTCACAGGTAAAGTGGGCAGTGCCAGAGAGGCTTTTGGCATCATGACTCAATACCCTGCTTATGAGCTCAGTGATACAGTTTTAACCAGGGGCCTAAACTGAGAGATGCAGCCCACAGCTGAGCAAGAGTAGTTAAAGAGTTAGGTAGTGTTCCTAGCCCTGTATAACCTTGGGGAATATCTCAGCTTCCCCACATTTCACTGTCTGGAGAGCAAGCAATAGTGTTCTTCATCTCTCAGAGGAATGGAGTGGAAGTGCCTTAGGGTCTCTTGCAAGTAGGAGAAACAGCACTGAAAATACAGATGAGTTAGGACAGGAATATGCATTTGCCTGCTTGCTCCCTCAGCAGGTGCCTGCTCTGTGGAGCCCTCCTATGAGTATCTGATCTGCAGGTCAGTGTGGCTGTACTGAACAATGTGGTTCTCCTGAGTGCTGAGTGCACTGAAGTGTCTGTGGGGACAGTTAGAAAGGATTGACAGTGGTTACAGACTCACAGGATATACTGAGTTGGAAGGGACTCACAGGGATCATTGAGTCCAGCTCCTGGCCCTGTGCAGAACCATCTTCAAAAGCCACACTGTGTACCATAGAAAATCATCTGAACACTTCTTGAACTCTGCGAGGCTTGGTGCTGTGACCCCCGGGTCCCTTTCCTCTCCTTTCATCTCTTGCCATGAGCTCAAGCAAAAGCATCTTAGCTGGCTACATCCATCCTCTCTGTGCCTCTCCTCGCATCCCAGATCAGTTTGCGGAATCCTTCCTGCTGTCACTGTCAGAGCCACACAGAACATTATCTCTGGTAGCTGCCTGCTGTGATTTAAGAGCTGGGTGCTGTGCACAAACTGACAGAGGCCTGGCTGAGGTAGATAAGCTCCTACCATTCCTGCTCCCTGCCTTTCCCTGCAGCACCTGTGTGTGGTGGGGAAGGCCTCCCATCCAGGATGCTCTTTGACAGGCAGGATCTGGCAAGGTTTCCCATGGCAACAGCTGCAGCGGAGTAGCCATGCGTGATTTGAGTGATTGCTTTGAACGCTGGAGCTGGCAAATCCTCCCTGCTGTTGTGCTTCCTCTGTTGTGGCAGGCTGAGGTGGCCCTTGTGTGATGCACAGGTTTTACACCTTACTGCTGCTGATGGGCTTCTTCATATTGATGTCTCTGTGCATCATCCAGATCACCTTCCTTCATGACTGTAAAACTCCCTTCTGTGTAAATGCTTCCCTTTCCTTTTGTCTTCAATGAGTCAAGCATCTCCACGTGGCAAGGTCCATCCAGTGCTACTCTTCTGCTGCCATGACACCTCTAGGCCTTTGTCTGCTCAGTCTGATGTCATTAAAGAGCTTGTTCCTGTTTAGTCATCACCATCCAGGGGGAAATTTCTTTCCTATGCTGGCTGCGTTTTTTGTGTTCCTCTGTCTTGTTCCTTTGTAACGTCTTGCCTCCCTGTGTGTTTTTGGACAGTGTATCTTCTCTTGCTGTGTTACTGGTGTTACTGTGTGTGCTTTGCTGTCCCTGGGCTGACAATGCTCTTTGTTTCTCTCTTCAGGGAGATGAAGATGATGAAAATGCCCGGCCGCTGGCTGAGTCGTTGCTCCTTGCTGTCACTGATCTGCTCTTCTGTCCTGACTTCACTGTGCAGAGTCACCGGAGGAGCACAGTGGTGAGTTAAACCAGGAGATTATCTGCAGAGACGCAGATTAGCTGCATGGTGGAAACCTCCAGCAGCTTCCTGCAAACCTGCAGGCAGGAAAATACGGAGTTGCCGAGATTGGACCCACAGTGTCTAATATTGATCAGCATTTTGAGTTCACTGTGTGGTGTTTGTGCCTTATAAAACAGGTGTTCTGAGACAGCTGGAAGAGTTCCAAATGGAGTGGCTGGCAACTACCCCCACACTACAGCTCACCTCTCAGGAAAAGGTGGTTGTGCTGGAAAACAATTGTTCTTCTGTTGTTTCCACTGGAGCAGAGACCTTTAGCACCTTGTTCCTTTCTCTGGCAGTTTAGTGCTGTCTGGGGCAGGAAGCAGCTGTTTGCCTGATCTGAATGATTAGATGGTCTCTGTTGTATCTTTCCACCTCCTTTCCCTCTTTGTGTCATGGCAGCAAGGACATTTAAATGTGTTCTGGTCCTTACTGTGAGTGTCTGTACCTCAGAGGACTTTCCTGCCAGGTGTGCTAAGAACAGATTCTGGTGCACCTCTGTCCCTCCCTCTATCCTCACTACTGACTGGTGGTTTTTGTAGGTCCACTCTGTAAACAAAAGTGGGCAGTCCTCCTTTTTAGTGTAGCTCTGATGTAAACTAAAAATGAGCATGCTAAACCACTGTGTATTTGATGGCTGTAAAATTCCATGACAAACCTGAGTACTAAATTGATTACTTGAAGCTTCTGAGTAGTTGAAAGAATGTTGAAATCTGTCACCTGAAGGTGAAGGGACAAGGCTGGATCAGAGCTAATGTGCTAAGAGTAAGTGGGAGTGGGGTTGAAACAGCTGGACTTGCTGTTTAATATTGTGACTTGGAATGGATTGCATAAGTCAGGATGAAAATGTTTTTTCCAAGGAGAGTCTCCTCCACCACCTGCACCTGTGATTTTTCCCTTGGCAGCAGCAGCCAGACTGGTTTTTCAGGGCTCTGGGCAACTAGAATTAGACACTGAGATTGTGAATGATTTATGTTCCTTGCTGTTGGCCCATCTGCTGCCTGCAAGCCTCTGTAGCCTTTGCTGAGCTGGCTTCCCTCCCTGGGGCTGGTCTGAATGCAGATTAAGAGCAGAGAGATGGGTGCCACCACCTCATGTTCATCGCAGGGCATGTAACCCCAGAAATACAGGTCATGGGGATATTTGCTGAAGCAGCACTGAATAAAGAGGAAGAGTAAGAACAGTGAGGGAATGGGTGAAGAAGAACCAAGACTAACCCATATTCTTTGCCTGTTTGTCCTTCCACTGAAGTCAGCCCATAAGTTATGGCTAGAGATCAGGGCTCCCTCCATCATGCACAGTGCCTGCATCTCTCTTACCCCTTACTCGCAAAGGCTGAGCTCTTGGAAGACATCAGCACCTGCTTTTTTAGGTCTGGGGAGCTGCTGCACAGTCCACTGTCTGGATGCTCCTCTTCTGGTTTCTTTGCTAGAGAGAGGGGCTGAACTGCCTTGAATACCACCAGTGCTGCCAACTCTGGCTTTTACCTTCTGTCATCCAGCCTCTTGTTTCTCCCATAGGACACAGCAGAAGATATCCACTCAATTGACAGCTGTGAGTACATCTGGGAGGCAGGAGTGGGCTTTGCCCATTCTCCACAGCCTAACTACATCCATGACTTGAATAGGTAAGAGCTTCTGCAAAGGCAGAAGGGAAAGAAACTGGGCTCAGGAGAGGGAGATCTGGGGGAGATGAGCTCTTTTGCCTCCTTGAATATCTGTGATTCCCAAGGGGCTTTCTGCTTGCTCCTTTCTGAGCTAACAGGACTGGCAACACAGAAAAAAATCCAGCTGACCTTTTGAATAGCTTTTGATATTATATGGGAATCAGGTGTCTGCAACAGGAACTGGATAAACAGTGCTGTTCTGGAAATGCCTGGGAGCTCTGTCCTGGATTTCTTTTTTGTAAGCAGCAATTCTGCTGAGCTTTGTGCCAGTGAAAGCAGTATTGCTTAGGAAATGAAGTGGGCTTAGGTCTCTCTGGGGAGGACTTTCTAGGCGGAACTGAGCCTTATGTGTTGTGGTAAGTGATTGTGCCTCCTGCTTCATGCCCTGACAGCTTCTTCCCTTCTTTCAGGACAGAGCTGCTGAAGCTGCTGCTGACCTGTTTCTCCGAGGCCATGTACCTGCCTCCCTCCTCAGACAGCAGCAACACCAACCCCTGGGTACAGTTTTTCTGCTCTACAGAGAACAGGTGAGGGTGAAGGGTGGGGGCCTGGGTGCCATGGGGAGAAAAACCTTCAGATCTCTTCCATGGAGTGTGTTGGTAATGGGGTCCCATAGAACTTGCTACCTCCAACATCCAGGGGCTGTTCCCTGCTGTAGACTGAATTCCCTTGGGATGGTGTCATGGCACTGCAGTGGGTGGTTGTGTTGGATGAATGCTGCCCTCTAGTGACATTGTCTCCTGTGGGACTTCCAGCTCCTCAGGTGACACTCACCTGGGGGAGCACAGATCTGGCTGAAAGCAGACAGTTTTGTCTTTACACGGGCTAGAGAGCATTGAGGTCCTTTCCCCTTTTCACTCTCATGCACAGGATTCCTCTGGAAGGCCACATGGCCTTTTTCATCTCCCCGTCTCCCAGCTGTAGTCCAAGAGACCAGCTGGACTCGTCCCTGGGCTGCTCAGTCATGAGTCACTGTCACAGGCTGGAGAAGATGACTGTGTTTTATCATGCCCCCCAGCTCCTGGGGATAGACATGCTTGTCTCTCCCTAAAGGCAGCACCTTTATTTTCCTGGTTTTGCCTTCTGAGAGTGTTTTCTCCTCCCCAGACATGCACTCCCGCTCTTCACCTCTCTGCTGAATGTCGTCTGTGCCTACGACCCAGTGGGTTATGGGATTCCCTACAATCACCTGCTTTTCTCCGACTACCGTGAGCCACTGGTGGAGGAGGCGGCCCAGGTGCTGATTGTCACTTTGGACTATGACAGCTCCACCAGTTCAAGTCCCACTGTGGACGGCACGACCACTGGCACGGCCATGGATGATGTGGATGTGAGTGACACTTGGATCTGTATCTGCTGCTCCCCTGAATTCCCTGGGGTCCTCTCACAGTGGCTTGGATTGACTGTTGAGCTGTAGGGCCCAGCACTGCTCCTCCCCCTGCAGTTTGCTCTCTCTGGTCCAGTCCTGCTTTAGTCCTGTAGGTCACTAAACACCTATACATGACCAAAACGCTTGATTTTGGTTGCTGACTTGAGTCAGGAGCATGTAAGTGAAAAGCTCCTGACTTTACTATTCCCTGCAGTGCTCTGTCTCCTTGCATTTAAACTGTGTCTCATTCAGAGCATAAAGCTGAAGTGAGAGACATTAGTGGTTACACTTTGACTTCCTGAATAAGCCTTGTTGCCAGTAAGCATTTCCCTCCTTTTCTTTGAATGCAGCCTCCTGGACCAGACAATCTGTTTGTGAATTACCTCTCAAGGATACATCGAGAGGAGGTAAGGTGCTCCATCTTGCACTGTTTCCTGTCTGATTTCATGCTGATTGCATTATCCCTGGGCCCACCACAGTCTGTTTCCTGGTCTGTTGTCAGGATTTCCAGTTCATCCTGAAAGGAGTGGCTCGCTTGTTATCAAACCCGCTGGTCCAGACCTACCTGCCAAACTCTGCCAAGAAGATCCAATTCCATCAGGAACTCCTTGTCCTCTTCTGGAAACTCTGTGACTTCAACAAGGTGTGGATCTGCTGAGTTTTGCCCCACCTTGCCTGGTGTGGCTCTGGCTGGACTGATCCCTGGGGAAGGGTTGTGGTGGGTAGCTAGCAGTGGCTCTGGGGTACTGTGGTCAGCAGCACTGCTCCCTTCTGCAGGGGCTGTGGGTTTGGATGTGGGAACAGCCTGTGAGAGTGGCTGTAGCTCCTGAAGGTCCATGCTAGAGCAGGTATTATAATAATTACACAAATAACGCTGGAAATGAAGAGCTGGTGTTTTCACTGGCCTTTCTAACGTTCTTGAGAGACTAATTATTTCAAGGGTCTCCTGAGTCCTGGAGATGGTGCAGGAAACCAAATATGCTTGTGATTGTCTGAAATCCTCCCCTTTCTTCCAGAAATTCCTGTTCTTTGTGCTGAAGAGCAGCGATGTTCTGGACATTCTTGTCCCGATCTTGTACTTTCTCAATGATGCCAGAGCAGACCAGTGTAAGTTGGTTATTTTCAATATTTGGGATGATTTGTGCTTTGCAGTTGAGCTAGAATGCTTTTAAGATACTTCCTATCTACTACTTAGATGTGTCAGCATCTCAAGTGTGTGTTTCTGGCCTTCTCAGCCATGGAGTGGAGTTCCGTTAGTGGGTTTTAATGTTTGTAACAGACTAGAAGCAGAACATGATCTATCCCACAACACAGGGAAGGGACGTCCTTCCTTAGCACGTGTTAACTTGTGTTGAAAACTGTGTCCCTGATCCCATGAAGAGGGAGAAATGAGCAATCTGCTCTTGCCTTGGTAATAAGTCAGGCATAGCTCCATCACTGCAGTGGAGATAAATGAGATCTTCCCTACTATGGTGAGAAGTTTATATCAAGAATATAATAAAGTCTGATCTGTCCAAGGCTTGCTGTAGTGGGCCCACAAATGTACTTGGGAAGAACACTGGTACAGACAACAGAGGGAGCTCTGTGTGGGATATCCCTTATCAGGATGGTTTTGTCTGTGCATTTTTTTTTTCAGTTCCACAGTGTTTCTCCTCTCTCCTCACTGCCTCTCTGTTTTCACTGTGATGTATTAAGTTTTTCTGATTTTCTTCCCTGCAGCGCGAGTGGGCTTGATGCACATTGGGGTCTTTATCCTCCTGCTTCTCAGTGGGGAGCGTAACTTTGGAGTTCGTCTGAACAAGCCGTATTCTGTCCGAGTGCCTATGGATATCCCTGTCTTCACAGGGACACATGCAGATCTGCTCATCATAGTGAGTATAGCTCCAGCACTTCTCCTCTGACCCTCCTAGCTCCTGCTTCAGACCTCCTCAGACAATTGTCCCCCTCAGTGCACTCACCCTCCCTAGACTGGAAGCCCACTGAGTAGCTACAAAGTGTGTGGGATCGATCCAAGCAGTTAAAGGATCTTTGCACACTGTGATGTGTCTGGCAGGATGATCCCGAACAATAGGATTCTTGATGGTGCTGAACTGGTGTCTGAAGGACTCTGAGACTGGCATGAGTGGGATGAGTGCTTAGCCTCTAGCAGACTTGATTGCAGGTGTGGTAGGCAGGAGATCTGGCTCTGTCCCAGGTAACCAGGGTTGTGTGAAGCACATCTGTCAGTGGGAACAACAGCAATACCAAGCTCAGCCCTACAGCTTTGGGTTGCTCCGAGTTTTCATTCACCTTTCAGTCTGCCCACAGCACTGCCTACAAACAGCTGTGTGCTTTGCAGTACCAGCCTCTGGTGTTCCCTTCTGTCATGTTAGTGCTTGTTTGCCAGAGAAGAATTGCTCAGCATCGTCTGATAAAGCTCCAAAAGGGGATTCCCATAAGGAGTAGGAAGAACCCTGCCCACCATAACTACACTTGATGCTATGTGTTTTGCTGTTACATTCCATTAATCTCAGATTATCTCTGTGTTTTAATTATGCTCAGGACTTCTCTACAGACATGCCAGCTAGAGGTGGGAAGGCCACGATTGGGAGTCTGGTTACAAGGCACTTAAACCTTTCCATCTCTGAGGGTGTAGTTAAAAATAGGACAAACATTTGAGTTAGAAGTTCATGCTGAAATCACCTGTAAAGTTCTGTAGCATTTCAAGGAGCTCTCATAACGGTTCAGAGTCAAAATCCATTGGAAGTAAAGATATCTCTCACTTCCTGGTGGTTTAGTTTTGTCTCTGGCTGCCTGAACATTGTGGAACAGCTCACAGTCAGTTTCTGTTTGCGGTGTTGTAGAGCCCTAATCACATTCCCAAAGGATTCCTTGCAAATGAAAGCTTGTACTCGTGGAGCATGAGCCTGCAGTGAGAGCAGCCCTCCCCACCTGTGTAATTGTGGAGTGTGCAGGGCCCTGCCTAGGCAGGAATGGTGTCAGGAAGCGATTAGTGTGGGGGTGGCACTGGTTTTGGTTGAGAGGTTGCTTTCAGCAAGGTCCTGCCCTGCTCAAGAACTCCTTCCTTCCACAGGTCTTTCACAAGATCATCACCAGTGGGCACCAGCGGCTGCAGCCTCTGTTCGACTGCCTGCTCACCATCGTAGTGAACGGTGAGCACTGTGGGGTGAAACCACAGCCTGCAGCAGGGACAGCACTGGCTGCTCTCACTCTCCTCTCCCTGCACCCCTGCCTGTGTCCCCCAGCACTGCCCAGCACCCGCAGCTGGACACCCATCCATTCCAGTCCATTCTGGAGGTGCCAGCTGCAGATCAGCCCTGCCTGCAGGGTCAGCTGGGCCAGAGTTGGGGACAGCAGAATCTGGAGCTCCTCTGGGGTGGCAGAATGACATTAGCCAGCAGACTTGGTGTGTTTGGCAGTGCTGTTTCTTTCCAGCAGGGAGTGCCACCTCCCCACAGTGGCAGTGGCTTCCCTTGGGCTGAGTGTCCAGGTGGCTCCAGTTGCGAAGCTTTTCAGGAGGTGAAGCAGAGATGCCATTATTAGTGTAAAACTAAGCAAGATCCTCTAAAAGCAGTAATGCTTTCTTTTACTAGGCAATATCTCTGCTTCACTTCTTTTATATTTGGAAATGCTTCTGTGGAACCCTGTTGGGCTCAGCTATTCCATGAGATTTTCTCAGACATGCACAATGGGAGGGTGGTAAAAGCAACATTTTTAGTGGTGTATTTTTGAGAATAAATATGCCTTGGTTCCTTCTCCAGTTTTCATTTGTTTGCCTTCCACAGTATCTCCATACCTGAAGTCTCTCTCCATGGTGGCTGCTAACAAGTTACTGCATCTCCTGGAGGCTTTTTCCACCACCTGGTTCCTGTTCTCTGCTGTCCAGAACCACCACCTCGTTTTCTTCTTACTGGAAGTTTTCAACAACATAATTCAGTACCAGTTTGATGGTAAGAGACTGACTGCTGTATTTAGTGGGTTTGCACTAGTTTAGTCCAAGAGAACATAAGATGGAAGTTCAGAGAGAGTCATAGCAGATGAGAGGAGGTGAGAAGCATAGAAATCAGATACACTAAGACTTGCCTAGGATTGAGGAGTTGGGTTAGTAAGTAATCAGTGTTGGGTCCTGACCCAGAGAAGTTGGGTTAGAGCAAAATGACATGACAGCTAATTGTCAGTACAGCTTCAGCCTCCTGCAGGCCAGAAGGTGAGATGGATAGAGGAGAAGAAGAAGAGAAAATGAGTGTGTAACACTGAAGTTGTGACTGGCTGGATGCTGCTGTAAAACTGCTCATTTTGCTCAGCAGTGTAGATGATATAAATGTTCAATCTTGGCTAGTAACCTTTTTGTCCAAAATAGGTGCTAATAGGTTGTTTAAATTATCCTTTTTCTTCTCATTGTTTGAATATCGCTCTCCAAGCCATTCCTTGTCAGCCTTCCAGCCTGGGAAGGATTTCACTGAATTTTCTGTACTGCTTTGTAATGGATAAGAGGATATTGAGCTCTGCTCTTTCTTCCCTGTGCCATTGCCTTTGTGGGTTAAAGCAGGGCGCTCTAAGCTTGCAGAGTCTCTGCAGTCATGCTTTGTGTACCCAGCAAGCTGGGCTGTATTGGCAGAGCTCTTTGGGCCTCACTTCTCCGCTGGTTTTGTTGGTGTGATTCCCAGGGAACTCCAATTTGGTCTATGCTGTTATCCGCAAGCGGAACGTGTTTCACCAGCTGGCCAACCTGCCCACAGACTCCCAGTCCATCCAGAAGGGTCTGCAGCGCAAGAAGAAAAGCCCCGAGCCCATTTCTCGCACCAACTCCCAGGATGGGGTCTCCATGGAAGGGTCACGTCCTGCTGCCCCTGCTGAGCCAGGGACACTGAAGACCAGTCTGGTGGCTACTCCAGGTGAGATTTAGTTTACCTTTGGAGCAGGAGAGAGGCTTGTTTTCTCTGTGAGATACGGTGTGGGCTCACCCTTTCACTGGGTGTGGAGAGATTAAGAGTTTACATCTGTGAATAACTTCATTGCCTTTCAGTCTGAGTTTCAGATCAGTTTGCCCAAGCTGATCCCAAACAAACTGCCTTGAGTTTTTCTCCTCTCAGGTTTAGTGTCCACGTGGCCGTTTGTCCTAATCTTGACCTATTGCCTCAGGTTAACTATATCCATGTAACCCTGTGTTCCCCTTGCATTGGAGAGCACTTTCCTTGAGACACACTCCTGTGGGGTAGTGAAATCAAGGCTAGATCCTGCTTATCCTATTGGAAGGAGAGCATTTCCAACATCAGCAGAGATATAGGATGTCTGTGCTTCGTAGGGCAGAGAAGAACGCCCTGCTTTTAAGCATATTTAATTCAGTTGTGTTTCTGAGCTTTCCCTCTTTTGACCACAGGAATTGACAAGCTCACAGAGAAGTCACAGGTGTCAGAGGATGGGACCATGCGTTCGCTGGAGCCTGAGGCCTCCCAGCTCTCCCCAGAGGGAAACCCACCCACAGCCCTGAGCGATGGGGAGCCCTGGAGTGGGGTAAGGCCAGACACTGGTGTGCAGGGAAGGTCTGGGCTGAGGAGTGAGCAAAAATGAGGGGCTTACAGACAAGGTCTGGTTGCCCCATTGAAGAAAGGCATCGCATTAAAGGCAATGTGTGCACGTGCATGGAGCTGGGAAACAACGTGGTTCAGGAGTGGTGTTGCATCATCTTGGGTGTTTCATGTTTGTGCTGGTGGCACGAGCTGGGACACACGAGTGAGCTTTCTCCAGTGTGAACACTACTAACAGAGCAGCAAGGGCATAACTGCAAAGGGGTGTGTTCTTGTTCCTGAGGTTTTCAACTCGGGTTCTTACTGCTGTTTCTTTTTCCTCTGCCTTCTGGGATGGAGAGGTCTACCAGAGTCTTCTATTAACTGATGAACAATGTGTTCCCATGAGGGCTTGACTGAGGTACTTCCCTCAGAGTGGCTTTGAATAACCTGGAATAAACAGAATATCTCAGGATTAGTTTTACTTACCCTTCCTTGCCTAGCCTGCTACCAGGTGAAGGCCCATGGTCAGCAAGATGTCTTAAGCACACAATTAATTATGTTGTCATTATGTTAGAATGTGCAGAAGAAAGGTTTTCTTCTCCAGCAGCCCATGAAACATAATTGTGGATCATTCTATCTGTGTCCAGCAGCTGGCTGGAGCTGTTCCCCAGTCAGAAAAGAACTAGCACAGCACTGTCAGCTCCCAGTGGGTTCCAGCACAGCTCTGCCCCAAACTGGATGTTTCTGACTGTGAAGGTGATCTGTGAATGAGTCCATGCACGTGGAGGTGCAGGATGGCTCTTGGAAGGGAGTGCTCTTCCCATTTGTTTTGTAGAAAAGTCAGCTCTAGATTGTAGTAGTGAATGGTCAGTGCATTGCTAAAGGGAAAAACCTCTGCATTTTTACCTCGTACAGAGATTGATAAAGATTTTAGAGGGTTACTTCCTTTATTCCTGCTATGAATATGGAAAGCCAGGTTGAGTGTGTCATTCCTCAAGAGGTAGGAGTTGCCAAAAGATCACCCTTGGGAAAATGCTCTTTTAAGATATTCCAGGATGGACACCGAAAATCCCATCAATACTCAGGAGACAGTGGCTGGAAAAGCTGTGGGGAGCGTTGGCAGAAAATGGATTGTATTTCTTGCACCTAAGTGTGATGTGCTTTTGTTTGTTTTTTGTTGGTTTAAAAATAATATTTATTGATAGGAGGCATCACATTCCCGGCGGGATCGAAGGCGACTCTCTAGTGCATCCTCCAGTGGACAGTGGACTCCAACTCCTGACTGGGTAAGGGCATCTGGACAGAGGAAATAAATAATGAGGAAAAGAGTTGTGGCAGAAATACCTCACAGTTCCCCTTCCCTGCCATCAGAAACTCCCAGAGCAGCATTTCCTCACTGGGAATGCCTTTGAGTTGTGGTCAAAGCTCCAGAAGTTTACTAACATCTGCAAAGAAATATTTTGGTTTACCTGTTCTAAACCAATGCCCCACTGATCTCACTGGGTACCTCATAATTCTAGTGCTCCAGGATTTGTGATATTGCTCCTGTGCACTCAGTTCACCCACCACCTTCGTAATTTTTGTAAAACACATTTGTTGCAGAGATTGCAGAGACAGCTGTATTAAAACAGCTAATGCAGAGCACTGATTTCCCTGCTGCTTTCTTACCTATAGGTGATGTCTTGGAAGTCAAAGCTTCCCCTGCAGACAATCATGCGGCTCTTACAGGTGCTGGTCCCTCAGGTGGAGAAGATCTGCATTGACAAGTAAGTAGATTTTTGGAGAGGAAGGGCTGTGCAGTGTGTAAGGAGCTCTATGAGGTTGGCAGAGTTTGAATTTGGAGGGCCCGAGGGGAAACCTTGTAAAGTATGATTGAAAGCATCATGGGCTCAGCAGTGATGTTATTTTCCTTGCCAAACATCCTGCTGGTCTGATCCCTTCTCCACTCTCTTGACAGAGAGGGTGTGTGTTCTGGCTGGCCACAGTCCCTGACTCTGTGTCTGTGTTTGCTTAGACTGATACTGTGCTGCAGCAGTTCTGGGGGTGTCTTTGGGCCATGCTGAGGATGTTCCTGGTGTGTCTCTTTGCAGGGGTCTCACAGATGAGTCAGAGATCCTCAAGTTCCTGCAGCATGGCACCCTGGTGGGGCTGCTGCCGGTGCCGCACCCCATCCTCATCCGCAAGTACCAGGCCAACTCAGGCACTGCCATGTGGTTCCGCACCTACATGTGGGGAGTTATTTATTTGAGGTAAACCAGTTGGGTACACTCTGACTTGGGCTTGTCCAGCCTCACTTTCGGGGGTCCTGCAGAGAGAATTGCGTGCACTTGGCCAGCTCTGGATTGCCTTGTATTTACGGAATAGGAAGATATTGTTCCCTTGGAAGAGATTAGGGTGAATCAGCTGCTCCAGAACTTTGAGGGGGTGACATGAAGGGAGTTATTCTGGGAGTACTGCTAGTTTGGGAACTGGCAGCAGCAGGGAACGGAAAAGCTGCCTAGGGGGGGCTAGTGTAGAGATTTCATACAAAGCTCGGGCTTTGTGGGATGTTGTAGATACTGTCATCCCTTTCAGGTGCATTGTCTCTCCAGCAGTGATTTCCTTTTATGCAAAACTGAAGGTGTGCTGTGTAGGCAGCTCCTGTAATCTTGGCTGGGAAATTTGAATTCCGTGTACTCGGCCACAGGGAGTAGTAAAGTGGCTCTTGTCTTTCTCTCCCAGGAATGTGGATCCCCCGATCTGGTATGACACAGATGTGAAACTGTTTGAAATTCAACGGGTCTAAGAGAGCACTTACCTCTATTAAGAGAAATACACTGGATCTAAGGACTGCGGTGTGCTGCTTCATCACAGCTATTCCTGCATTTCACATCCAGCTGAGAGACCAAAAGGACAATCACTTCATTTACCTCCCTGTCATTTAAAGCTTTAATTGGGACCTGCTTGGACATCCCTCCCCCCCAGCTCACTTCTCTTCCCTCACCCTTCACCAGGAACCTTGAGTGAAAGATATCTAAGGGATTGTCCATTGTTGTGGTTGCACTAGAAATCAGACTGTTCTTAGCTCCTCTGTTACTCTTTTGCTTCTGGATGTGGTTTGAAAACCAATCTGACCCTGCCCTTGCCCAGGTGAGAGTCAGCATTTAACTGGAAAAGACTAGCTGTAGGCTGGGTTCAGGGGAGAAGCTGCTATTCCTGCAGGAGATGGACCTTGGAGACTGCAGTTACTTTCACTGGCTTCATAAGGTTTCCTGGGCATCCCTTCTGGCTGCAGGTGTCTCCCTGGTGTCTCAGTTGTATAAAGGGAAGTCTTTCCCATCCAAAGAAAAAGGGGATGATGTTGAAGGAAAACGTTGTATCTCAGTTCTGAATCTCTCTACTCCTTTCCTGGAAAGCTACTTTAGGGAGTTTTTTTTTTGTGTGACTGAGAAGCTTTTCCTTGGCTTCCACACCCAGCGGCCTGTCCTTCCTGGTGGGCTGTTGCAGTGGGGTGTGTGTCACTTTGGAAAGCCTTGCTTAATCCGTGAGAGCACACAGAGAGAAAGGGACTGGCTCAGTGAGAGCAAGGGGAAGGACCTGACTGTTAAACTCTTTAAGTCTTCTCCTGTTGACTGAAAGGACACTGTCACCTGGGTTTGAAAGGAACCATATCCTTCCATCTTTGCCTGGCAGGCTGATGCAATGCAGGAGCAGAAGGGTCTTTTGCACACTACTGTCTAAGGCAGCAGTTTGAGGGAGGCACTCAGGGAAGTTGTAGGAGGAATTTGGAAGTTGTAGGAGGAAAAGCATCTCCATGTCAGTAGGGAGTGGAGAATGCTGAGGCAAAGTTTCATTCTTCAGGACATTTTGCTAGTGACCAAGTTATTGGATCTTGAATGTATTGGGTCCCAGGCATCCCAAGTGAAGTCTGGGAAGCCAGAAGGAGAATTAGTGGGAGACCTGCTGTTCCTGGATTGGTTCAGCACTGTGGGGTTACACGTTGGTGAGTGGAGACATCCTGGGGTTTGAGTCAAATTTTATGTTCTGCTGGGAGAGGCTGTCTTAGTCCTGTGTGGTCTTTAGACAATGAAATGAGAAGGGTCCTGTCATGAACAGACCTTTCTCCACCGAAGCACAGTCCTTGGTGCTCTGGTGTTCAGGCTTTTGGGAGGATTACTGGCCATGAGCTGTTTGCCACTTCTTAGAACCAGTGCCATCACTCGGGTCTCTCACCTTAAAGTGTGTCACACACACTGTGACCTTTCACCCTGGCCTAAGCTTTGAAGCTGGAATGACAACAGTGTGACCACCCTCTCCCAGAGAGCTGCTCTAGTGTGCTGCTGGCTCCCACTGGTCTGTAGCCAGGTGGTTTCCTCCCTTGGCCAGTAGAAAGCTGAAGTAAAACCTGAGAGATTTTCGGAAGGATAAGAAATATGTGAAATAGAGAGAGGTTATTCCCCCACCTGCCTCCCATCTCCAACCCAATTTGTCACCCAGCACTACTTCCATCCTGACCACACCTCTGTTCAGGTGTAAACAGGGTGAGGTCTCTGTTGTGCTTGGAAAATCTCTGGTATATAAGAATGTGATTTGGTGGGGCCAGTCTCTGATTGTATGGCACTCGCACCTCACAGCTGGAATGGGGCATCCCGTGTCCCACGTGCTTGCCTCTTCCCTCCCATGGATCTGCTGGTTCTCACGATCTCTTCCGTCCTCTCTTTTCTGCTTTGTTTCTTTGTGAGTTCCTCTGGAAGCCTTTTTGTTTGTTTCTTGGTGTTTGGAGTCTGATCCTTGTTCTGTGGGAAATCAACTTGCACTGTAAACTCTTTGCTTACTTATGGAGAGAAAGATAAAGATTAATTCAAACATGCATTTGGTTGGTTGTTTTGTTTTTTTCCCCCAGAGAGAGGTTTATAATCTTGTTTGTCTTACTCTGGGGTGATTTGTACCACTAGGAGGCCATGGGCTGGCTTCCTCTGCATGGGTGAATTTTTTGTAATGAGAACTGAAGATTGGACTCTGGAAAATGAGCCTGAAGTGTGTGGAGTGTTTGGTTTTGGCTGTTTCTGTGCTTATGGCACGAGACATCATTAAACAGGATGAAGTCTCACTTTGTGAACCATGTGCTAAAACCTTTGTTCAGTTGAGACCTATAAAACAGTAATCCTGGCCCTGGGACTTCTTAGGAAAGGACATAGAGGGCTGTGGGTAGGAGTTGGAGCTGATGGGCTTCATTGCTGTCCATGCTAATCGTGTGTTCAGTCATGTTTTCAAGGTTCACTCCAAAGTCACCTGCTCTGTGAAGGCTTGGTAACTTAAACCATTGTTTTATCTTTTACACTACAGGTAAAATCCAGGTCATGAATGGCCATCATTGCTTGTCCCCAGGCTGTCGGTCCCTGGGAAGGTTTGAGGTCAGACCTTAGCAAGTGTCTCCTGTGGATCCCATGGTACAAATAGTGACACGAGAATAATTATTAACTTTATTGAAGACTAATTTATCCAGCTGTTGTTTCTCATTACATATTTCTGTTGACATGGGCCTAAGTACAAACACTTATTGGGCAAAGTTCATGCTCATGTAATCAGTCTCACTCAGAGTTTCACAGAAAGGTGCTATCACTGCCCAAGTGCTGAATCCTAATTCCAGTTCTACCTCTTGTCACAGTCTTGGGAGTTTGCTTATCTAGGGAATCACAAAATCCCTCCCATAAATAGGTTCGACCCTAAACCCACACGGCTTCTGGGATTGATTTACAGAGGAACAGAAGAAATAATGAGATATCTTTTATTCCATGCTGCCTTGGCCTTGGGTGAGGGCCATGAAAGATTGTGATTGATTGTACAACAGGCCTGCTCTTAAATGTTATAGAATCACAGAATGGTTTGGGCTGGGAAGGACCTTAAAGCTCATCTCATTGCAGCCCCCTGCCATGATCAGAAACACCTTCCACTAAACCAGGTTGCTCAAGGCCATGGCCAGCCTCTGAACACAAGACCCGTCCAAGCCAGTTGACTTTAGCCTGTTCTTTGGTGAGTGCAGAGCAGACCCTGAGATTTCACAAGACACACACAAGAACTCAATTTCTCTTTATTTCCATTCATCAGGCTCTGTATTTGAGACCCATAGTGACAAGCCCCTTGCTCTCCCATGTGCTTTCAAAGCAGACATCCCCTACAGAACACATTCTGACGGGTCTTTGATCAGGCACCTCGCTCTGCATCCCTGTTCCTTTGCACACAGAGACCTTGGGAAATGTTCGTGGATGTGCAAAGCAGCAGTGAGGGATGAAGTGTTGGGGTGGGGAGGGATTCACAGTGGGTTTGGCAGGAGCTCACCCTTGAACTACCCCTGTGTGCAAGGGTGGGACCTTGGCTAGTCCACACCGGTGATAACACAATCCATGGTAAGTAAAGATCATCCAATAGTGCTGCTTCTTGAGGCTCTGGGTGTGCCTGTAAGGACAAGTAAGTGTTTATTTCCAGTAAGGCAAGGTCATGTTGTAGCTTCTGGTTTTGGTACTGGGAAACAATGCATTGAACTGGGGCAGGTCTGAAGGCCTCTCCTGCTCATCAGCACTGACCACTGCAGGAGCTTGGCACTCAGTGAGGGTGGTTCCCACAGGACTGGCACAAATTGATGTGGCAAATGTCAGCACCAGGAACAGAAATAGTCCCTATTCTGACTATTAATGCAACTCCCAGCGTCTTTTTGAAAATTACACATAAATGTATATTTGGTTCATTTCTGAGTGACTGTGGCTGGAGGTGCTTCTGGTGTGTCTGATCAGTCTCTCTGTGCTGCAGGATGGTGGGTTGATGAGCAATGGTGGGGCTGGCAGCCCTTCACTCCAGATTTTTGAAGTTCTGTGGAGTGTAGGTCAGTCTTTGTTGCTTTTGTTGAAGGCTGCTCTTGCCTTCTTTTATCTGGAAGATCTCAATAGGAGCTGGTAAAGTCCCCACTTGCCGCTGTGCAGCATCCACTGGCAACCTGCTGACTGCTTGCATGATCCTTAGAGCGGAGAGAATTTGTTTATGGGCTTTTAGTCTATTCTCTATGGAGATAAAAGATAATATAAAACAACCTCCTCTTCTGAAACTCGCAGAGATGATGTGCAAGGAGAAGTCAAAGCAGAAGCTGGAGGAAAAAGTCTTAAAAGCTTCCACATGCATATCTGCTGCTTACTGCATCTTTGTTCAGCATCACTGACCCTTCCCAGTCTCTGGGGTGGGGGCCCAGCGTGGTTCAGGCTGTGACATAGACCTCCAGGAGCCCCCCGACCGAGTGCATGCGGTAGAACACACCCAGGGGGAGCCCGAAGTTCACAATCACAAACCAGGTGGAGTAGCCATAAAATGACCTTTCCAGTCCGTTCTCAAAGGTGGGATGACCCCCAAACGTGGGCATGACCCACAGCTAAAGAGGTGTGAGGAAAAGAAACACAAGTTAGAGCATGACAAACTGTCCCCTACCTGCACTCTAATCTCAGCACTGGCTCATGTGGAATATTTCAGGAGTATGAGGGGAGTCTCCTTGCCAGGGAGGAGGAGGAAAATCCTCCAGTTATGCTGCTGACTCCTTGCTATAAGTCAAATCCTGTCAAATTCCTAGAAACCTAAGGACAGTTTTATTCTGCCCCAGCCTGCTGCATCTTTCTACATGGTTTCGCTGTTTCCTTGGACAGTTTGTTTTCACTTGATTAAGGCTGCAGTGTTGACTCAAGATCACAGAGCACAGTGTACTTATTGGGTGAGTTTCAAGCCTGGAGACCAATGTTTACAAAGACTTACTCCTGGTGCCTCACATTTCTCCACCTTTCTCATGAAACATCCTTAATGAGCCTAATGGTGGTTTTTCTTCCAAGACTAAAATTTTGGCAAGTAACGATTTATTATCGGTCTCCTTCCTTCACCCAGGAAACCCAGCCATGTTTTACTCCAAGGTTAAAAGAGAGACCTCCTAATTATGTGAGTGAGGTATTAACAGCAAAACCTCTCTTGACTTGCCTCACCAGAAGGCTGAAACTTGGTGGGCAAAGGTTTTTTTTGTCTGGAGTAGTGGCCCAAGGGAAAGACAAAGAATGTGTCTCAGCCAGGCTGTGACGTAGCAGAAAGCACAATACTTACTATGATGTTGCACAAAACCAAGAAGAACGAGATCTCCCTCAATGCTCTTCTCTTCCAGCTCAGGTGAGAGTAGCTATGGATGTAGGACAGGGAAGCTTTCCGGATCTCCTGTCCCAGCTCCAGCATGCTCATCCGCCTCTGGTCATAGCCTTCACGATTCTGCGCTTCTCTAACATCTTCCTCCTTTCCAGGAGGTATCTGGGTGTGCTCCTCTTCACTGCTTGTTGTGGTTTCCTCTTCCCCAGGTGGCTCTACAGCCACCACGTGCTGCACAGTGGGTGTGGTGTGTTTGGCCTCATCTGTGGCTGCAAAGCGCTGCCGGTGGAGCCCATCAATGATGAAGACATTTTGTGTGATGTTCTGGAAGATGAGGAGGACAGAATAGGACAGGATGAGGCTGTTCAACAGGTCCGTGGGGTCAGAGGCCACGAGGGCCACAATGGAGAAGTAGGACATGCCGATTTGGCCGAGGGCTGCCCCCATCAACAGGATCACGTCCAGGCTGCGGGTTGGGTTCTTGAGCGTGTCCAGCTCCTTTTTTTCCAGGGCGTGGATGATTGTCCCAGTTGCTGCACCCACACTCATCAGGGGCAGGAGCACAATGTAGTAGGAATAATACATCACAAAGATCTGGCGGTTGGGAACCAAACCGGTGACCTGGATCTGGTACATCATGAAGACACAGATCCCAGTGATCACAGCAGCAGCACCCAGCAGTGGCCCAAAGACCACCCCCTGGAGCTTGAACTTGGGCTTGGTGTGAGGGACGTGGTGGTGGCTGATGCGTCTCCCCACGTTCTTCCACATGACGTACAGCACGGAGCAGCAAACGAGGCAGTACTCGGTGTTGAAGGGGTAGAGCAGGATGTAGCCCTTCTGGAAGACTTTGCAGATGGTCGTGTCTGGGCACGTGCACAAGGTAGTCTCGTTGCCTGGAGCATGGGAAGAGGAAAGCAACAATTAAGGAGGCAGATAGCCTGGATTTCATGGCTGTCTTTGGGAGTTTCTCATGTGCAGGCACAACATCTGTCTCAGAAACAGTGAGCAGTAGGAAGTTAAGTGACTACTGCTCAAGGCTGTGAGGATTCAGAATAACAGGGTTTAGCAGATGTCTTTTCGCACCCGTGCACTGGGTGAGAGACACCTCTTCCTTCACTATCTCTACCCTTGGAGTATTGGTTTGCACTTTTCTTCCCCTATATCCTCAGAAAGAAGAGCACAGCAATTACACTTCTGGTCTGGCCATCTTGTGCTTGCAGTTAACAGGTAAAAATGAGCAAAAGTGCTGATTTATGGTGGACTTTTCCTTTCCTAGCCAGCAGTTTTAGGATTTCATAGCAGATTCCATCCCTTCAGGTGAAGATGTTCAGCCCATCTCCTTGAGACAACCTCCAATAACAGGGAAGTTCAACATTTGGGGGAACTGGTGATACCTGAATTTCTGAGATCAAGAATTGCTGTCTCCCTAGAAGTCATCTGTGTCAGCCTAACCCAAATGGGGATGTAAAAAAGGATGTTTGCCTTGCCTGCAAACCGCTGCTCCACCTCCCGGAGCTGAGACTCGATCTCTATGTGGAGGGTGTCGTTGGTCACGGCCAGGAGCCAGAGGAGGAGGTTGGTGGCGATGGTCAGCATCAGACCACACCTGGGAGGAGAGACAGGCACTTGCAGAGTGGAGATGATTCACTACTCACATGTACACCTGCCGTGTGGTGCTGCCCTTTGCAGCTTGCTGATCCATGCACAGATTTGTGCAAATACTGTGTGTCTGTGCCTGCTCTGCTTGTGGTCATCGGAATGTGACTTTGCGTACACATGGCTGAGGACATTCCCACTTAGCCATTTCCAAAGGAGCAGGGCAGGCAGTGCTTGGCTCACTGGTGAAACTAGCCCAGGCTGAGGCATCTCCCAGTGATAGGAATGGGGAGACCACCCCACCTCATTTTCCACCCTGTGAACTGGGCACTGAGCCACGCAACAGGAAAACATTTGGGAGGAAGGAACAAGCTTTGCAGAAGTCCAAGGCACAAGGGAAAACTGAAGGGAGTTGGTGAGCCCAGGACAGCAGAGGGAGGATGGGTCTGGTCAAGGCATAGCTTGGTTCTTGTGTGAGCCAGTCTGTGTAGGATCAGATGAAGATAGTCATAGCAGGAACAAGGAGTAATTATGGAGATCACAGGCAGAAAGGAAGAGTTTTCTTAGAGCAGTAGAAGGCAGTTTTACTCCTTTTTTTTTTTACCTGGTGAAGTTGTGCTGGACTTGAATGCAGTCCTTAGAGTGATGCCACAGAAAATAAGCCTGCAAATGTAACAGTAATGACGTGAGCAGGGTGCAGTTGGCAGCCACCTGCACACGAGGTGGGAAGGGACAGGTAGACAAGAAGCTGCAGGTCCAAGTAGGAGCAAACCAGCCTCTGTGCAAGGGTGCAGGGACACGTGTGCACCTCAGTGCTGAGGCAGGGGTTGGCATCCTTGGGTGAGTGCAGCATGTGTGTGCCTGCACTGAATGTACATCCTGGAGCTCTGTGTTCCCCTGTCCTGTACCTGTGGGCATTTGCTGCTGAGGTGGGAACTAGTACATTTTTCAAACAGGGCTTTGGGTGTCGAAAGAAGAAGGTTGCTATTGAAGTAAAAGCTGTAAATGGTGTGAGATATCTTTGTGTGCAAAGGATTTTGTTGGAGGATTGGATTGGCAAATACAGAGAGAGGCTGGGGCTCAGACTGATGCAAACAAATCTCTGACAAAATCTGAATTTTTCTCTCCTCTCTCCCTGCCTTGATTCAAAGCAAATTCCTCTGGATTCTAAGGTATCTCTAGGGTAATTTCTTTCTGAATTTCACTTCTGTGTCTCTCAATGTGGTACACAAGGAATGCAAATAACATTTGAAATGGCATATGACACTTTAGTACCTTTAGTGCTCATGGCATCGTTGCACGCACTTTCCCAAACCTCCTCACTTCCCCCCACCCCTTGGGCTCCCAGGAATTGGGTAGAGAGAATAAGCAAGCTCTCAGAAGTGTAATGTGCAGTACCTGAGTGCAAATAAAAACGATTCCAATGCCGGGGAACAGAATTTCCACCCTGGATTTGCAGTGGATGAGGATTGTGCTGTAGCCAATGTGAAACACGTTCAGGAGGATACTGCAACTGGCGAACAGCAGCACTGACCCTGGGCAAACAGCAAAGCACCAGTAAATAAACAAAGATGTGTCTGGAGCATCTGGGCTTGGCTGGGGATGGGATATTAATTGCTGCTTGGATTTGTGTGGAGCTGGAAGCATTCCTGCCTGGAATTCTCATGATTTTGAAGAGAAGGGGACAAAGGAGAGCCTAATTCCTGTACTTGGTTATGGGCTTTGACTGGTGAAAGGTGTTGGGACAATGCAAAGTATTTTCTTGTGCTTGGATGCAAGGTGGGTACAGGGTCTGGGTGCTTTTCTGTGCAATCTGGAGTGACAGAGGTAAGCTATTTGTGGAGGAGAACTGAGATGAGCACAGGTCTGCTGAGGCTTGTGGCAGCACAGTCTGCAGGAGCTGAGACACTTTGATTGTTTCTCCCTTTTGCCTTGGGTGTCTCTCTGCAGCTTTAGGTACTCAAGTACCTTGCAGCTTTCTTCCCTTTAATTCTCCATGCTTAGTTAACAAGATCATGACTAATTAAGAACTCCAATAATAGACCGAAGGCAGGACTGCTTGAAGAAATGTAATTTCTCAAAGTAGGGCAAATACTGATGGGAAATCTCCCAGGGAAGCCTGGGTGTCGCTGGGGTGTGACTCACTGGGCAGGAATCCTTCCCTGGCAACAAGGCTGCTGTGATGTTAAACAAGGACGAGGGTGGCATGGGGTCACTGACGCTTTTGGAGGGTAAACATGGTGATTCTCCTCTCACTTTTTGCAAAGTGCTCCTGCCTAAAACCTTTCCTGTCTTCCCCATGGTGCTCGGTTGCAGGGCTGTAGCTGTGATATGCCTGGATTGTTCTTAGGGAAGGGACCATAGAATGAAGTTGAACTGGAGGCTGAAGGGAAGCCCCATTCCAGGCTTTCCTCGTTACTCTGTGGCACCCATTGTGCCCTTGCCTTTCCCCAGCCTGACAGGTCACCAGGAGATTCAGAATGCCCTAACCATATAACCTATGGCTTCTAGCTATTCTAATAGTAGGGCAAGAATTTCTTTATCTTCCAAGCCATGGGAAGAAGGCATGAGATGAGAAATAAAAGCAGAACTTACCCCTGATCCAGATGGTCCCGGCATGGGAATCCCGGTACAGCACAGCATGCGGCTGCCGGCTGGTGCCCAGCAGGTAGTAGATAATCCAGCACAGGCACAGGACCTTGAGGATGGATATCAGGATCCAGACATCTGCCAGTGTGATGGCCACGTGGTTGAAGATCATGCTGCTGATGAAGGCGCTGCCCAGAAACACCACGTTCATGGCCAGCAGCCCCGAGAAGAGCTGCCCAGCCTTCTGAGCTTGCCTGTCCCTCTGCTGCACTGATGAGCAGTGACGGAACAGCCAGAACTTCTCATAGTGGATCTTGGAGGTGTCTGTTGGGACAGATGCTGACCTGCTCTTGCAGTGATGGCAGGGCCTGGAGACTTTATTGCCAGCCATGGCTCATCTGCCTGGATGAAAAAAGGGGAGGGTAAAAGGGGGGACAAGCTGAGATGAGCGGCTGTGTGCTCTGCAGGGAGAGCCACTTGTGTGGTGACTTCCCTTCCTTGTCTCGCAGCTTCCCCTTCCCTCTCCAGAAGCTGGATGAAGGGACAAAGAGTTTGATGTTTAGCCCAGGTTAGGCACTGCAAATTTCCTGATGGACAGTCAGTGCAGGGCACTGGAGAAAGTCCCTTCTGACAAAACCTGTCCAGAGACACCTGCATTAAAATGAGTGTTTGATGTCACTGCCTTGCCCCACCAGCACTTGGAGCTGTCGGGACCAGCAGTGTTCAAACAGTTCCCACCCTCACCTTTCACAGCCTCTCCACACATAGCCCCGGATTCAGGTTTCCTCCTTTCCCTTTGTTGCCATAAGGATTAGGTGGAAATACAAAACATGCTCAGACCTGCTCTAAAACTCAGAGCTGTTTGATTTTCAGTTGATGGCTCCAACCTCTTTCTTGTGTTTTTGGGCTGTGAGAGTTACACCCCCCTCCATGAATGGTCGCACAAATTGTGGCAGAGCTTGAGAGAATAAAGAGGGAGTCCATAGGGTTTGATTTAAGCTGCTGGAAAAAGATCCAACCTCTCACCAACGCTGGCTGAGACTGGGACACAATACCCAGTTTTCTTTCTTTTTCTACTTGCAGCACAGGGCTGTGAACATGTTGGCACAGACGAGGGTGAGGATTTGGTCCAGGTAGACATCCCAAGCCTGGGAGATTTTCCATCCAGCTTTTGGGAAAACCTCTGTAGGATCATATTGCTCATGAGAGAGAAATCTCCTTGCTCACATTGGTCAAGATCAGCAATTGGGCAAGATCAGCCTCTCCAGAGAACCAGTACATGGAAAGGTACTTTCACTGCAGGGATTCTGTCTGCAGTAGAGAGTGGAGAGAGTGAAAGCAGATCCCTGAGATGTGTTTGAGAGTGGAGGGAGTTATATTCCAACCTTAAAGATTCTGTGATATGCAGTCTTGGGACTTTGGGGGAGAATTTGTTTGAGAAGCGGTTGAAATTTAGTGTTTCCCTCTTTTTTTGCATGAGCACTGAGGTGCTCTGTCTGCCCTTGTCCTTGAGACTCTGTGGTGAGCTGTTTCCCTGGGGTTTGTGGCTGGTAGCAGGAATTCAGCATTTCTGCCTGAGCTCGTGAGTTTAGAGGGTCCATCAGGAGAGGATGGAGCTTTCCATAGAAGCAGAGAACTTATTTCTGTGTCCCAGGATGAACCCTCAAGCCCTGAATTCCTTGGTACTTCTGTTAGTGGAACTTGATTCTAAAATCTTCATTTGGCTCCAAAATTCTGTTAGTGGAGATCAATCCTAAAATCTTCCCCATTTGGCTCCAAAACTCTCCCACCTTAGTAGTACAGGAGGAAATTCCCTCCCCTGTCCTAAGGCCATATCTCCTCTGCATTGGAGGGAGGGGAGAGGCATAAAATCAGATGGACACCCATCCAGGCTGCACCAGGAGATATCCAAGTGCCCAGACAAGGCTGCACGCAGTGACAGACCCAACCCCTTGACCCCACAGCTGTGTGGGACAGCTGAACCCAGCCCTTACCTGCCTGCAGCCTCCTGCTGCCTCCTGAGAGGGATCTGCTGCTGGCACAGCCTCGGATGCAGCTGATAGCAAACCAGTGGCTGGAGTGCCACTGGAAAACACAGGAGTCTCCGATGTCCCAGGTGTAGACAGGAGCTGCCAGGACTGCTCCTCACTAAATGTGGCCTCTGCTCCCAGCCCATCGATTTATTTTTTCCACCTTGTTTACTTTGGGTCTATTATTGTCATTACATTAATTACTCAGTGAGAAGCTCTCACATCTGCCACGGGCAGCCAATGGGGATCAGCTCCTTTATACACCTGCTGGGTTGCCCCATGTCAACGGCCTCGGTGCAGGATGTGCCAACTGGTGAAACCACAAGTGGTGGTGACTAATTTGTGCCATGGCTCAGGCAGGTGTAGAACTAATCTCCTGGCACAGGCTTGTGCTGGGAGTGCTTACCCACACTGCTCTGGCCAAAATCCACTTGAGTTCCCAGTCCCTTGTTTTTAGGTAGACCCTGAGATTGTTTTTCTCAACTGTACCATTACTTTGTGCTTTTATCCAGGGCACAGATTACCAAACTGACCCAAAAGGCAAAGCTCAGGTGCAGGGATTGCACCAGACTGATGCACTCCTGGCAGGAAGGTCCTGCATTTAGGAGTGACAGCTATGACCTGTTAATGCTCATTTCATAGCAAACCCCTCATGTGCCAACCCCACAGGCTCAGCCATGCAGCTCGGGGATGCTTCAGGTCCAAGCTGTGCTGGCCCCGATCCCTCTACTGTTGTAGGGCAAACTGATTCGGGCTTGGGACTCTGTGGTGAGCTGATCCCCCAGGATTTGTGGCTGACAACAGGAATTTGGTGCTTCTGGCTGAGCTGGCGAGTCTAGACGGTCCATCAGGAGAGAATGGACCCCCGCAATGGAATGAGAGGACTTACTTGTGTATCCCAGGAGGAACTCCCAAGCCCTGAGGTCCTTAGAGCTGGAAAACACGTGAGTTCGGAGTTCAGAGCCATGTAACACTTCCCAAGAAGCTGATTAAGGGGTAGGAGTGGGTGAGGGAGCACAGGTTATCGTGTGTGGGGATGTGACGAAAGGGATGGAAAACAAGAGTGAAAGGGGCCCATTTCTGTTGGATGAGAACACCCAATGTGTGCTGGTGCAGCCATTGTTCGATGTCCGCCAGAAAAAGGGTCATGTTTAATGTCTGACCAAACCCTTGCACTGCTGTGGTGGAGTCTGGGTGCTGGGCAGGTGTGCATGAATACCTATGGCTACTTTTGTTTTGCCTCCTCCCAAAGCAGCAGCATCTCACAGCCTGCTTGGAAAACTTGCTTGGATGTCCTTGCACCTCGATTTCATGTTCTGGGATGCCCTGAGTGCATTTGAGATCTTTCAGGTGCCTAGCTCTCCTCTGGACTCTGTTCTAGAGCTTAGCAGGGAACTGGAACCTCCCAAGAGCTATTTGGTGGCCTCTTTGTTGACCAAAATCAATGATTTCTGTACAGGACTTTAACAAATCTGCTGTTTCTCAGTGTTGTGGTCCTGAACTGGGGTGACCATGCAGAACTGGGAAAAGTAGGCCAGGAGTCTGAATATATCCTGAAGTTTGAGTGAAATTTGAGATTTTTTCCTTAAAAGCTGGGCCTGAAATAAAATGTTGGTGCCTTCTGGGCCCCAGTGGCTTTTCCAATGGCACTGTGTCTCTGTGTTACAGAGATGAGGCTTCCTTCCCAGCCTGACTTGCCTTATCCTGGCCTTGGAGCTAAAATTGAACTCAGAGGAGTTCTAAAGCCCTGGGAGACTGGCTAATCCCCCTAATTTGGTTTTTGTTTTGAAGTGTAGCAGCTGTTTAACTGGAATGTATTGACACAAATTTAACCAAGTCATTAGGTAAGCAAGTGTGCAGGAGAGGGGCAGCGAGGGAGAGGATGAGTCGAACCAACTGGATCGATGGCAGAAATCACTGCCCTGGGGAAGCTGCCTTTACTCAGAGGCTGGGAGCAAGCTGGTAAACGTTAGGAGTGATGTTTGCCCCTCTACTATCAGCTCTGTGCTTATTAATGGTGTTATCTGTGCACTTAGCAGTAATAACACCCAGGCTGGGCCAAGCGGATCTGTAAACAGGACCCGGGAGGAAGGAGGTTCGTGCCCAGCCGCTGTGTTTGCCCGAAGGCCACCCGAGGAACCCTGTGCCCTCACATCTCCCCGGCCAGCACACACCCTTCCTTGGCTGCTGATAACCCGTCGGTGACGTCTCCTGTGGAGCTGGTGAGTGAGAGACTTTCGGGGTGACTGCAGGGAGCAGCCTCATCCAACACGGGTGAGAGCGAGCTGTGCTGCACCGCCCCATCCCCATCACTCCATCCCCTCTGATGGGCCCTGTGGGTATGTGCTGGCTCCACTTGTGAGTGTTTTCCCTGCTGGTCCTCAGTGCAGGTCCCTTCGACCTCCTGCCAGCACTGAGTTGCTCTTTGCTGCTAAGGACCACTGCCTTGGTCCCTGGGAAGTGCCTCTCCTGCCCTGGTTCTTGGCACACCCTGATCCTGCTCACAGCCCGCACCTCGCCTTGTCCTGCAATCTCATCTCTCATTTCCAGCCCTGTGACCTTCTCAGTCCATCCACTTTCCACCTGCTGCACTGACAGATAATAATTAACTTGAATTCCTCACCTGTCTCTGACACACCTCAGGGCAAATCACCCAGATAAAAGGTGTATTGTTTTTTTTCCTCTAATAAAACAAATCTTGCCTTGAAATAACAGATGATTAAGGAGCAGAGCAGAGGATGCGAAACCCCAGTAGCAGTGGGATGATGCCTCAGTTCTGTCCCTGGCTATGGCCTTCCCTGCTCTTTTCTGAGTGGTGAATTCTGATCTCCTGCTCTGTCTCTTCCCCTTCTTGTTACTCTCCCTTGCTGGCTCAGGCACTGTGTGCCTCATGCCAAGGTCTGAATCAGGACCTTTTTGACCTTCACACAATGTCTCAGGTCCTGGGACTGGAGCTCTCTGAGCTTGACCAGAGCTGGGCTTTTAACCTTGGCACCCCATGGGCAGTGTTTTCCTTGGTTCAGGTGTCCACTAAAGCCCTGTGCCACAGCTGGTGTCCATATCCCTGGGAGGCCAAGGTGGATTTTATACCAAAGCCAGTGAGACTGGAAGCCCAAGGCAAGGCATGAGAGCCCCAGGACAGCCCTTTGCTTTCTGTAGCTCTTCATTTGCAGTGACTGCCACTTAAACAGTCACCCTGAGGCCCATCACTGTCCATTTCCCATCCCCTACTGCAGATGGATGGGATCTGTGCTCCATAAGTTGCCATGGCAGGAGCAGTCAGCAGGATGCTGCCTCATTCTCTGCTCTGACACAGCCTTTCTGTTCACTCAGCCTCCGTGCCTCAGTTTCCCTCCTTCCACGCATGGCAGCTGGAGCTACCAGCAGTGATTTTCCACAGGGATCTGTCATGAGGATGTGCACAAAGGGCCAGGTGGGATCCTTATGTGTTGCTTGGGTACTCTGCATTTGGGGTGTTCTCCCTTTCCATCAACCTCTCCATCAGGGATCAACCTCTCCACTCTGACTGGGCTGTGAGGAACTGTGCCCCAGGTCTGAAGAGAAGGAGGCAGTGATGGAGCAGCCAGCAGCAGTGGGCTGCAACACCTGGAGTGCAGAGTCCCAGGCAAGGGCACAAACCCATGCAGTTAGGATGTGACAGTGCCTGCTCCAGGGGTGCACACGGGTTTGGGTGACATGCCTGGGATACTGTCTGCACCAAGGAGTTCCTCAGGGACATTTGGCTGATTCTCCATCAGCCTTGAAGCACATCCCTTTGCACATTAACTGGCCATGAGTTGATACCTTCCCGTACACAATCCTTGAGCACACAAGAGGGTTTAGAGTGGAGTTTTCTTAGGGTTTGGATTTTTGTGATTTTTTTTTCTTTTTTGGACAAGTGTGTGCTGACTCTCTCTCTTTCTCTCTCTCTATCTCTATAGATAGATATTTATCTATATCCCCCTATATTTATGTACCCCTTTTTTGGCATATAGAGAGGGTTCATTGGCCATTTCCTGGTCTACTGCCTCTCCCAAGATGCATGTTTGTGGTTGGAGGGCAGAAGAACTCAGCCCTCACTTGGAAGCCCCTGCCATCCCTGCACTTGCAGCCTGGAGGTGCCTCAGGTTAGTCAGGGATCCTTGCAGAGCTTGTGCTGTGCCCAGAGCATTTTGGTTTACCCCAATATGATTGTTTGTGATTGTTGTTGTTCCAGCCTACCCACCAACCTGGAGCAGTTGACTTAGGATTATTGCCCGTTTTAGTGCTGCTTGAGCTGTCTAGGAGTTCTCCATATGCCCATCCTGATTTTATTTAGCCCCAGAAGTGCCCCTACAGTCACTGTCCAGGACAAAAGAGCAGTTCAAAGTCTGCCCTGCTTGACCCAGTACACCCGGTCCTGGGAACTTGGGACCTGGGACCAGGCACCAGCCAGGACACATAGGAGGAAACCCAGTGTGCCCCCCAGGAACAGAGTAGGTGATGAAAAGTGTTTTCTGCCCCTGTATGAGCTCAGCATCTTGGGCTCAGACAATGTGTAGGGCTGTACGTGGGACTGACGTCTGTGCATCATTTACGTCTCTTTTCTGACTTAATTTCAGCTGCAGGAGCCACAGAATAATAAGGCTTTTGTTTTATGAAAGGTAAGGTTTCTAGAGAGAGATTTTTATCTTTACCAGATCAATGGTAATATAGAACCAGGCCTTTGCAGGGTCGGTGGGGCTGGGAGAGGCTACTGGGCTGGTCATGGGAAGGATTGTCCCACCTGGACATCCTGGATGAGTGTAGCCCTCCAAGGGCAGGGGAAATGGGAGCTTACCCCTTTTCCAACCCACCTGAGGGAAATGCTGCTGGCCGGGAGGTACACTGGTGTCAGACCAACCAGGGGTACTGGTCCCTGCTGGTTTGGTGATCTGGGTTTGGAGGGGAAGGTGGTTTGAAACGCGTCAGCCTGGGCTGTCAGGTGGAAAATTGCATCACTCCATTTCAAGTATCATGATTTCCATTTATTATTTTTCCTTTGGCGGATGAACACACATCCGTGGGGGAAGGCTTGATGATTACTGCCACCTCTGCAGTGGTTTTTATTGGAACGATAAACCCTGATGGAACAATAAATCCTTTATTGGAACAGTAAAACCCTCATGTCTCAGAGTGCAGACAGAGCTCAGCTGTGCCATTTTGGCATCGCCCTCCTGACCTGGCAGCGTCGGCTTTCTGAGGTTCTGCTTGGATGCTGGGTAGAGCAGAGGGGCCCGTTCCAGCTTCCTGCAGCACAGGATTCCTGCTCTGAGAGCCCCCTCAATCATACAGTGGTTCATGGAGAGCTGCAGGCACCCAGAAACCTGTGTCAGGGCCCCCAGGTCTGGGTGCTGGGCTGTGCTTGCAGCCTCAAAGCACACACAGGTTTGAGGGTGCAGCACCAGCATCCCTTCAGGGCATGGGAGAGCAAACTTGCCATGGCATTGCATTGATTTCTGTGTTGTAGGGTCCCTTCAGGAGTTCAGTGCTACAATGAAAATCAATAAATAACTTTGCATACAAAAGTGTTCATATATTTTAAAAAAATCATTATCTATTAAAAAAAAGAAAAAAAAGAGAAAAATCTCTATCATCCCCCAGACTGTATTGCCCACATCATCTTTATGATTATTGAGCCCTGATTCAGGAAAGCTGAGAAAAAAAAGTGTGCTAGAGCAATCCCATATCAGGGCCAGCCCAGGACCACACACACAGCTCTCCTTGGGAAGAGGAGGCTGCAGTGATGCCTCCCCAGAGAGGAAGGAGAACAGCAGGGGCTGGTACAGGGAAGGGTCAAGAGGGCCCATGTCCACGGGTGATACAGAGAGGAAAGATTAAAATGTTTCCCAAGGCCTTTGGTAATCACCAGTTTGTTTTTCACATCTCTGCAGGGGAGTGATTTCTGACTGGCCATACCAGAAGATGAAGTGTTTTCCCTTTCTGTGCCTTCCAGGCCTGTGTCAGCCCCTCATACCCTCTGGATCTCTGTGTACAGGCAGGACCCGACTGCCCAAAGGTGCTGAGCACCTTCTGGAGAGTTCAGTGGCATGGAGTGAACAGGCTTTACAAAGGAAGGTAAGTCTCTGCATGAACCAAGGATAATCACCCTGATCCTGCTCTGGACACCTTTCTTTTTTTTGTCCTTTTCTTTTAAACTTTAAGAACTTCAGACACACACACAGGCACATCCACACACAGGTAGCAAAAATAAAATCTGGACTGTGTTTGGATGATCTTCACTGACAGTTCATAAACGCCCCAACACTGCAAGGGGACATGATTCAGGCAGTGCTAGGGCCCCCTTGGGACATCTGGGCATCTGCCAGCCCTGGGGTAGGAGGAAGGTGGATTGCTGGAGGAGGATCTCATCTTCCTTGAGAGGGAGTTCTTTAGGACACGATGTAGACCTCCAGCAAACTGGCCACTGCGTGCATCCGGTAGAAGATCCCAAAGGGCAGGCAAATGTCCACAATGGCTGGCCACATGGAATCACCATAGAAGTTCAGTTCTGTGTCATTGTCAAACTGGGGCCGGGCACCAAAAGCTGGCATGATCCAGAGCTGTTGGAGGAAACAAGAGGGTGGCACCACAGTGAGAATTGGGTGAGGTACAGCAAAGCACCTGCAGGCACAGCTCCCCAGGGATGGGAAAGGAGCGACCTTTTGAGCACAGGGCCTGTGCCAGCAGCCTGCTCTGCAGTAAGATTGAGTACAATCTAGTGCTGAACCCTAACACTGGGTTTGATTCGTGCTCAGAGATAGGCTTAGATCAAGGGCTGAAGCACTCAGTGGGGGAAGAACTTGAGTGTGTTTTGTGTTAGCACAGACCTGGCCTGTGCCTGCTCTGTGGATGGAAAAAGCATGGGAAAGGCTGAGCTGGGATTAGCTTGGACTCCCTAAGCCACATACATTTGGCTCAGAAGCCCACCCAGCACGTGTGACTGATTGCATGGGAGTTGTCAGCTCATCCTCTGTGAGCTTCTGTGTGAAATCAGTGTGAGGACAGGATGTGCCTGACCAGCTGGGGATTTGGAGGCTCTCTAGAGACATGACATGCTTTACTTCCTTGGAGGTGCAGCTGTAATCCTACATATCTTTGGCAGGGAACTGCAGTCCCCTGGCTGCTCGTGAAAGTGGAAACTTCAGCTGAGGTTGTCAGTGACCAGTTTCCCCTCACAGCAACTGGGATCAGGGGTTGGGCTCCTGAGCCTGGGGGTTTGAGAACAGATGTGCTGCCATTTTTTAAGAAAACCCAGACTTCACTCTTGGTATTTGTCACTGCCACCTTTCTCTGGGGGTGAAGGGAAGGGTTTAATGTATTTTATTGCTTTTAATAAGCTATTCTACACATCCACTAATACACAATAAAAATACTGAAACTGTTTCTCTAATGTGCCTGATATTCTGGTGATAAGTGACAGGTCTATTGCTGTAGCCAGAAATGTCTGAACTTTTGGGCAGCTGCTCTTTTATTTAAGGGACAAGGGAATCACAAATCTGAACTTAAAAACACAACTATGTGTGTTCTCTGTACAGCAGAGGCACAGAATGGACTGTTTTTCCATGGAGCACCTCCTGTCCTTTACAGACCCTTCTCCCTTGTGCTTGCTGCCCTCTCCCCACTGCCCAAACTCTTCCCTCTGCAGGTACTCACTATGACATTGCTCAGCAGGAGGAACATGGAGATCTCCCTTAAGAACTTCCTCCTCCAGTTCATCTTCTTGGGGGCAGCAAGAGACCGCACAAGGTCAGAAGGACACACGGTCTCAGTGCCAGAGGCAGTGCCAGAGGCCAAAGTGCTGCCAGTGTCGGGCATTCGGAGGGACACTGCGTTGATGTTGACAAAGGTGAGCCCATAGAGATCCTTCTGGTGGGAGTCACGCTTATAGTCCTCCTTGGGGGGCTGTCGATGAAGGCCTTCGATGACGAAGATGTTCTGGAAGGTGTGCTGGGCAATCATCAGCAGGGCATAGGTGAGGTTGAGCGCGCTGATAGTGTCCCTTGGTGTGCTGGCCACAATGGCCACAATGGAGTAGTAGGAAATGGCATACGGCCCCAGGGCTGCCCCCATCAGCAGGGCCACATCCAGGGTCCTGGTGGGGTTCTTGTGCCGGTCCATGTCCCTCTTGTCAAAGCGGTAGATGACAGAGCCACCGATGCAGACAAGAGACATCAGGCTCAGACAAACAATGTTGAAGACGTAGTACATGGTGAGCGCTTGGCTCTTCTTGCTGGACTCAGTGTTGGAGTTTACCTGCACCTCATAAAGAATGAGGACTCCCAGACCACTCACTAGAATGATGAGGCCCAGCATGATGCCTACAAAGAAGGTCCTTCGGAAGAGCCTGAACTTCAGGCGCTGAATGTAGTGGGAGTGGTGGTCTATGAAGCGTCCAACGTTCTTCCACATGACATAGACCATGGCAGAGGCAAAGAGACTGTATTCAATGTTAAAGGGGTACAGCCAGAAGTAGCCATTCTTGAAGATCTGGCAGATTTGGCTGTTGCAATTGCATTCATCAACTGAGCTACTTCTCATTCCCACTGAAACCAGAAAAAACCCAGATAGATGCAGTGGAATTAAAACAAGGAGTGAACAATTATGCACAGGGTCAGTGAAAAACAAAACCAAGGACAAAAGGGTATGTGACCCCTTTGAAAACACAGACACAACCTCAGCTTTCTGCTGCCCATGTTCGTTCTTCTTTACAAAGTTAACTGTCAGGTTAAATCTCTCTTTTTCCTTCCCTTCTTTATTCCCATCCCATTTGTACAGGGTCTTTCAGCTTTCTGACTCCTCTATGGTATAGATTCAGAAATGAACATCCAGACCTGGCTTTTAACAAACCAGCTCTGCCAAAGGCATCTCCTGCTCTAGACAGGCCCTCCAAAAAGGGATAAAACCTGACTCGCTGAACAATTTCTGCCTCATGGGCTCTCTCTCTGGACCAGATGGCTTCACAAATGGCCAAATTACCTTTCAGGAGCCACCTGAAGATTTCCTCTGTCATGTTCTTCTTCAGCTTTGAATGTGCTTTGTGAACAGACTCGTCTGTCACTGCTGACATCCACACTGCCAGGTTTGTAGTCAGTGTCAGCATCAAGCCACACCTGCAGAAGGAGGAGAAGGTTCTTGAGACTAAAGAGTGACTGTAGGCCATGCTGCTCCCATCCATGGTATCGATGTGCACATGCTCAGAGGGACTGTGGGAACTGCCTGATAGTGGTATGAGGACTCCAGTGGTCCAGGCTAGAAATCCTGACCCTTGCTTTGCTGCCCTCACTCTCCTCTCTTCCTATTTTTTATCCCTGTTTGTGGCAATTTGCAAAACCTGATTCCTGTTGTTGGTTAATAGATCTGGATTGGTCTCCAGCAGATTCAGTCTTGCAAAAGTGGACAAGATCTTATTTTAGCCTGAGGCTTGCCCACTGCATTGTTATCTTCCCCAGGGAAGAAAAAGTCAGCTATGAATCATTTTATTTAGTGATAGGTATTTATTTAATACTATCTGCTTTGAGTAATGCTTGTATTCTTTAATTGAGTCCCAACCCTGATAGATCCACAAGTCATTAACCTCAACTGTTTGAGATGGGATATAAGGCTAGCTGGAGACACTGAGCAGGTGTAGTTTTGGGCAGCATTATCGGAGATGAGATTATCCCCTTGTTGCATCTTAGCTGTGTAAGAGAGAAAGTCTGTGGTGGCAGATCTTCTGGGCCAGTGGGGTTCAAAGATCAGCTATGCTCACCTGGTAACATTCAGGTGCACATGGATGCAATCTTTGGCAGAGACCCACAGGAAGTATGTCTGGCAGGAGCAAGAAAAGGAGTTGTTATTTCCAACAAAACAAGAAAGCAAAGCACATCATCCGGAGAGAGGGGCCTCTTTTGCTTGGGTCCATAAGGGCCCAGCCTACTAGCCCATAATCCTGGCCATTTGCTGGGTGTCCATTTTTTTTTTTGCTCCCACTGTCGTTTTTTTGCCCATGTCTAAATTGTCCCTCTCTGACCCCTTCCCTCCTTGGCACTGTCTGAGAGTAGATGGTCCTCTGTCCTCCTCCTCTGTGCTTCATGAGAAAGGATGCCTGGCTGGATTGGGGCTGTTTAGAGTCTGTGACAAGTCAAAATATCACAGGATGGGAACAAGTTTAAATCAATGCTTTCAAGTGAGTTGCCACAGCTGCAATTTTCATGGCTGGAAGGAGAAGATGTGGGCTGGGTGGGGACTGAGTTAAGCCTCTACATTTGCTGTTTTGGCAGCTGAACTGTATTCATGAGGTCAGAGCTCCTTCCACTGGTGCCTGTGCCTCTTTACCCCTCCCCAAGAGAGGGCAGAACCATCTCACCTGGACGACCACGAATATTGCTTGCACAATGGGGTAGATGATTTTGATTGCAGACAGGCAGCTGTAGAAGCTTGAGTAATATCCTATTTTGAACACATCCATGACAAGGCTGAAAATGGCAAATAGGATCAGGCCTCCTGTTGAGGAACAAAAATATCTGTGGTTGGACAGATGTGTGAACACATGGGCTAATGCAGATAGATGAGAGGAAGAAGAGGAACTACTGTCATGAAGAGACTTTGCTTCTACTGCTGTTTCTCCCTTTCTAGCACCCATATTATCATGGCACCAACAGAATCATACAATAATTTTGGCTGGAATGGATTTTCAATCAACCCTGTACTCTGGGGCTATCAGCTCTGGCAAAAGCTGGGAAGGATCCTGGTGCCAGTTACCAAGAGCCCTTGCAGATACAGGGAGATCTGGCAGAGAATGCAGTGGAGGGAGCAGGAGCTGATTTGAAGCAGGGCATGGTGCCATGCCCCAGCACAGGAGGAGGCTGTGGCCACAGGGTTGCTGCTTCCCTTGTAATAACTGGTGCTCCCATGAACTCTCCACCCTGTATCTCCCCTCCAAGCCCAGCCCCCAAGCACTCCTACCTCTCAGCCAGATGGGCCCAGCATGGGAGTCCTTGCAGAGGATGGCACCGGGGCACCGGGAGGTGCCGGCGAGGTAGAAGATGATCCATATGATGACTATCAGCATCATGACAGTCAGCAGGAAGAAGACATCATAGTCATGCACAGCAATCTTCTCAAAAGCCCCGCTGCTCACCAGCGTGCAGGCCAGCAGGGCCAAGTGCACGGCCAGCAGGATGGAGAACATGCGGCCACCCTTTTTCCACACTTCCTTAGAGGCAGGAGTGGAGGGGGCCTGGTGGCTGAAAGATGCTATCTGGCTCAGGCCCAGGCTGGCCTTGTCATCCTTGTGCCCACAGCCCATGCTGGAGTTGGGGTGTCCAATGTCACTGTCCTTCCGCCGGGGCTCTTCGGTCATGGTTCAGCCAATGCTCTGCCTGAGGTCAGTGCTGTTGGGAGGAGAGTCCCATGAGTGAGAGGTGACACTTCATTTGGAACAGCCCAGGGCTTCATGACGTGACAGCAGGACACGTCATGAAGAGGAGAGGATGTATCAGAGGAACAGGGAAGGCTGAGACAGGGACCGCAAGAAGAGAGATGAGCTCATTTTCAACCTTTCCTTTCCTGGTTCCCTGAAGGCTGTTCTTGCTTAAGATGCTTTTGCTCCGGGAGAACCCAGGTCAGTTTAACAAAGCAATTCTAATTGGTCACGTAACATTTACGTGTTTATTGATGCAAGATATTGGAAAAATACCAAAAAGCACTCACAGGATCAGATATCCTGGGGCAAACAGCCAATGTGGTTTGGTTTCTAAATGCCAAATACTAGACATTATGAGAAGTGGTTTTACTTCCTGGCTGAAGAACAGGCCAGGAAAAAGGTAAAAATCCCCAGGAATCTTTGGACCATCGCATCGTAATTTTTACCAGCTCCTGCAGGACGGGTGTGAGCTATCTCTGCTGTCACACCCTCTAAAGTCCTTTGCCCATGTCAAGTTTGGTATTTCATTGATTCTCAATGAAAAGCCTAAAACAAAGCAAATAAACCATACAAAAAAAGCCATTCCACCAACCTGTTTTGCCACCCAGGATCTAAATCTCTGCTCTTGCCAGGCTGAGAAGTTTCCCTGTAGCTGCAGCTTGTTCAGTCAAAGAATTTATACCTGTTGGAATGTCTCTGTGATTTATACCATGTCTGGAGCTGACAGCAGGGCTTCGTGGGCTTCTCAGAGAAAATCATGTGATCCATTTTGTGCAACAGCTGATTTGGGGGAAGCTGGACAAAGATGAGGAGATAAGGGTTATTTACCCAATGAGAGCACAAGTTGGCAACACTGCTAAGCATGGAATGGACCGCTCGGTCACAGGGTCACAGTCACCAGAGAGCAAAGCCACCCCATCAAACCCAAACCCCTTACATCCATGAGATCTCTTCCCTTGAGAGAAGATGGTTTAGATGATGAACTTATCTTTGCTGATGATTTTGTGCTTGACCTTCTGCTTAACTGAGCACAATACATATTATGCCTCACCCTGTCCTATTCAAATCAGTCTGCTCTAGGCCTGGAACGTTTCTGAGGAAAAGGAAGAAATTTGCATTTGTATCTGTTCAATGCCAAGGGTAACTCAATCCTTTCCCACCCATGACAGCAACAATGAGGAAGAGCACTAGAGCAGGACAGGATCTGGGGACCAGATTTTGTGTTCCACTTTGCTGAGACACTGTTTTTGATTTTCCAGGGTGGGAACACCTTTCTCTGGCCATCAGGAGCTTAACTTCTCTCCTTCCAAGGAAACAGTCATGTTATAAACCACAGTGCAGATGGGATTCAAGCTTTAGCCAGCTGAGGTGACAGCTTCTCCTCAATGTCTCTTTCACCCCAGCTGTGTGTTTTGTGGAGGAGATGGGAGGACTCAGGGCAGTTCTGCGGGGATGGGGACAAGTTTTAGTCCTTGAGGATGCCTCTTCTGGAGATGTCCCTGCCATTTTCCCCCTCTAGGACAAGCATAGAGGCCGTTTGCTGTGTGTTTTTCTCAGCTCCATTCCTGCCCGTTCACCACCGCGTTCCTTCTCGCGGCTCTGCAGGGGCAGCACCAAACTGAGCTGCGTGGGATGGACAAGGAGCTCAGGATCCCCAGTACAGCCCAGGGAGATGTCCGTATGTCCCTCCCGTGCTGCCACCAGCCGGCTGCCACCATCAGCACTGACTCTGCCCTGCTGATCCTTAGGGCTTCCTTTTGGAATCAGTGTCTTTTCTCAGTCTGTAGCCTTTCCCAGGGGAAGAAGTAAATCTGAGCTGATAATGACGTTTTTGCAGAAGACAAAGGTTCAGAGGACCCTCGGGCTAAATGCAGTGGTTTATCCTTCCTCTTTTGTCCTTAACAGCCAGTAACAGAGGAAAGAGTGTTTACTGCCTCGGGCAATGCCCCCAGTCCCCCTGGCAGAGATCTTAGAACACTCGTTTCATGACAACAGCGTAACAAACTTAATTAGTAGTAATACAAGAATCATTAAATAACCTCAGTAATGAATTGCAGACTTTACTGTGCTGCTTTTTCACCTGGAAGGATCCGGGCCACAAATACCTCAGTGGCTACTACATCCAACAGGACTCGCCCAGGGAGGCTGAGCTGGTGCAAACAAACCCGCCAAGGTGAGCAAACCCTGCCTGGTGCACTTAGAGGTGTCCCCAGGCAGCCGGGACGGTCACTCCGTGTCTGTCGCTTGGGGGTTAATCACTGCAGCCGTGTGGATGTACCTGGCACTGCTTTAGGACCACCCTCCTGTCCTAGGGCATTTTTCTCCTTACAAAAATAAGTTGCATTTCTCTTTGTTTTTCTTCCTCTCTGCTCAGTGCTTTCTAACCCTCTCTGCTGCTTTCAGTCTTTCTCGATTTTTCCACTCTTCTACCTTTCTCACCCATCTGATGGCTCTGCCTTCACCTTTTCCAAACCCCATGTACTGTCCCAGGGCCTTGGTGACACATGCAGGGTCCAGCCCTGCAGATCTCCATTCTCAGAGCCAGGACATGACAGGCAAAACGAATAAGAGAGGAGCAGGAAATTCCTCCTCCATGACAGCAGGACACAATTCACCGGTTCACCGTTGGGTGAATGTGCTGGGACAAGTTTTGTGCTTTGGTAAAAGTCAGAGTTTGTCTCCATCTTTCCCGTCAGCAGAGGGTGCCCAGGGCCCATGGATACTGTGCTGGAGACATTGCCTGGGGTTCTCCAGCTCCTCGAGGGTCTCACCCAACCAGGAATTCTGTGTCAGCATAAAAGACACCAGAGGCCAGACACTGTGCCCCGTGCACATCTAGTGAAGTACTGAGTTACTGACAGGAGTGGGTTTGGTGTTTTAGTCTCCAGAGAGGAAAACAGGGTGAAGAAGAGAATTTTTCCATTTTCTTTGGTTTATCAAGGATTTCTGTTTGTGCAGTTCATTTGTACAATTCCCAGGAAAGCAGAATTCTGTGGGTATAGACAGAGTAGAAAGGGGACAGGGATGGTGACTGGGTCTGCTGTTGTTTTCCTAGTAACCCTAGGGATGTATATATATGGATAGATAGATATAGATATATATGTATGTTTGTTTTGTGGTTTGGGGGTGTGTGTTGGTTTTTTTTTTACTGGAAAAGCTGAGCTGTGAACACCTGAACACCTGTGGTATTGCTTAGAAAGCAGTCACAAACTGCTCTCACCCATCTCTGCACGGAGCAGGATTACCCATCCAGGTCCCAGCTGCTGCCCTGCTCTGACAGGGGTGTGTGAGTGAAGACAGCAGGAGCTCATGCTCCATTGACCCACTCTTCCTCCTGTGGGTGCTGAGATGGGGTAGCCATGGAGAGGGGCGTGGAAGGGTATCAGGAAGGATACAATCTATGAGCCTTTTGGCAGCCTGCTCTGCTTTGGGGATGTGTAGACCTGGCAAACTGTCATGGCGTGACCCTGTGCCCAAGTTCTTGGCTGAGCCCGACGCAGTGATGCTGCTTAATTGGAGCTTTTAATGTGCCGTGCAGCTGGTGTGTGTTACAAGGAGCCGCCGGGGCTGGAGGATGCTTAGGACCCAGGGGAAGCGCTGTGGAGCCTGGCTGGCTGAGCTTGGAACAGCTCCTGCCTCCCCAGCCAGGACTTCTCAGGTGTCCTGGTACGGCGGAGCTGCGCAAGGCGAACGGGGCCCTCCTGGCAGCTGCCCCTGCCCCATGTCCATGCCCATCCTCTGAACCCCCTGGGCACTCATGTGCTCGCCCGAGGACTGCTGCGCACCATGAATGACCAGTACCACCGGGCCGCCCGGGACGGCTACCTGGACCTGCTGAAGGAAGCCACCAAGAAGGACCTGAACTCGCCAGATGAGGATGGCATGACCCCGACCCTATGGGCTGCCTACCATGGCAACCTGGACGCCCTGCGCCTCATTGTCAGCAGAGGGTGAGTGTGGGCGACTGCACGGCGCTGGTCTGGGGGATGGAGTAGCTGGGACCCCATCTTTCCCCCTTCCCTGCTCGCAGGTCGGTGTGCCCCAAAAAATGATGGATTCTGTCCACAACACCCTGATCCTGTCCACCCTGCTGTTATTTTTCTCTGCTTGTGGTGCTTTGAGTCTAATCCAGGGCCCCTGATAACTGCTGTTTTCCCCAGCTCCTCTGACCCTATAAACACTCCTGCCCCCAGCCCTGTTTGCAGCCCCCTGGGTGGGGATGAGTCCCCCCTGCAAGGGCTTCATGGACCTTTACTGACCCTGTAAAGACAAGTACATTGGGGCACTGCCATGAAAAAAGCCCTTTTGAATGAGGGGGCAGAGAGAATAACTGCTCCTTCTGCCCCAAGAATGCTCACAGAGAGATGTGTGCAGTGCCAGCTGGCAGTGGGTGACACTTGTCTGTTTTACCCAAAGCAAGGCCTCAGTATGTGACTCCTGGGCAGCCTGTCATGCACCTGGAGCCCAGGAAATTCAGGAGCAGGTTTTCCAAGAGCAGATTTCTTTAAGCTCAGTGTCCCCCACAGGGGCTGCTCGATGCTGGTGTGTCTCTCTCTGTACCTCACCTCGGGCTGCTAAATCTTAGGGTTTCTGGCTCTGTAAGAGAGCATGTGGTGGAGAGGAGGGAGTGGGACTGAGGGGACTTGTCAGACCAGAGGGAACTACACAAGAAGGTCTGTGCCAAGACAAGATCTGCCATTCCTGGTTCCTCTTGGAGCAGTATATGACTCACGTGTTCTCACCAAACCCCAAGGACATGTGCCAGCACTTTCTTACGCTCCAGTACCTTTTCTGAGCACCTCATCTAAAGGCAGCCAAGGTGGGGGTGGCCTCTGCCTTGTGCTGAGAAATTGGTGGTGGTTCTCATTTTGATTTATGTCTTTCTAATACTGAGGAATGACGCTGAGGAGATTGGCAGCCTGGGTGTACCTTGGGCCACCTTGGAAGGGCTTTTCTTCTCCATATTGGGCCACAGGGCTTGGGAAGGCTATCAGCTCCCAGGCAGGGATTTTCTCTGTTGACCCTAAACTGTGTTAGCAGCCACACCTCTGCTGTGCCTGTTCCTGGGCTCTCTGCATCTCCTGAAACTCTGGTTTGCTTGTGCAAAACCTTCAGCCAATTTCCTGACTGTAATTAAAGGCAGACCTCCTCCACCCATTGCTGTCCTTCCATTATAAAGCATTTCCCACAAAGCCCAAGGGCTGCTTTTTCATGGATAGGCCCCTTTTATAAATTCACATTGGATTAAAAGGTCCTTGTGGGCTCAGTCATGTTTGAGTGCAGCTTGGCTGCTGTTTAATTAACAGCCTAATATACATTTGTTCCTGACAAGGAAAATAGCCTGGCAAAAGCCCAGTGCCCTTTCCGTGATGGATGGTGGAGCAAAGTGTACAGCTGTGGGTCTGCAGGATGTGTTTGCATTCATGCATTCATTTCCACATGTCAGATCCTTGTCCAGGGCCACACAGAGACCAGCAAAGTGCTCAGCCTGGAGGCAGGCACATCCCTGCTCCCTGGAGATGGCTTTGGGTCTGTGAGAGGCAGAAAAGTCCCAGCCTGGGGTCAAGGCTGCCAGAGAAGTGAAATAGTGCAGGACCCAGGAGAGCCTGAGGGCAGACCCTGTAATCTTCTGCAAGTGCTTAGGATGATGTGCCGTGGTATTTAAGTCTTGTTCAGAGATGAAACTCAATGCTGTGTTGTGTATGTTACTATCACACCTGCACTACAAAAACTGTGAGGCAAGAGGGAGGACCTCTGAGTATCCCAAAATGTCAGGAAATTTTTCTCTGACCTCTACTGCCAAAATATTCCTCCTTTGGAACAGAGAGCCCTGTACTGTGAGGCAGGGGAGTGTAGGACCATGGAGTGGAGGCTTTGGAGCTGGGCTGGCTCTGTGCAGGGATTGGGTGGGGGGCAGCTTCAGGGGCCGAGGGGGCTGGTGAGCCTCCAGCTGGGATCCAGGGGGATATCAAAGCACAGAGGGTGGTGAGAGAGTCCCAGAGCAGCAAGAAGCACCAAAATGTCCTTGCCAATGCTGGGCAGTGGCACTGGTGCCCAAACAAGCCAGGAGATTGAGTGCTGGGGCCAGGCTGTTACAAAATGTCCTAGTGAGGGTGGCCAGAGGCACCCTAGAAATGCAAGGCTGTGGGAGGCAGCTGCTGGGGGCCAAGACCTGATGGTCATGCTGGTCTGATGGACACTTGGGGTTATCTAGGCTCTGTCCTTAGTGAAGGAGACCCATCCATATGCTGTGTTCAGCAGATTGTGGTGTTGGGCTGAAATGGGGAGGGGGAAAGGAAATACAATAAATCAGTTGGTGGATCCTGGAAGAAAACTTGTTGCCTCAACCCATGGGCAAAGGGTAATGAAGCAGGCTTACTGCTCTGTCCATACCAGCTGGTTATGTGTCTATAACCAGCCCCCTCTGTGCCCCCTTTGCAAGGGGATGGAGAGAGGCTTTGGGATGGAGGGATCAGCAGTGGCTCATCCTTCTTGTTTGCCACACAAAAAGCCTTTTTCTTCCTCCTGGCTGGGCTCCAGTGAGGAAAACAAACTCAATTAACATGATGGCTGGGAAGAGGCAGACTAGCTGGCATTTAGCACTGCAGCTTTTCAGAGGCAGTAATTCTTCAGTTCGTTATGAACTGCTGTGGCAGTGGCAGGCACCAGTCCAGCTCCAGTTAGCTGCAGGTCTGGGGGCCTTGGCAGGGAACAGTGGACTTGGAGTGGACCTCAGGAGACGTGAGGATGTGTCTGCAGGTCTGCCCTCAGCTTTGTCACCCAGCATTCCTTGGCAGAGGTGCTCCTCAGTTTCCCTTCTTCCAGTGACGGGGGTCACGGATGCCTGGGATGTCAGTGGCAGAGGGGACGAGTGGCTCAGCGGTGGTTTGGGGGTGATGGTGGCTCCTGACATCAGCCAGGCTGCTCGAGGGCATCACGTCAGCCTGGCTGGGGCAGGATTGCAGCGGAGGTTGCAGCAAGGCACGTGAAGGTGATGTGCATCCTCTGCATGCCACAGGTTGCTGGGAGCAGCGTGGCTGTGTTGGTGGGGACCTTCCCCTGGGTGATGACCTGCCGGGAAGGTGAAGGAGCAGGGTGGAGCACTCTTGCAGCTCCTTTGCTTCCGGCTCCTCAGCTGTCTGCTGGGAGTGAGGGTGAGCCCTGGGCACGACAAGGTGCTGAGCCAGCAGACGTGCCCCTGGGCACTGCCACAGCACTAACAGTCACCCATCACAGTTACTGCCAGCCCAACTGTTTGCTGGGACAAGAGGCACAGAGCCCTGAGATGACCTTCATCTACAGCATTGGTGCTGGATTTTTGGGGTCTGAACTTGGGGAACAGCTGAATCCTTGAGCTACTATCACCTGGACAAAACTTGTAAAACAGGACCCAAAGCTTTGCCCTGAGTCCAAACCCTCATCTGTTCTGCTCATTTCTAAGCCTTGCTTGGGTCACTGCCCTGACTGGCTGTGCTGAAAGTAGTGAGGATTATTCCTCAAGACACACATTATTTTTTTATCTCTTCTTCTATCTAAAAACATTTTATCTGAGCCAGAGACACTCTGCACCCAGCTGGCTCTTGGTCTCACGGCCCGATTCCTCACACACACCCATGAGCCAAGGGTGAGCCAGCCCATTGCTATTGGAGGAACTCCACACACGCACCCAGGGAAGAACATTTGTAAGTGCCACTGGATTCCCTGGCTAATTGGGATCCTATGGGAGAAGCGGAGGGGAAAAAACGGCAGGAAGGGAGTGAGTGTGCATGTCATGGTGCAAACGCAGTGACTCAGGAGATGCACATGTCCACCTAAGGGGCCCAATTAACAGTGTTTTTAATAATGATTATTACAGTTGACTCAGCACTTGAAAACGCTTTGAAGTCGAGAGGTGCTACACTTTATACCTGTTATTAAAATACGTTCCCACTTAGTGGACCCTGCAGTCAGCAACTCCTCGTGTGCAACGCCTCAGAGGTGAAGTTTTGCTCAGACAGACACCTGCCAGAGGGAGGGCCTCATGTTTATTATCTGAGCTGGATCAAACATCCCTACTTTGCAAGTCACCATTCTTCTTCCCTTCTGATGCATTTTTAGCGCCTGCGGCAGACATTTATAGGGCAAAGGCCCTGAGATGCCTAATTTTGCTTTAATACTCTTGTTTCTAGGCAGTGGGAATGTCCAGGGAAAGCTGGTTTTGCTGCTCTTTCCCCTCACTTACTCTCTGATGAAAGTAGACCTTCAAATATGAATCCCCCAAGACCTGCCTGGCTTATCCCCCTGACCCCTGAACTGGACAGACACAAGGACAGGCTCCAAGATGCACTTTATGGTTTGAGGATCCACACACTTGGCTTGGGGAGTAAGACTATTTGCAGTGAGTCCACTGCTCAGTCACTGTCCACATCATGAGTCCATGTACGTGTTGGGACCCTCATGGTGTCCTGGCTCACCTGCCACACACATCAGGCTCATTCAGAGCACACACAAACAAACCAACAGCCCTTCACACACTCCAGTCCCACCGCCAGCACCAACAGTTCCAGTTTCACTGGCTCTTTAAATCCAACTCCATCAATAATTTACTCCTCTCTTGCAATTCATCAAATATTTATCCTCCCCATGCATTTCCCAGCCTGGACATGTCACTACGAGGGTAGAGGCAAGGGCTGTGGAGTTACCACTCCTTGAAACTCAGGATTGCTGGAGCACTGGCAGCTCCTTCCTCTCCCTTTCTTGGCTTCATGGCTACTCAGCTCTGATCTCCTGCCCTTCTCCTCCCTATCACCCATCTCTGAAGCCTTTCTCTGCTTCTATGAGAGATATTGAAGGCTCTGGCTACAGAAATCCTGCAGAGTTTGTGGGTATTTTTGCCCTTGCACAGTTCTGAACCTTTTGACTAACTTGCTGAACTTGCCAGAGGGCTCAAGGTTGTACTTACTAAGTGTCTGTAAATTTTGTGAAAACATGTGCATGGTGGAGTTACTGCTCATGTTCCCACGGGGAAAGCTGAGCACACCTCATAGCAGCTCTCAGGGAATACAGCCAGGAAACTCATGTCCTGGGTCCAAATAATCTCCAGCTTAACCTCTGGACTCTGTCTTTATTACTTCTGGCTCTGCTGGTCCCTGGACAGCAGCGTCCCCATGGGCAGTGGGGTCCCTGCCTGCAGTGGGAGGGGAATAGTGTGCTGGATGAGGCTGTTCCTGGGGCTTGTGTGCAAAGCAGCAGGGGAAAGAGGCCCTTCTGCTCCTGTGACCTCTCACTCTTTCTCTGGAATAGTTTTCAGATCCTTTGCAGTCAGACAAGGCATAAAACAGAGCTCATGGGATTTGGGAGAGGGTTCTGGCCTCTGCTGCTCCCAGCTCTTGTTGACACAGATTCTAAAGCACCAAGGAGTTAAGTAACACAGGGTGAAGGTCTCAAGTGTGCATTTCAGGAGATGGACTTGGTGATCCTTGTGGGTCACTTCCAACTCTAAATATTCTGTGATTTGCCTTCTGCACTCCTGGTGTCACCATGGATTGGAGCTGAGGTCTCCGTGGCAGAGGAACAGTGCTTGGTTCCTGTGGAGCTCTTTGAAAGGGTGGCGCAGAAATGGGCAGGAGCTGTGCTGATCCAGAGCTCTGCTGCTCAAGAGCAACTCTCTTGAGGGTGGTGGAGCTGCACAGCCTTAATAAAAGGCTTTGCCTTATCCATGTGCAGGAAGGGAGAGTGCCTTGTTGACAGATACTGCTGCTGGCTGCATATCATTAGCACACGCTCTGGAGAAGGCTGATGCCAGCAGGGGTGTGAACTATCTCTTGTTTCACCCGAACACAAATACAGAGGAATGTCAGGAGGACAGACTTCTCTTGAATCCCAGGTTTGTGTCTGTCCTGTCACAGGAGGCAGGAGATGTGGGCAAGCGGTTGTGTTCTGCCAGCAGCTTGCTGAGGCAGGGGCTGGCATGATTCGAGAGGACATGCTGATGGCAGTAGTTGAGTGCTCAGCTCTTGAGGAGTGCAGAAACCTAATCTCTACTTTCTCTGAAACTGGATTCTCAGGATGGGCTAATACCAATGTGCTTCAAGCTGTGCAATCGAGACCAAGCACAGTGCAGCAAAATCCCCCACAAAACCCCTATGCCAAGGCCAAGGCCAGAAAATTCACTTTTATTTTCTACTATCAACAGGCCCCTTGTACCCCAAATTTCCTCAGGCACCAAGGAACAGGAGGGTGGGAAGGTGCAGCAGCTGGTGGGTTTCAAAACCTTTGCTGATGGACATTTCATGGTGGTGCTACTGCTATGGTGGGACCCCAAAGTGTCCCACCCAGGATGTGGGGTACAGAAAGGCGTTTTTGTGCCTCTCCACAGAATCTGAATGAAGCCAAGATCTGAATTTAGAATCTGACTAGAATTTAATGGGATGTTTGAGATTTGAAGCTTTATAACAAGCTTAAGTCCTGAGCTGGAATCAGCCCCCTGTCTCAGTTCTGAGATACTCAAAACCTAGTTTGTCTCCCTCCAAAAGTTGGTTTGATGCAGGAACTTATTTTTCCTGAGACTTGACTTCAAGTTATGTGAATTGCCACAGATCTGCCTGTCAGGCACGATGATTCCATGTCAACTGTACACCCCTCTAGAAGACCCCTTTAAATTAAGCTCTGGGGGTCAGAAGAATATAGCTTCATATTTCAAGGAGTCAGCACTTTATGGTACTGATTTGCCCCTGCACAGCTGGGAATATCTCAGTGGACTCTGTCAGCTATGCCTGAATGCTAAGTGGTTGTTTTTCTTGCTGTCTAGGGGTGATCCAGACAAATGTGACATCTGGGGGAACACCCCTCTCCACCTGGCAGCAGCCAACGGCCACCTGAACTGCCTTTCCTTCCTCATCTCCTTTGGGGCCAACATCTGGTGCCTGGACAATGACTACCACACCCCGCTGGACATGGCAGCCATGAAGGGGCACATGGAGTGTGTGCGGTACCTGGACTCTATCGCTGCCAAGCAGAGCAGCCTCAACCCCAAGCTGGTGAGCAAACTGAAGGACAAGGCCTTTCGGGACGCGGAGCGGAGGATTAAGGACTGTGTGAAGCTGCAGAAGAAGCACCATGAAAGGATGGAGAAAAGGTACAGAAAGGAGATGTCGGATAATTCAGATACCATGAGCTTTTCTAGCTATTCAAGCAGCACCTTAAGCAAGAAGTTCCAGCACATGTCTATGGTGACTTCCCTGCCATACTCACAAGCCACCATCCATGGCACAGCCAAGGGAAAGACGAAAATACAAAAGAAACTAGAGAAGAAGAAGCAGGTGGATGGGACATTCAAGATCTATGAGGATGGGAGGAAGAGTGTGCGGTCTCTGTCTGGTCTGCAGTTGGGCAATGACGTCATGTTTGTGAAGCAGGGCACATACGCCAGCCCCAAGGAGTGGACTCGCCGTAATATCAGGGACATGTTCCTCACGGACGAAGACACTGTCTCCCGTGCCATAAGTGACCCGGGTTTGCACATGGACTCAGCTCACTCGGAAGTCAGCACCGACTCTGGCCACGAGTCCCTGTTCAACCGCCCCGGGCTGGGCACCATGGTGTTCCGGCGCAACTATGTCAGCAGTGGGCTCTTTGGGATCGGCCGGGAGGATGGGGGCACGCTGGGCGAAGACAACACAGATGGGATGGGTGTCAAACTGCGGAGCCGCCTGCAGCGCTCGCCAAGTCTCAACGACAGCATTGGCAGTGCCAACAGCCTGCAGGAGAGGAATGCAGAGGAGCTGCCCTGGGACGAGGTGGAGCTGGGCTTGGATGATGATGATGAACCAGACACCAGCCCCCTGGAGACTTTTTTGGCTTCCCTGCACATGTTTGAGTTCATCTCCATCCTGAAGAAAGAAAAGATTGACTTGGAGGCCCTCATGCTATGCTCAGACAATGACCTGAAGAGCATCAATATTCCACTGGGCCCCAGGAAAAAGATTGTGGATGCCATCCAGAGGAGACGACAAACTCTGGAGAAGCCAGATGTCATTGTAGACACTGAACTGTAAGTAGGAGATGGGGCCTCTGAGTGGTTAAACCCTTCAGCAGGTCGAGATGTGGATAATGTAAGGTCTTGTTTACAACCTTCTTGAAAGAGTAGGAGTCCAGGTAACCTCAGCACTTCTGTGTGTGGGCAAATTCCTGCTCGTGCGGAAACAATGAGAGTTTGGAGAGGTGGCAATAACGTTAGCTCATTACTCAACAGCCCTAATGTGACTGGGCAGGATGTGAAGCCCTTGTTTCATTTCATAACCGATATGAATGCAGACTGCTCTGTGGTCTGATGCTTCTCAGTCTCTGTAGCTGAGATTTTCCACCACACTCAGGCTTGTCTTGACTTTTCACCTTTTGAAGACATTAGGAAATCAACTGCAATTCCCGATGGGAACAGGCTGACAGCAGTGTCCGGTAGCATTGGGAATCCTTGCCCAAATGCTTGAGATCTTACTCAGACCTCTGGAGAGTGCATGTCTGGGTTGGAGTTGTTGCTGTTTTATGGTGTTTCCAGGGTTTGGTTGGGTTGGGTTGAAGGACTGTGTGCCTGAATAGAGGTGAAGGGAAGGCACTGGTGTGGGTGTCCCCAAGTCCACTGACACATCAATTCACTCTGTTGTTTGGGCTTTCCAGCCTTCAGATACCTGTGTGCTGCTTTTACAGGCTTTCAGTACAGCTCAGTCTTGGATCCTCTGGGTGCTGATAGATTTTTCTCTTTCCCTTTGCAGATAGCATCAGCATTTTTTTTTAAATGCTTGAGAAACAAACCCAGTTCTAAGTTGCCAGAAAACACAAGCCAGAGACTCCCTTCCTGTGGCAGCTGAAAGCTACAGCCATCCCCCCCAGTCCTGCTGGACTGCTCCCTCGCTCTGCCCAGTGTCTGTGCGATGCTCCCGGGCGGTACCTGGTACAGAGGGATGACTGCTGAGACTGGACCAGGCAGCACCAACCTGCCAACCTTGAAGGAACCATGGTCTCCTGCTCACTGGAGGAAGAAGTGAACTGCACAAATGGCTTGGACACTGCTGTCACAGGCTGCGAGACCACATGAAGCCATGAGTGGAAGGAGATAACAAGATATTTTCAAAGGGACCCAAAATAAATAATTACAACCCGTTCTTTCTTGAGTGAATGGTTGTTTTGGGGTTTGGGCTTGAGGACCAGAGGGATGGGGAGCTCTGTTCTCTCTTCTGGTTCTTGTTTGGTGAGAAGCATCATCTCACTTGATGCTGTGCTTTTGGAAGGAATTTCTCATTACCATGGTTTGGGGCTGTTCAGCCTGAGACACACCAAGCCTGACTTGAGCCAGCAGGTGCCCAGCATGTCTGTGAATCTGGTCTGTGCTGACTTGAGAGCAACAATCCAAAATGAAATAGCAGTTTGAACATGTGGGTAGTTGCCATCCAGAGGTCAAACAGCTGTTTCATGGATGCAACATTTCTGTCCCATCTCTCCAGGGCACTGAGCTGTGTCAGCAGTTTGTGTGTGAAAGACCTTGACTTTTGCCTCAAGGATCTTCCCAGAACCAAGCATAACACTGCGTTGCAACCCAGAGCCTCCTCCAAGCATCCCTGACGCATCAGTGCTCAAAGCACTGCTCTAAACAACAGCATTAGGTGCTCCCACCGACCCACTGCCCTCTCGCTGACCACTGCACACCCTGAGCCCTCAGCTCCCAGCTCCAATGCACCATTTTCCATACGTGATCTCTGGATGGCTCCTGGCTGGCAGGAGTGTTTCTGGGGTCTGGCAGTGGGATGGGGACCTGGACACATCCTCATGGCCCCTTGCCATGTGGTGCTGGCAACGTGCCTGTCCAGGCTGTCATGCAAACAGCCACATCAGGGAAATGCTGCAAGTTGTTACTAGTGCTGCTCATCAACCTTCTCTCAGGGATGCAAACAATAAGGAATGACCTCTTTATGCTCACCCTGGGCCCGGCTGAGATCTGGACCACACTTGTCTCTTTGGAGATGTGGAGACAGTGGTTTTGCTGCTTGGAAGATGGGCATTTGTTTGGTGTGAAGCTGTGCTGCTCCCTGCCTGTTCTTGCCCTAAGTGTGTGGATGTAGGGGAGCAAAACTACTCTTTGCAAATTAGAAATACTCTTTGCAAAGTATTTCTCTGCCCTACTGCCCCCCAGGTGGCTGAAGCCAGAGACCAGGAGCACTGTGGGGTCCCAGCCTCATGCCACTGCACACAGAGAAGCTCCTGGATGAGCTAAACACCATCACTGCACTGGCAGTCCGAGATCTTTCTGCATAGATGCAAACTGGTAAGTTTTTAAAGTAATTTTAGAGCTAACTGTACATTTATATTTGAAATTACAGGTTCCGCATAACTCTTGGCTCAGTTTCCAGGCGAAAGGGCGAGTGATCAGATGTGCTGACTCTGCAAGTTTGCCGTGAAGGCTGCGCAGCACTGGGGCCCCAGCGCTGTTTTCTTTGGTCCCTCTCCAAAGCCCGGAGCTGCTGTCCCAGCAGGGAGAGAGGTGGCTTGGCTGATGTCACAGCTCCCTCTGCCGGGACCGGTTCTGGGAGAGCAGGATAGGACCCACAGCCCACTGGGAGACAAGGACAGACAGCAAGTCCTGTTGCGAGCAGGACCCGTACTTAAGGCAAATTTTCAGGTGAGGTTACAATTGCTAAATTTGCCCTCTTCCTCATGCACAAGTGTGACTACATCCAACACCTCTGTCCCTGCTCTGGATGGCTGGCAGAGCCCCAGTTGCCCACCATGAACCAGTTCCCAGCCCCAATTTCCCCAGGGCTGAATGGTGCCTTTGGGTCTGTGCTGGACATAGGAGAGGAACAATTTGCTGTGGCTCATATTGCTGTCCCTCCAGTGCAACAGGGACCAGTTTACTCCAGCAGATGACAGAAACAAGTGGATCTATTGTCTTGGCACACCCCCAGAGCCTTTTGTGGGCCAGGCACCAGGATGTGGTGGGTATTTGGGGACTGCCAGGCAGCTGGGGTTTGTACACTCCCTAACTTTTCTTGTTTGCTTAGGAGCACCCAAACAATTGCTGATGCTGACAGAGATCCTTTCTTCCAAACTGTCTTTCCTTCAAAGAGCCATTGAAAAGGTTTGGTGCCAAGACAGTACCCAAATGCCATGTGACATTTCCCTGCACAGGTACAGGACCAAGCCCAGAAATATCACTTGGGATCACTGAGCTCTGAGACCAACGTGATCACCTCTGTGATGCAGGGAGAGATCAAAACTGAGCTGTGGTACCAATGCAGCATGGCAGAGCCCAAGACATGGGCTCGGAGCCATGGCTGCTCCAGGTGAGGTGAGAAAGATGTCTGTGCGCATGGGGATGGCTGTCAGAGGCACCAGCAGCCCCAGAACAAACACCCACACCTGGAGCTCATGCATATGCCTTGGCTTTAGGTTTGGTCCTTGGTTTCCAACCAGGTTGTCTGCCACAAAGTGTGGGGCCACAGCCCTTGCAGGACACTGCCTTCAAAGCCCTGGCCAAAGAGGTGTCTCCTGCCTTCCCTCCATCCAGCTGTGTTGCTGCATCCCACTGGGCTCCTGATGGAGCTGGGCTCCTCTTGACACAGGCATGAGGAGGGGACATATCTGTGCCCAGGTTCTCAGCACAGCTGGCCCTGCCACTGCTCTGCCCATTGACAGCCCATCTTCCATGGGAAACCTCACAGTGCTCATTACCGTCCACAACCGAGAACAACAAGCTCCTTTCGGAGAGGGTGCTTGTGAAAGCAGGGTGGAGGCCTGAGCTGGCACACCCTGGAGAACACCCTTAAATATCCTCCCAAACAGAAACCTAGCCAGGCCACAGGTTTCCCGGACCCGCTGCTGCCAGAAGGCAAACACCATCCCTCTTCCCTGCCCGTGGCACCAGAGCTGTCAGGCACGGGGCAGGTCCTCTGGGCACCATGGCAGTGGATGGCAGCATCTCTCCATCAGGAAACCTGTGATTCTGGGGATGGTCTTCCTGTAACACCCCAAACCACAAATGCCAAACTGCCCTATGCCTGTGTTAAATGGGGCTCCCCAGCAAAACCAGTCCCCTGGTGCAGGAGGTAGTGTGTAGGAAGCAGAGCAAGGCCAAGGGGCCTTGCCAGCAATCCAGCCACTGCATGGATGCTCCATCCTTGAGCCAGACATCCCCAGCTCCTCAACTGTGAGCATCACTCACAAGTGATGCTGATTCACAGGCCATGCCTTTATTCACTGGCAGCTGCTACAAGGGTGAAGGTATTGGCACTGATTAGCACTCAGGTGCTTTTGTCTTCCCATCCTTAGGAGATGGCTGGACCCCCAGACCACAGGCTGGAGGATGGAAAAGGCAGGGGATGTTTTGGGATGAACCAGATTGTGTGGTGGTGCTGTTGGAGATGCAGGTTTGCAGGCACCAAGTAAGCACTGCAGCATTCCTGCTTGGGTGCTGGGTACCACCACTGGCCCATGGGGACATGGCTGCTTCCCCTTGCTGCTGGGAGCACGGTGATTACTGGCTGCTCCTCTGGGATGGCACGTGTAGTCTGTCATGCCATGTGGGACTGACATGGGAACCAAGAAAAGGCATCACCCACAGGGCACCAGGTAGGTCCTACAGGCAGAAGGGACCAGAGGGAGGAATGTCCCTTGGGCTGGAGCCCCCAGTTCTCAGCTCTCCCTTCCTCAGCCTCACATAGGGCCTGTGATGGCTGTGGTGTCCACACTGGAGGGTGACACTGGGGTCTGGGACCTGCCAGGCCAGCGCAGGCCATTGCACCCCTCTTGCTTTACTATTTCCTGCCCATCCCATCAGGGATTCATTTCCTGGCCCAGCAGCTGAGTAACACATGGCTGTAGGAAAGTGGAGGGTCAGGATGGGAGCGAGGGGGAAGGGGGTCCATGCGGAGCACCCCTGGCATGCCATGGCTTTGCCATGCCTTCCACGGTGCCCCCAGCAGTCCAGGGGCTGGATGTAGTACCAGTACAGGCTGGTTTGGATTGCAACACCTTACAGGGGCCTTGAAACTGCTTTTGGGACCCTCCATGGCTATTCTGAAAACCAAAGTGCCCCGAAAAGCAGCAGCATGGACTCAGATCAGCTGAGCAGGTTGGGAAAGCGGGAGGAGGAGGGTCATTTTATTTTGATTCTGGCTTTAGGTATTAACAGGGTGAATTATTTTCTACATTTGCTTAATGCAATTCAAAAGTAGTACCAAAGTATCATTCAGTGCCATGGATTCTGCCACCCATTTTCTCAGGGCTGGAGTGAACTCCTTGGTACCACATTGTCCCATAACCCATTGCCCCAGCTTGCCCCCAGCAAGGAGCACAGGGACACACTGAGCATCCCAGAAGTGAGCCAGGGCAGAACAAGGTGTGGGGCATCCCTAGTACCCCAGACACATCTGTCTAGATTCATCCCACTGGTCACTGACAGTGGTGCTGGGAATAAATGTGCTTCGAGCACAGGCACCACCTGATCATCCCAGGTCATTATCCAGGCCATTATCATCCCCAGTTGCTGAAAATCCCTGGTTCCCCATGACACCCGAGCTCCTGGTTTGCTCTGGCACAGCCCTGAAACCAGCAGTGAGGACGGGGTTGTGTCCAGCACTGATCATGGAAATGCTGAAGCTGGAGGGAAACTGAAACCAGGAAACTGTTACCAGGAAACTGTTTTAGGAGGACTTGAATCAAGCCCAGTGATGGAGCTGGGTCTGTGCCACCCCACGTGCTGGGGTGAGGGTACTGAGCAGCTGGGTAACCCAGCACCACAGCATCCCCTGTGTGAACAAGGGATCAGCTCAGCAGTCCCAGGGGTGGCAGATCAGATCAGATCAGATCAGCAGCAGCATGCAGGTTCCAGGGGTGATGGTGAGTGGGAAAGTCTTGATAGCTATGACAATATTGACACCAGCTCCTTGGTAGCATTGCTAAATGGGACCATGTGCTCTGCTAGGGCAAACACTGGCACTGCAGGATTGATGTCCTGTACATCCTGCCCTGGATGCTTTGGTGGGAGAAAGCTGAGTAGCAAAGGCGCAGAGGGGGCTGTGGGACCCTTGGCTGTTGTGTGGGCCAGGCCAGTGCCTGTCACTGCATGTGATGCAGCACTACCTGCCCTGTGGCACCAGGGACACCTGGTGAACTCTGCAATACGAGCCTGAGCTCTGGGGCAGCTCTGAGGGGAGTGGTGACCTCAGCTTTCATCATTATCTCTCACTTTTTGGAGTGACAGGGACAACTTCCAGCTGCTCCTGCTCACTGATCTCTGCCTAAGCTTTAACCTTTCAGGATGCACTTTGACAACAACTATATTTTCCTGTTGCAGGACACCAAGCTCTAACACATGAGTACTCTATGAAGCCAGCAGAGCCCAGGAGGTTCTGGTGGGGGAGCAGCCATCATCAGAGGAGGCAAAGGCTGGACCACCTGACCACTTACGGAATTGCACTGGCTGGAGCAGCAAGTGCAGGGCTGCCAGGAGGGCATCCAGCCCAGAAACCACCTAAACCCAGACAGTTCTGTACAAGCAGAGATGAATTTCCCAAGGGTCCTGTCCCCACTCTGGTGAGGCTGCAGATGCTGGTGCCTTGGAGAGGTAGCAGCAGGCTCAGCATAACACTGCTCTGGCCCAAGGACAGGCTCTGTCCTCGCAGGAGGCGCCAGGGACAGACTCGTCTGCCACAACATCCCTTTGTTCCCACATATTATCTCACCACCGGGAAGCAGCAAAGCTGGGCTGGCATGGCTGTGCCCCAGTAAAGCCTGGCCCTGGCCATGGGGACCCTCACCCATGCTTATCCGTCTGGACACTGCCCTGAGCCCTCTGGCTGTGTTTTGGAAACGTGCCTATGGCTGGGATGGCCAACCTTCCCATGCCCATGTCCCTGGAGTGCAGTGCCATCAGCTGTGGGCAGTGATGGTGACAAACACAGAGGAACATGCAGGAATTCTGGAATGCCAAAAGGCCCGAACAGGGCAGAAGATGGATCCTGGCAGCTGGGCTGGTGCTGCCTTTTACCTTTACCATAGCCTGACCCTTCTCCACAGCCACAAACAACCCCTGAGCATGGCACCGTGGCTTGGCAGGTGTGCCAGCACCCGGGATGGCTGCGGGCTACAGCACTGGGGTCAGCTGGGGATGTCAACCCCAAACCCTTCCTTGTCCCTGTCTCTGTAGACTTCCCACATGAACATCCCGTATTTCAGCCACCCCAACCTCACTGGAGTTTCGGAGCAGACCTCCCAGGGCAGGGGGGTCCCACGGGGTCCCATGAGGCGAGGGAAGGCGGAGCAGCACGGCTGCCCACCTGAGGAGGGATGGGGAGATGCACGGGGCACCCGTGACCCCATCGGAGCCGCTACCTCCGGAGCAAGGAGCCCAGCCCTCGGCCCCGCTCAATAACCGAGCTAACGAGAGCCGCTGTCAACAAGTCCGCAGCTCCCCAGCCGGCGCAGGAAGGACGCCTGCTCCGGGGATCCGGGAGGAGAAACCTGTTTCACTGACCTTGCTCCATCACCGCCTTCCTGGCTGCGCCGTGGGCGTTTGGGGCTGCGACGGGGGGCGAGCGGCTCGGCCGCCCCTCAGGGGCACGGCGAGGAGGGGGGGGGGGAGGGGGGGGGG
>VWZD01001289.1:772844-806994 GCA_013396695.1 Sakesphorus luctuosus
GCGGGCGGGAGGGCGAGACCCCGCTCCGTCGATGCGGTGCCTCGGCGGGGCTCCTCGCCTGCCTGCGGAGCCTCGCTCCACCCCTCACCAGCTAATAAAGCCTCCGCCGCGCCGGTCCCTCCTTTGCCACTGACTCACGAGCTGACCCAGCCCAACCCCCGAACTGCCCCGCAACTCCATTTTTTGACCTACAAAGCCGGGCTCATCCCCACCACTCTCCTGCTGCCTTACATAAGAGAACCCAGCACCAAACTCTGCAGCTCTTGGACCCCTGCAAGTGATGCCCGAGGGGCAGCAGTGGGCACTCGACGGCGGAGTATGGGCTCGCTAACCCATGTCCAGGGGCTGCGCTGCCCTCGAGGGCACTCACAGGTGCCCACAGACAACATCTCCCCAGGGGCTTTGCCTGCCCTTCAGGGGGTGGGAAGAGGAGGTGAGCAGCAGGTGCTCTTCTTGGCACAGCGTCCTGCCTGCTCTGGTGCCAGGGAATGCCTTCACCCCACTGTCCTGGTGCTTTGGCACCCCTCCAGTACCCCGAAACCCAGACGGTCGGGTTTGGAAAGCAGGCCAGGGGCGGCTGGGAAGGTGGAGCCTTTATGGGCACCTGTCGGGCTGTGATGGGCTGTGCTGGACTCATCCCCACTGCTGCTCAGGGAGCAGCTCTGGCCACATCCTGCCTCTTCTCCTCTGCCCTGGGAAAAGCATAAAAACATAACTTTTTTTTCCCCAGTTGTTTTCACAGACAACAAACTGCTCTGTGTGAAGCAAGACTACTCCCCAAAGGGTCCTGAGGTGGAGGATGAGCATCCTTGGGTGACAGCGGGGGCTGGGTGACAGCACTCACCAGCATCCTTGTGGGAAGGCTGCTGGCAGAGGGGCCCGTGGGGCACCTGGCAGATGCAGGAATCCCCAGGGACCTTTGTGCCCCAGGACTGGCTGTGGTGCTGGGCCAGGATGGGCAGGGAGAGAGGCAGGAGCCGGCGTGGCCACAGCCCAGGGCTACCTGACGTAAGAGGTTATACAAGCCCGTGCGGGAGGGTGCTGGGAGCAGCACTGGCATGTCTGTGACCAGAGCCCTGCTCTGGCTCCAGGATAACGCCTACAGGAATGGGAAAGCCCTGCCTCGTGCCAGGCACCCCTCTCAAAAACCCAGCCTGGCAGAGAGTGTTCCTGACCCTCCCCAGGAGGCATTTTGGAGGTGGTGAGAGAGGCCCCTGTGTGCCAGCAGAGCAGCACATCTCCTCCCACTGGCACCAGGTGAGAGATCAGCCCTCGGTATTCGAGGCAGGCAGCCTAAGGTGTTACTCACCTGGCCCGGGGCTGCTCAGCTCCGCCGGGCAGGGATGCCACGTGCTCAAGCTGCCTTTCCCAAGGGAACATCACCCAGTGCCTCCTGGGCGGCTTTCCATGCCAGAGGGGATGAGCAGGTCCCCAGCCCTCCCCAGGCATCCCACGGCACCAGGATCTAGAGGAGTGACACGGGACGGATGCCTTCCCTTCTGGTGACCACAAGCTCTCTTTCTCACGACTCCAGGGACAGGTGATGCCAAGAACTGTCCCAGTCCTAACAGCAGGATAAGGCTATGTTGGGACTGAATGCCAAAAGAATATTTTTTTTACGTTGTTTCTTCTCAAAATTATTGTGTATGTAAAGGAGGGAGAGCTGGCAGCACTATCTGTCTCTCCTCAGATGTTTTCCCCACCCTGGATCCCCACCAGTGCCACCACCAGCAGACTCTTCCCAAGGGACTGAGGGTATGTGCCCTGTGCTTCCATGGGGCAGGGGATGAGCACAAGAATCTACTCATGATATCACTGTCTTATGAAAAGGGCTTGTCTTATGAAAACGTAATTTTATTAACCACAGGACTTTTTATCACAGAACTTTTTACTATGAGTTTCCCAGACCTGCTCTTGGGGGGAACCAAAGATCATAGGGATATTTTTCCATGTCTGACAGAAGGTTTTCTCCCACTCTAGAGCAGATGGAATGAAGTCCTGGGTGACAAGTTGTCCATGGCCTGGGAAAACCCATTGATCCATGTGCAGGCTGAACCTGGGATTTCCTATCAGCTCCAAGGAGACTGGTTTCACCCCTTTTTCCAATGAAACACGAGTCTTAGTCACCCCTCTTCCAGCAAATTTCCTGGTTTCCCAGGGGCATCACCTTTGCCACGTGCCGGAAGGCGATATCCGTCTTGAGGAGTTGATCCAGGCTGGCCAGTGGGGCTATTCCCAGAACTGCCTCCTGCCCCTCTTGGTAAATCCCACTATCAGCTCCCTACCTGGCACCAGCTGCTCGTGACCCAGACGGGGATGTAGTCACAAGATAAATTCTGTGTTTTCCGGGGGATTCAGCTGCCCTTGGGCTCCCTGGGCTGGCAGGTGCCCGGGTGGTGCTGGCAACACCACGTGAGCCCTCTGTGCACTTTGGTGGAACCCTCCAGGCCTTGCCAAGGGCCCTGTGACGCTCATTGAGCCACCACAAGCGCTGCAGGAGGCCAGTCTTATCTCACCTTGTGCCAAGCTTGGCTTTATTGTTGATTGTTCTCTTGCCAATCAGGAAGGTAAAAACAAACCCCACATTTTCTGCAGAATTGCCCTCTGGGTCTCCATTCTTACTGTGTCACTGTCCAGCTGCTCCAGAACCTCCAGAACCTCTGGAAGTTCATGGGCACCTGATGGACCCAAAGAGTCCTTGCAGGATAAAGTGATGGCTTCAGGGCTGAGATCTTGTTCATTTTGCACGCAGCCTCATCCTTGTAGTCCCTCTTTACCTGTGCCCTCTAGCCCAGCAACTCCTAGAACTGAAGGATTGGTAACCCTGGAAATCTGAGGATGCTGAGGATGGCTCGGAGGTCCCCATGGCTGCTGGAGCTGGTGGCTCTACCTGCCGTGACAGCTCCTACACCCACAGTTTAGCCATAACCTGGTTTCTATTCTAAGCCCTATTTTTTTTCATTGGCCTCCTCCCTCTTTTGCTGTGCCCCACTTTGCCCTCCTGTTGGTGAGCTCTGGCTGCCCCTGACCCCAATCCCAGCAGGACCTTGCTGAAGTCAGTAATAAAACACACTGTTGAGGTGAGGTTGCTTGGGTCAGGGGTGGCTCCTGCTTCCCCAGGCTGGGATTAAGGAGCAGCACTTTGGATTTACCTGCAACAACTTATGGTGGGAGGGTAAAAGCGGGAGGAATGGGGCCAGGGAGATGTTTCTTTCATGGGAAAACCAGTTGGAGGATTAACAGCTTTCCTGGTGTTTGTGTTTTCTTAGTAGGTTGCAAAAATGCCAGTTTTAAGGCACTGGGGATGGGAAATGGCTCCTTCACCCAGTGGTGCTGACAAGGCTGGGGATAAAGCCATGTGCCAGCCAGAGCTGACCCACAACCTCCTCTGGGCTCCTCCAGATATTCCCTTGGTGGACTAGGATCCAGAGCACCACTACTCCAAAGGTATCATTAGAGGAGTCGGGTTTTTCCAAGCTAACTGGTTGTATGGGTCGGGCCGTGCTGATGAAATAGCTGCCAGGCGGCAGGTGAGTTATCCCTCTGGATGGCAGGGAGCATTGGGCACCTGTCTGGAAGAAGAAACAAAAACTGCCCTTGCTGTAGTGGCCATTTCAGCAAAGGCTCTGGTGGACTGGCTGCCTGTGCCCACTGGGAAGGAGGTAATGGACAAGGTGGACACACTTGGATGAATCTCTAAGCATGGTAGGGAGATGGAGCTGCAACAGACCCTCTTCTCATCCCCTTGGCTCAACCATCTCCTCCCCACAGCAGCGAAAAAGGGAAAATAGGTTATGGTTGTGCGAGACTTGTGAGATGGGAGGATGTTCTTGGAGTCCAGCTGGATTTGGGCAGCACTTTGGCTCCCAACCAAATTTCCAGCCTGAATGAGTGACACAGCTCATTGGCTTCTCACCCTGGCTGGGAAGCTCGTTCCCTTCCAGGCACTGCCTCCCGGGCACAGCAGGTTACATCATGGCCCCAGCTGTCCTCACCTCCCCTCTGGCAGGAGCAGCGTGGGATTGGGCACCTGCCTGGAGACTGTGGCACCTAATTGCTGTTTGCACCCACACTGGCACCAACCTGTCATGCCAGGGAAGAGCACAAACCCATGCCTGGCAGAGGGCAGTGCCCATCCCACGTGCAGGGACAGCATCGTCCAATCCCTCCTCTTGCCAGTTAAAGCTGTACATGGGCTTCCTAACCAACAGGGAGCCTTCTGTCTTGCAAGAATTCCTGGTTTCCATGAATTCAATGTATCCTGATCCCACAAAGAGAAGCAACAAAGTCAAGATCCAGGTCCTGGTTGGTGTCCATATTAGCTCTGGTTTCTTAAACTGGGCAAACTCAGCAGCCCTGACAGAGCCTATCCAAAAACTCCTGGGGGAGAAGACAAAAGAGACTCAGGCCTGAGCCCTGAACTCCCTCCTAGCCCCTTTCCCTTCTGGCATGTCAAGCCAGCAGTGGAAATTGGCAGGGAGACTTGGCCCCCAGTAACAGCTGCAGGTAGTGGCACTGAGCCGTCCTGACTAACCATCCTTACTTGGCCATGGATCAGCCCAAGGTGGCAAGTGCTGGGTAATGCCATTCTGGGGTCCTCATTGTCCCTCCACATGCTGAGGAGGTTGGAAATGTCCCTCTTTCCTCGAGAGGGCCGAGGATGGAGCCTGGAGTTACCCTGCCTGCATCCAGCATTAAAATTTTGTGTGGGTGTCCAACAGGGAGCTGCTGGGCTGGGTGCCTGCCCATGGGGACATGTGTGTGGCCAGCCCTGGTGGCTCTGGCTGGGGGTCAGGATCTGGGAGGGGTGTTGTTCCAACCTCTGGCTGATGACTGGTGCTGAAGCGGTGGCTGTTCCCTCCTCAGGGCCCATTGTTGCCAGAACAGGACCCTGCAGAATTCCAGGGTCTGAAAAGAGCTGTCAGGCCAGCAAGTAAGAAGACCCTTGGTGGTACCATTGTTGGGGGGCTCCGAATTTTGGAAGCGGAGAGGAATGGACCCCACGGTATCTGCACCGTGCACCTGCATTGGGTAACACCTGGCCAGGCGGTGACGCCAGGGACAGAGGGGTGGGGGCAAGCAGTTTCGGTCGGGGTAAGAGCAGAGGCACCCAAACCAGTGATTACCTTGGCCCTGAGCTGCTAAGTGGAGGAAGTCTGTGATTAGTTGACACCTCCAGCCAGGCTTTGGAAATTAAACCGGGCTGGAACTGAGGTGGATGACAACTGCTTTATTCACTGCTGATATATAAAACTGAAAACACAGTCTGGGTACAGTATCAAGCTGTTCTGGTGGTGGATATGCAGTGAGTCTCCAGGGGCATTTGAGGTGTTCATGGGCAAAGGTAGGTTTTGGTGCTGTGGCTTTCAGCTGTGGGCTGGGACGTCCAAGGGCTCAGGGCAGGGCTTTGTGCTGGATTTGGTTTTCATGTGCTTTGAATAAACCTCTGTCCACCAGCCACTCTTGTGGGTTTCACTCAGCCTTGGGAAGGGAAGGAATTATACCTTGGGGCTAGTCCCTGAGCTTTGGGTTCCTTGTGTTTGCAGGTGGCTACCGGGAAGGGGAGAAGGGAGGAGGTTGTGTTTCCCTCAGTGGTACAGCTCATACCAAGCATGTGTCCAATCCCACGCAAGGAAGAACCTCCCACTCTGCAGGGCAGTCCAATGGGTCTGTCACCACTCTGCAAGTGGTGGGATGCTCGTGGTCTAGCGCTGCAGAACAACAGCAGGCTGGCCTGGCCAGGACCTGGAGGACCGTCATTGCAACCCCAGAACAGGGAGCGTTCAGGTTCTGCCATGCCATGTAGCCTCTAAAGCTCACAGGAGCAAGGAGTTAGGTAATGTCTCTACACCTGTCTGCTGCTGGCAGGTAAACCCCAGCTCCTCTCACCTTGGGGTGAACAACATTGAGGTTTAGCAGAGCAATTCTCCATGTCTGACCTCCCCATCACTCCCAGCTGGAGGTGAAATGGCAGCGATGAAAAGGATGGTGTTAAAAACACCGCAGCTGTGGGGCCTGCACCTCCTTTCTGGCTGGACAATGCTCTTTGTGGGGGTTTTGCCATTCAGTCACTTCCCAGCAGAGGTGCTGGGGCAGTGCAGGGTGGCACTGGAGCAACACAGAGCCTGGATAAGAGCAGGCCTGTGTCCACAATGCCTCCCCCGCAGCTGGTGCACGACCCAGGACGGGGCAGTAAGGCTTTGCCCGCCCCGTCTCGCCATCGTCCGGTCTGTGCTGTGCAAACAGATTGGCCAGATTAGCCAATGCTGGCATCCAGTTTCTTCCCGGAGCTGCTGAGCATGAGTGGGAAGTTTTCCGTTGCCCAAAGTGGCCACTTGTGCCCTTCAAACAATGAGGTGTCCTGGAGACAGTATTTATTTAAAGTTTAAAGTATGAACTTGCCACTTCCCGGCAGGGCTGAGAGGACATGGGCTACCAAATGGCCCTGGATAGGTCTGGCATCTCGCCACCCCTGCCAGCCCCATCCAAGCCGGGCACCACTGGAGCTTGGAGGGAGGCTGTGGCTGCACCCGGGGTCTTGATCCATAAGAGGGGACTCTGCACCCCATGGGATGGGGCTTGGTAGCTGTGCCACCCCTGGCACCCAAGGTTTTGGTCCCTGGGAGGGGACTTCGCATCCCACGAGCCAGGGCTCAGTGGCTGTGCCACCCCCAGCACCCACTGAGAGCTTCTTGTCCTGGTACATGGATCAGGCTGGGTCTCATGTATTGGAAGCACTCCAGCCCAGGGCTAAACATCCCTTGGAAATCCGCCAGCCCAGGGTAGAGATTCCTGCACTTTTGGCCAAACGACAACACGAGCAGCTGTTGTACGGAGCTGTAACTCCCCCTGGTGCCTGCCCCGAGGCTTCCGAGCTCTTTCTTCGAGTTTCCCTCATCCCACAGCCCCAGGGATGCAGAGTTTGGGGTGCCCCAGCTGGCGCTGGGGCAGCTGTGGGGTGAGTGGGTGAATGGGAACCTGAGCTAATCTCCCACCTTGGCAGCAGCTTTGGGAGCTGCCTGGCTGTGCAACTAGGGATGTGCCAAACACCCTTGTGCCAGGGCCTGAATTTGGGGGGAAGGAGCTGCTTTCGAGGCGATGGAGGCAGAGCCTTGCCTGCAGATGGAGCTCCTCACTCAGCCGCTGGGTTCAGGGAGAGGGGAGGGATGAGGTGATGAATCTGGAGAATTCCTTTCTTGAGGACCCCTTGACTTTGCCAGACCCCAAAACACAGAAAGGACTGTGCTTAAGCTCTCCCTGCTGGGCAGGGGATGGTGGTAATCAATCCCTCATGAAGTTAATTACCCAAATGTTCTTGGACTGAAAGAAGTGGTGATGGTGGTGGGAATCACACCAGGTATTACAAAAGTGAATCTCTGTGACCCCAGTGATGTCAGGGTAAGAGGTGAGGGTGGTTTTGGGGTGTCTTTCTGTGGCAGGCAGGAGGGCTGATGGTGCCCCATTGCCAGCCCCCTCAGACTGTGCCTTTATTCCCCGGGAAAGGAGGAGGGTGAGCAAGGTGGGTGTCTGTAGGAATTGAGGGGCTGCTGAGGGGGCTCTCCCAACACACCCCTTAAAACCTCGGTGTGCTAATACTGCAGCTTTTGCAAACTCCTGGATTTGGGGCTAGAAACAGCACTTTTTGGGGCTGCAGCAGGTACTGCCCCGTAGGCTGAGAGAAGTCTGCGAGGGGTCAACAGGGAGCACTTGCAGCCACTGGGTCCTGCCAGCCTGGTAGGTGTGCCCTTGTGCCAGGCTAAAATGGTCTGCTTTCCCCTTGGTTGGGACCAGGGATGTGGGAGGACCCTGCTGGGGGCTAAGTTTGGGCTTTCCAGGGGCTAGGCTCAGTTCTGGGGGCAGAGAGGTCAGATGAGGACAGTGGTGGGGGCACAGTCTGCCTGTGGGACCCCCAAGCTTCCTGGGGTGAGGGGCAGCCATGGGGTCAGCAGCTGCTGGCGAGAGCTTGTTGCTCCAGGGGATTACACTGATCCCCTCCAGCTGCCCTGCTGTGTGCTGAACAATTTCTGAGTCTTAAACATGTTTTTCCTACTAAATTGGAGGTCTTCATGCCCACAGTGCAAGGGCCAAGTCAGTGTTTGCTTTGATCCCTAAAATCTCAGCTGGCTGGGGGGATTGTGTGACTTGTCCTGTGTGTGGTGGAAGACAAGATGCAAACTGGGGTTTCAAAGTTGCTTTTGAAATTGGAACTCTGCAAGGCAGCAAATTCAGAGCTACAATCCTGAACCTGCTCACTGTCCTTATGGCTTTGCAGATTCTCCTTATGGTTTCCACTCTCTTGTCAGCATTGCGACTCCCACCTTAGCTGTACCTTAAAGGAAGAAACTCTCATGGATTCAACACTTTTTTCCCAGAAGCCAAAACTCAGCCTCTCCCACACAGTCTTCAATCCACTAATTGTTCTCTTCTCCCAGGTGGTCTCTTGGTCCTGTTGGCAGCACAGGACCAAGTGATGCCTCTGCCCGTGCACACTGGCATGCTTGCTGCTGGTTGCAGTGGCATCCTGATGGACCATGTTGGTCTTGGATGTGTGGCTGATCCCCATCTCCTCCTCCTCCTCAGCCTTCACCACATAACCAGTTCTGCCCCATTGTGCAATGGCAGCTCCACCACCTCTCACCTTTGGCTCCACCAAATGGCAGTGTGGTGCCTTCGGAGCAGGGCTGTCACTGTGCTGCTACTGTCCCTTGTGGTGACATCCCAAGGTGTGACAGAGGTAATGGAGGCGTCACTCAAGAGCAGCCGCACCCGATGCATCTTTGGGTCTGACACCCACGTCCCCTGGCCTGACAGCACCCATGGGTGATGAAAGCCACGGGGCGTATCAGAGTGAATCACTGGCTGGGCTTCACGCTGTGATTCCTCAGTGCCCCTGGCACTAGAAATGGTCTTTCCTAATACAAGAAGCTCTTACATTGGAAATGAAACCTCAGCAGGTCTCTGAGGCACCCTTGGCTCTGCCCCTTTGGCAGCAGCTGGGATTTTTAAAAATTATTATTAATTTTTTTTCCAGAGTATGATGGCAGTTCTCTGGGGCTTGGTACAACTTGGGTGTGAGGTTTGCTTCCCTGCATGCACTGCAGTGATGTGATGTTACTGGAGGTGCTGAGCCCATCCCATTTTGGGGATGGGATACCTCAGCAGTGGGTATAGCAAACAAGCCTTGTTTGTTGCTAATCCACAGGGATTAGCTGGATGTCAATATTCATTAAGGTTTTGGTGGATCAGTTGAGTTGATTTGGGGTTTGGTAAGGAGAAATTACAAAGCAAGAAGAAATCCAGTACCACAGTAAGGAGCAGTGTGATTTGAGCCTTCCTCCATAAAGAAATGGGGCTCAAGAGGTCATGATCTGCACACAGATGCTTTTGGATGTCTGTGTTGTGTTTGGGTCAGTAAGGAGGCGGCTACCAAAAAGGGAGGAAATTCTTACAGAAATCCTGGAAACAGCTCAGAAGTAAAGAGGGACCCTGTGGGGCTCAGGCCTGGGTGCCAGACCTTCTAGGGGCAGATTTGGGGCGACCAGGTCCCTGGCACAGAGGAGGGAGCCCAGCGGCCCCGGAGCAGCAGCAGCAGTAGCACTTTGGGCAGGCACAGACAGCCGTGCGCTGGCCCCTCCTTCCCGCAGTCGGCTCTTTGCTGTGGAAAAGGCCGTTTTTCTCCCCAAAACAGCTCCCTCGTGGGACAGGCAACGTTTGCTTCCTCTTCCCGGCAGAAGCGAAACCCTATCCCCATCCTCACCGCTCCGCTTGGGTTTCTCAGGGCTATTTCTGGCACTTGGCTCCTTTGCCTCCAGCGTTTCCACTGCCTCTCTCCATCTTTTTTTCCGCTCCTTCCCTTCTCCGCTGCCGTCGCCTCCCCGTGCCCTCGCCGAGTGTCCTCCCCACGGCCCCGCCGCCACGGCTGCTCCCCGAAATGGGCCACCGAGGCGGATTATTGCCATCGCTAATCTGCATTCGCCCTCCTCCCAGCCCTCCCCTGCTCCTCCCTTCTCCAAATTGCTGCTGTACGGCACCGGTGTGCGGAGCCGCACGGGCTGACCGGCCACCCTGGGATGGCCAGCGCCGGGAGAACCACCGAGCCGGGATTGGCGTGAGTAGGGGGCTGTGGTGGCCGGGGTGTCCCTGCGGTGGGAGGCTGGGTGGCTCTCCAGCCTGCTCCGCTGGCTGCATCTTCTTGGATTGTTTATCTTTTTCCATCCCTGCCCTTCCCGTGTCCTTCGGCGGGAGCCGGGAAGCCTGTCTGCGGTGGGTCGGGATGCTGGGGTTGATTCCCTGCGGGTCATACCCTGCGTGGCCTCTGTTCAGCAGGGAGATGCCTCTGGAGAACGGGGACACGGCGAGACAGAGGGGACAGCAGGTCAACGGTGAGGTCAGTGGGACCCCCCGGCTCAGGGGGATGGGGGATCCCCCGCTCCGGGACACGACAGCGCCTGATGGCAGCAGGACAGAAGTGACAGCAGCGGGCTGGGAGCCGGGACCAGCGCTGGGTGGCGAGGATGTGACCCCCGGGGGGACACCACAGCGAGCAGGGCAGCAGGAAGCCCTGATGACTGAGCTCTCGGAGCTGGTGCAGAAGGTGGTGAAGAGCAGCAGCTGGTGGGAGCGGCACGGCGTGGACATCAGCATCCTTGCCTGCAGCTTCCTCCTGCTCCCAGCAGGTAACTCGGCTCAGCCCCCCCAGATCACAGCCAGGGGGGTGTCGGGGGTCGCACTGCCTCCTCATGACTGTTGCACTGCTGGAAGCCTGCCAGCCCTTATTAAGGCTGTAACAAATACACAATTACCCCTTCACCCCATGACATGAGGCACTCTGAGCCCAACAGAAACTCACAGCAGGTGACAATGTCACCTGGGGTACACCCTGGGATGAGGGGACAGTGGCACCTGGGATGCAGCCTAGGGTGAGGGGATGGTGACACCGGGGGTATAGAGGAGTTGAGGTCTGGGCACAGTGCAGGACAGGGAGGGATGTGTCCTATCTATGCCCTGCCATGGGACAGGGAAACCCTGGTGGTTTTGGTGGCAGTGGCCACGAGAGTGGTGAGTGCAGGGAGACACAGTTGAGCGTGGGTCTCCAGTGGCATGGTGGGAAAGCTTGGATCTTCCCTTGCTTTTGAACTCCTGGGTATGCTGAAATCCTGGCAGAGTCATGTCACCAGTGGGATCCCAGCCAGAGCCGTGGGGTGGGATCTGGCACCAGCAGTGCCCAGTGCCATCGTGACTGGAAGTGAACAAACCTTCAGTGTGTTGGTGAGTGTGGCTAGTCCATCCCTGAGGGCAGTGAGGAGGCAAACTCTCTGGCTTGGGCGGCTTAAATACTACAGCTGAAAAACAGGTTTAGGGCAGTGGCGTGTTTAGGTGTAGCAACACCTCCAGCCCAGCTCAGAGGGCCACAGGACGTGTCCGTGGCCAAGCTCCTGCCCGGCTGGTTTCTCCACAGGGTTCCTGTGCCTGCGGTCAGCCCAGGCCATCCCTTTCCTGGTGGGTGTCCTCACCCTTGGAGTGGTGCATCACACCCTGACCGTCAAGGGCAGCCACCTGGCCAGTCACAATGCCTTGACTGAGTCCAAGTCCTGGAGCAAAGTCTGGGCCATCTTTTTCATTGAGGTGAGTGGGGTGTGGGTGACAGCCCCCCTTAAATGCCCACTCAGCACCTTGCCGTGGTGGGCAATGGTGGGAATGGTTTCCAGTGTTTGTTAAAACGTCTGTTTCCAGATGGATGTGGAACCTGTGGGGTGCAGAGCATCTTCCCTGGATGCTTCTTTATGGTTCCAGAGCATCTCCCCTGGGTTCTTCGCCCACAAGCCCAAGACAGGCAGTGCCCATCCCAGGTGCCACGACTGTAAGCACCACCTCTCCTTTCTCTTCCCTCTCAGCTCTGCTCAGCTTTCACAGTCGAGCAGGGCATCTATAACCATGTGAAGATCCACCATGGCTACACCAATGTCATTGGCCTGGGAGACTCCAGCACCTGGAAAATTCCTTTCCTGAACCGCTACATCTACATGTTCATCGCACCTCTCGCAGTGCCCATCTTAACCCCTCTGGTTGCACTTGGTACGTGTCACAGCCACCCTGGGACAGGGTGGTGGGTGTGGGGAGCTTGTGACTGTCCAGGTCTCACCCCACCTAAGGGTCCTGCTTTGTTTGGAGGCATCACATTAACTACACCAGCCCACGGTAGGACACCAGGCTGCAGGAAAGGTAGGGAATGCTGCATGTGTCCCTGGGGACAGCATCTGCTGCATCTCCTTTCTTCTGGTTCTCAGAAAACATTTCACCTTTTCCTATGCTGGATGTTGAAAGCTCTGGCAAAAGCTGCCGTGAGCCTCAATCACCCCGAATTTGCTCTCCTTGAACTCAGACCCTTGGCCATAGTGGGGTCCAGTATCACACGTGGGTCTCAGGATGGTCAGAGCATTGAATGGGGTGTGTTTGTGTGTGGGGTGGAGGTGTGGGGAGGCTGTGGGGGCAGGGGCAAAGAGCTCAGGAAGGCAAAGTGGTATATCTGGGGAAATAATGGTGCCAGGAAACGATCAGGGAGAAGAGCCCAGAAAGCAGTAAGAGCCTGAGGAAACGCAGCCCTCTGGGCTGCACAACCCAGCTCTGGGCAGCGCCAACAGCATGGACAATGACTTGACAAGTTGTAAGAAATGAAGATGCATCTAAATCCCCTGTGTGATGATGCACATCTGGATCCGCTGCCCTGGAGGGACTCTGGGACCCAGTCCCAAAAACCCAGCAGGACTATGGGGTTTGGGCCAGCCTGGAGGATGGTGGAAGGGAGATGACGGGATACAGTGGAATGGGTTGTAGGGTTATTGACACATGGGGCAGCCTGGCTGATAGCCTGGCAGTGGTGGCAGGGAAGCATCAGCACCTCTCCCACGTGCTTTTTCCTTTTCCTTTTGCAGGTTTGTTGAGGAATGTGGAGTGGAAAGCAGCTCTCCGGACTGTCTGCTGCATGTTCCTGGGTTTTTACTGCCATTACTGGCTGCTGCTCCATGTCTCAGGCTTCCAGTCACTGTGGTCTGCCCTGCTTTGCATGCTGCTCACCCGCTCCCTCCTGGCCCATCCCTACATCCACGTCAACATATTCCAGGTAGAGACCTGAAGCTCCTAGATATCGCAACAGTGCTGGAGACAGGCCAGCAAGCACCCCGTGCTGGTGACTTAGCCCTGATACTGCTGGCTGAAACTTATGTCACCTTAAGGCAAGCAGCCTCAGTTGTCACCTCCCTTGTGCTGGTGTTGTCACCAGGAGGATCAGGCTGGTGGTCCTGGGTGAGAAGCGGTGGCCCTGGGAGAATGTCAGGCCACATGGGTGTAAAGTGCAGGAGGCTGTGGCTTGCAGGACTGGGAGGGTGTGTTTGCAGGTGTTGGTGCAGGTGGTGTTACAGGTCCTGGGATGGAGAGTGGCTCAAAGTGTGGGTGTGCTGGGGGAACAGAGCCTGGGAGCTTCTTGGTGTCCATGGACAGACAAGCACGGGATGGAATGACTTTAGGGATAACCCCAGCTCTGGGGTTTTGCAGTCAAACCTCAAAGTGTGACTCAGCCTGGCTGACCCCTTCATGCCCATGCACTGCCAGGGCTGCCATTGGTTCTGCTGGGAAGAGGCTGGGGAGGTGACAGGTGCCACAGGGTCCCCATCCTGCCTCTCCCGCAGCACATCGGCCTCCCTATGTTCGCACCCGATCGCAAACCCAAGCGGATCCACCTCATGAGCCTGGGTGTCCTCAACCTGCCCCGCAACACCCTCCTCGACTGGTCCTTCGGCCACTCTCTCATCAGCTGCCACGTGGAGCATCACCTCTTCCCCAGCCTCTCGGACAACATGTGCCTGAAGGTGGGGCAGTCCTGCAGGGTGGCTGTGAGCACTGGGAGGTGACATGGGGATGAGACCATCCATCTCCCCACCACCCCCTCTCCCTGCTGCCAGACCTCTCTGGGCCGCATTCCCCCTGTGCTAGAGATCTCTCATTGCTTTTTAATGGCCTCTAACCCACTTCCCTCCATCCCATTCCTGTTTCTCCTGGGTTTCACTTGGTCCACATTCCAGCCCAGAGCAGCCTTCCAGGATCCTCCCAGCTCTTCTGCTGGGAAAGTATCCCAAGTGTTGCACAGTCTGATTTTTGATTCAACCAGCATTCTGGCAAACCTCCGATAATTTTGATCATGCCCTTGTTGCTGTCAGGTGTGGAGTGTGTTCAGTGGGCTCTGAGCACTGCCCCAGCTCAAGGGAATCCCAAGGCAGGTCCATGTGCTGCCCTTTGGCACAGGATCACCACTTGTTTAATGCTGTGCCCCCATTTTCAGTGCCCTTTGCTCGAGCTCACGGGGCTGGCAGGGCCTGTCTCCCACAAAGATATGTTGCAGAGAAGGGGGTAATTACATGGTGGCACCTCCCAGCTGTGCTGCCAAGCCGGCTGTGTGGGCACGTGTGGTAACTATGGGTGTGAGTGCTGAGCATGCGTGGCTGCCTCTCATTAGAAGCCTCATTAGAATCCTCATCTCTTAATTCAGAGCTCTACAAAGGCAGTTTGCCAAGGTCAACTCCCTGTGTTGCTGCAAGTGGAAACCACCTTCCTCTTAATTTTCATGGCAAAGATGTTATAGCTTTGTGCTGGCTTCTCCAGCCGTGTTTTGGGCATGTGGGATGTGTTTTCTGGGTACCTTTCAGGGGTGCAGGCTGGGAACATTGTACAAACACCTGGGTATCCCACACAGAGGTGACATCGCCTTTTCTTTTGCAGATCAAGCCCATTGTCTCCCAGTACCTGAAGCAGAAGAAGCTGCCCTACAATGAGGACACTTACAGCTCCAGGCTCTGGCTGTTCCTCCAGAGATACGAGGAGCTGATGGTCCACGCTCCTCCCATCACGGAGCTGGTGGGCATCCAGTGAGGATGGAGCCACAGGACTCAGGGGGGTGTTTCCCACAGGGACTCGCAGCAGGGATGGTTTTAGCAGGACTGGGGCCACACAGACCAACGCTTCTGTAAAGCCATCACATGGGAAACATCCCTCCCTGATGTCTTGCTTTGGGTAGAAAATGGTGCACAAAGACACTGCAGGAGGAGAGCCAGGCGGTGCAACACTGGGGGCAGAAGAATTGGAGTCACCCACAGTTATTCCCAGCCACGGCTTAGTTTTATCCACTCTGCTTTCACGCTTGGGGAGAGGAAACTCCCTCTCTGTGGGGGGTGTGGCACAGTGTCTGGGACATCCAGAGCTGAGAACCACCAGGACCTGTAGGATGGAGCTGCAGCTGTGTGGCTGGAGCCTCAGGGAAGGGATGGATGGTGGGGAGGGGGTTGTGTCACTGCTGCTTGTGCTTTGCCTGACTTTGGGCTAAATCAGTCCTTTCAAGGAACAATGGTTTGGCAAATTTAGCCTTAACACTATGAAGTGGATTTTCTTTGTTATTGGGTTTTGTTGCTGTAGCAAGTCATATGGGTATCCTGTGGTGCCTGAGACAGGGATAGGGGAAAGAGCCTCACCCCATGGTGGGTGTCTGTATTGGGGTGTCAGAGGTGACCCCAGACCTGGTCATTGCTATTACAGGGGAATAACCTGTCAGATGCAGGCAAGTGTCCAGGTCCTGGAAGACTTTCCCTCTTTGGGGAGGATGAACTCTGCCCACTGCACTGCTGCCAGGGGCTGGATGTTCATGTGGCTGATTCCAACGCCCTCTGGATTGTTGTGTCTGGCTTTATCAGGGTGCTCTGCTGTCCCAGGCCTGCAAGACTGATGACAATGTCCAGCCCAGTGTCATAGTGGGGAGCTGGCAGCAGAAAGGGCAGCTGGCCAAAGTGGGACCAGTGTGGCTTTGCTCCCTGATTTGGGCTGTCCTCCCATTTGGGCTGGACACCCTCAGATGGGATTTATAAGGCTCCCCATTTCAAATGTATCCCAAGGCACAGGGATGCTCTGCTCAGGTCCTGGCCTGTGGCAAGGTGATGTTTGCAGCAGGCACTCCATGGTGTTTTCCCCCCTGTGGGCATCTCATGCCCCCTTCTCCACCACCAAGTACAGAGACTCCTGAGACCCACTGGAGACGTGTCCTTGGGTGGCCACTGGGATGTGGGGCTGGATCTGGGGCAGCCATGGCATGTCCCTGTGTAACAGAACAGGGAAAACTGGCCCTGGATCTGTCCAGCGTGACCCCTTTGGCGTCAGAATTGGGGAATTACTGATTTATGCTGGGCTGGGGCCCAGGGGATGCTGATGCCCTGGGCTGGTGACATTGCCACCTCTGTCTGGCCCCATGTGGGTTCATCGATCCGGGACATTGTGAAACATCCAAAGGGCAAATTCTCATCCAGGCAGGGGTTAGGCTGGGTCTGTAGGTGGGGGAAAAGCTGGGGGATATTGGATGGACCAAATGGCCCAAGAGCTCTTGTGGGTCACTCAGGGGTGGTGGAGACCCTGCCCAGAGCTGCCCTACTGCCCCCATGATTAACCTCTTCAATTAGCATCAGAGCTCAATGAAGGTAAATGTGCCAAGTTAATGGTGTTCCTGGCTCAGGGAGGGAGTGAGGGAGCATTAGAGGTGCTTTCAGTTCAGGCGGGGTAATCTCAGCCTCACGTGCTCCCACTTGTGGGCACAAAATGCCCTTTCTCCTCTCCTACTGCAAAGGGATCAGTCCCAAAATGTTTCCAAGCATTGGTTGGAGCAACAGCCCTTTTCCCAGCTGGATTTCATGGATGTTGTTTAACGCAGTGCCATCTAAAGGCAAGTGGTCGTAGGTCCTTCAGCCAGCGGGAGGCGACTTGTGGTTTGGGAAATATGTGATTATTCCTTGTTAGAAGTGGCGGGTACAGAAGTTAATGGGGGAAGGGAGAATTCTGGGGAAAAGGATAGTTCTGACCCGTGCCCAGAACTCCCCAAATTTAAACTCAGCTGTTTCTGTGGGTGTCATCTATGGTGATTTTTGGAGCCTCCAGCCTCGCCTCTCTGGGCTGGGCTGAGCTGAGGGGGCTTGGAGCCGTGGGAAATCCCGGTCCTTGCCACAAAGCCCCCGAGGGAGCGGGAGCAGACGGAGGCACAGGACCAGCTGCCGTTCTCAGCGTGCCTTTGCAGAAACCCATCAGCCAATTTCCCAGACCGTGAGATAAACCGTGTGGGTTTTATGACCCGTATTACAACCGCCTTTCAGCTGTAAACTCCTCTCGCTCGTAATTGCATTTAAAAAGCCCTGTCAGTGCTCTCCTGCGTGCTCTGGCACCTGCCCAACTCTTAAACATCTCCTGGACCCGCTGAGATGGTTTTCCTGCCTGGTGCCTTGTGCAGGAGCTGAACCAAGGCAGGCTGATGCTCCTGCACGGGAGGTGTGAGCAGTTGCATCTGAAATGAGCTGAGTGATGGGGATTAAAGAGGCAATAAAGCAGGGAAACGGTGGAGGCTGGAAGCAGCAGTTTGCCTCTAACGTCTTATCCTTTATGGAGGGCATACAGTGGGTTTCTCCCAGCACGAGGCTGTGCAGGTGGATGCTTAAAATCAGTCTGAGCTTCGGTTTCCCTCGGCAGTTGATCTCTTCGGGCAATAACGGGACGCAGGCAATTAAAACAATTAACGATGGGGATGATGGGGATGATGGGGATGATGGTGCTGCTGCTGCGGGAACGGGCCGGGTACCGCGGAGGCCTCACCATTGAGAGCGGCGGCGCGAACAGCCGCAGCACGGCCGCTCCTTCCTCCCCTCTCTATGGTAGCGTTCGCTTCCGGGCAGCCGCGCTGGAGACGGCGCGCCGCCATTGGCTGGGGATACAGGGGCGGGGTTTAGCCGTGGTGGAGNGGGGGGACACGTGTTGGGGACCGGGTGGGGAACCGGGCCCAGCCCCAGGGGAACCGGGCCCTGAGGGCTGTGAAAACCGTGTCCCGCAGGCCTCTGCTCCATCCCTGGGCGACTGAGGGGCGCGGGGCCCCTCGGGCCGCGATCAGGGCCCCTCGGGAGCGCAGGGCCGGGGGTCTCAGTGCTGGTGCTCTGGGGCAGGTGACACCCCCCGACCCCCTCCGGCCCCGGCCCGGCCGTAATCGCCAAGGCCTCCGGCCCTGACCTCGGGACGTTTCCGCGTCGCCGGGGCCGGTGCATAAAGCCCGACCCCGCTCCGCTGTGGCTGCGGCGATGGCAGCGGGACGAGCCCCGCTGGGTGGGTGCCGCGCTCCGGGGAAGGGCTGTGGTGGCCCCTGGCAGGTGGCAGCTGGCGTGGCCTCACGCCTGCCTTGTCCTTCTCCCCCGCAGGGCTGCGGCGGTGGCTGTCCTCGCCCGCCCCGGCTCCGCGGGTCTGCGTGGTGGGCAGCGGCCCCGCCGGCTTCTACACGGCTCAGCACATCCTCAAGGTACCGGATTTGGCCGCGGGTGAGGGCAGAGACCTGCAGCTGGGGGAGGCATCTCGGTGCTGCCTGGCTCGCAGTGGGCTTGGGGAGTGGGTTGGTGGGGTCCCGGCCCCGCTCCAGCCAGATCTGTGTTATTTGTGTCTGCTTGGGGCAGCCCAGACGCCACAGTGTCCTCCTGGGCCCCTTTGGGGTAGGTACTGCTGCCCCCATCCCTGCCTTGCCCCTGGGCCATCCACACCAGATCCATGTTGGTTGCCATGAGTTCATCCCGAGTGATTTTTCTAGAATCAAAGCAGCAGGCATCTGCCTCGGAGCTGTTGTCACCCAGCAGAAATGACATTTAACCGTGTGTTGGAGTGGATGTGTGAGACCTGCTCTCCTCCCTCCTCCTCACCCAGCTGAATTAAGACACGTGGGTGATGCTTTACTTGCTGTCTGCAAACCTCAGTGCTCTGGGCGGTCAGGTCTGCTGGGAAGTGAGACCTGAGCACAGAGCTGGGCTGCTGGCACCCACCAGAGATGCAGCAGCTTAACCCTGTCATTAAACCGTGCTGTGTTGTCTCTGGTATGTCTTGGAAAATAGCTGTTACTGAGCCTCAGGGACAAATTTCAGGGCTGCTTAATCTCCAGGAAGAGGCTGACTCAAAATACAAGATAACAAAAGCCTTGCAGCCAAACATCTGTCTAAAACTCAGACCGTGACGTGACTCAGCCCAGGGATCTCAGGGCATGAGCATCTCTGCTGGGGGCTGGTAGATGTCTGGAAGGTTCACCAGCACCCAGGGTGCTGCACTGGGTGCTTCCCAGGCTCTTTTGATCAGCCCCCAGGGTACTGGATAACCACCAGGTTAGTGTGGAAGACAAGCTGAGGAGTTAGTAGGGCAATGGAGCCCTTAAGAGCTGTACTTGATGGTGGTTGGAGTCACTTTGTGATCTGAGGTGGCAGTAACAGTTACAGCATCATCCTGTGCAAGGAAAAGGCTGTTTCTGGCTGTGGGATCTTGGTGCAGCGCTCCCTCCTGCCCTGTGTTTCCCCCAGCAGGAGATGAGTGTTGCCAGGCTCCTGTGACCCCTCTGTCCTCTCCTGTGACCCCTCTGTCCTCATCCCCCGACTGTGACTTTCTTCTCCTGCAGCACCATGGCGGGGCCCAGGTGGATATCTATGAGAAGCTGCCTGTTCCCTTTGGGCTTGTCCGTTTTGGGGTGGCCCCAGACCACCCTGAAGTGAAGGTTGGTGCCCCCTCCCTTTGCCTTTTTGGTGAAATGTGATGATGATGTGGAGCTGTCACACTTGGAGAAGTCCATATCTTCTCCTGGTCCATATCTCCCCCTGGGTCTCTGGGTCCAAAACAGAGGCTTGTGATGAGAAGTGTTGATCCCAGTGCTGGTCAGCCTGACCTAGACCAAGGCCAAGGAACATGGATGGGCTTCATTGTACCTGGACACTTTATACCAGCAGGATCTTGCCTGCTCATGGCTGGTGCTGTTGGTCCTTCCTTTGGGAACACACAGACCTGCTGTTGGGAGTGATGGAACTGGGCTGTAGGTGCCTAACTCTGGGCAAGGAAAAGTTAAGCCAAGGATTTCACAACCTTCTTCCTTTGCCTGGCAGTGAGTTGTACTCAGAGGTATCTGCTGTGTCTGAGCTGGGGCAGAGGTGGTTGGAAGGGTAAGACACAGGAGATCCAGACACAAGAGATACACAGCAATATCTTGCAATGGTTTCCTCTAATCCCTGGAGATCCTGAGACCAAAATGCCTGACCCCTTTGGGCTGAGAAAGGAGGAGTGGATCTAACAGATGTGAGTTTGGGACAGTGGAATCTGTGCTGTCTCCTGGCTGAGGCCAGCTGGAGCTGCAGTGGGAGAAGTGGTGATTTTGCTGTGTAGCCCAAATTACTCAGAGGAAAAGGCTCTGGATGCCATCCTGCCTTCATCTTTTCTTGAGGAAGCAGGTTTCAGGAAGAGTTAAGATGAGAGGCTGGCAGAGGGGTTCTGGCAGGCAGCACCCTGGATGGAAGGATGTGTTAGTGGGGTTCCCTTGCAAGCCTCACCTTTGGGAAGGAGTTTTCCCCTGCAGTGGTGTTGATTCCAAGGGGCTGAAGGCACTGAAAGGATCCTGTCCTCACCAGGGTAGTGCAAAAAAATGGATTTTTCTTTCCACAAAGGGCAGTGGAGAGAGTGCCAAGTCACAGCTATGCTTATCTCCCCGTGAGTTATCTTTGGCTGTTGGCAGATAAGAGTCTCAGAATAACCAACTGGGCAAGGGAGGGAAGCATCTCAAGGCTGGAGAGGATGGGAACAGGAATCTCCTGTCAGCAGCAGGCCTTGGCCCTGGCTGTGGCTCGGACATAACTCCAGGTCTCTGCTCTCTGCAGAATGTGATCAACACCTTCACGCAGACGGCGCGCTCGGAGCGCTGTGCCTACTACGGGAATGTCACCGTGGGAAGGGACGTCACGGTGCCAGAGCTGCGGCAGGCGTACCACGCCGTGGTGCTGGTGGGTACCTGCGCTGCCAGAAATCACAAAGGTCTGCAGAGTTATTCCCCACTGGGATCTCAGGAAGAGGGTTTGGACGAGGCATTTCTGGATGCCTTATTACCATGGGAACCTCCTCCCAGCTTTGGGACAGCTCAGATGCTCCAAAGCTTGTCCGAAGCACTTGCAGGGGCACGTACTTAAGCATGGCAGGTCTCTGAAACCTCTTCCCAGTGATGGCAAATGCCTGTTTAAGCCCAGCACAGATTTGTTCCTCCTGCTCAGTCCTCAGCTTGTTGTGCTCTGCTTTGCCCTAGGGAGGTCAGGTTTGGCTCTGGAGCCCAGGGGGATGGGATGGATGAAGCCCCTGTGCTTGTGCTGTGTTCAGCCCCTCCACTGACTATCCCAACCTTTGGGAGGAGTTGGCAGCTGTGCAGTGTGCCTGGCAGCAGCTGGAAGGGGAGATTTGTGTTTTGGTATCAGGCCCTGCACATGGGAACATCTCTGACTGTGTCTGCTTCCTCCTCAGTGTTATGGTGCTGAAGACAACCGGGTCCTGGGGATCCCAGGGGAGAACCTCTCTGGTGTTTACTCAGCCCGAGCGTTCGTGGGCTGGTACAATGGACTGCCTGAGAACCGGGATGTGAGTACAGCCATGTGCTTCCGTGCCCTTCCTCCCATCCCAACGCAGACATTCAGCTCCAGATTAAGTCCTGAAAGGCCTGCAATTGGAAAAGATTAGCAGGAACCATGTTAAATCCTTCTTAGATGGTAGAAATGTGAACAATTTGCACATCAGTGAGAGCGGATTAGCTGGCTCTGTACGTTGGCAGCATATTTTGGCTGGGCCAGATGGGAACTTGGAAGGGTGATGCTCTGCATCCTGAGGAGGCTTTCTTGCCAAGACAGCTCTTGCTCCCACATACACCATTGCAGGAAGAGTGGGGACAGGGATCAGCCAAGGGCATCTGTGTTGCTATGTCTGCTTGGGGTGGAGCCTGGTGTGGCGTTTCCCCATCTACATCACCTCTTTTTGGAGCAGAGGGATGGAAAGGAATTTGGCTGGTGGGAACAGGTCTGAGGGGCTGTACATCATGGAGGCATTGTGGATTCACTCACAGCTGGGTCTTTCTCTCCCCACAGCTGAAGCCTGACCTGAGCTGTGAGACAGCACTGATTCTGGGACATGGCAATGTGGCACTGGACATTGCCCGGATCCTCCTGTCCCCACTGCAACTCCTCAGGGTGAGTGATGGATGCTCTGCACCATGAAGGCAGCCCAGGGCCCAGATCCTCCCCCTGCTGGGGTTCCCACCCTTCTCAGCACAACCTCAAACTCCTCTGTCTGGGTTCTTTCCCAGGGAAGCCTGTTGCCTCTCAGGTGCACCCATGGCTTCACAGTCTAAGAAGTGATCCAAGGCTGTGGCCATGCCTTGGATAATGCTGCAGAGCTGTCTAGATTGATCTGCTGGTGTCCAAAAAGTTGGAAATTGATTTTCATCCCTTCCTTTTCTATGAGAAGCAAAGGAAGAGCCACTTGCCCTCCTCCACTAACAAACTGGAAGCTTCTCTTGGGATATTTTTTAATGCTGCAGCTGTGGGCAGCAGCTTGGTTTCTGCTGGTGTTACTGGGCACACTGGTGGCTGGTGCAAGCTGGTGGGCCTCTCCCCTATAGACAGCTGGGGGCTGGTGTACACCAGCTGCTCCCTATAGCTGCTACCCCAGATGCTGGCAGCAAAGGCTTTCCCTCCTGGAGAAATGCCATGAGGTTTGTTACAGCTGTGCAACAACTGCCTGTGTTAACATCTAAATTAAATTAAAAAAGAAACAAAACCAAACTTGGAGGCACTGGAACCAGGGGCTGAAGCCAGTTGGGAGCAGTGCTGCAAAGGACATGGCACTGGAAATGAGTGCCAGCGTGGTCAGGCAGTTTCCTGTTAGGAATATTGGTCTAAAATGGTTTATCCTGTTGTCTCTCCCATTGTATTTTCTCTGGAAAAGATCTGGCAGTCTAGATATAGACACACACATGACTGAAACAGAGCACAGGGTTGCAGCAAGGTATCAATGCCAGGTGAGCTCAGGCCATGCTTGTGCTGCAGCTGCCTGGGGCAGGCAGGTGGTGATTTGAGCTGTGGTTTGCAGCGGTTTTCATCCACAGCCTGTATACCCTGAGCTGGGAAGTCACCCAACAGCATCTGCAGGCACCTCAGAATCAAGATCATAGGAAGGCTTTGCTCTGTTAGCCCCAAGGTGAACCTGGCTGGGTGGATCCCCCGAGGCAGTCTCACGGGGTGCTGGCTCGTTACCTCTGGTGCATTATGGCCTCGGAAAGAACATTCAGTGATGAGGGACCAGCTGTGCAAATAGCTCTGTGCAAAGGGAGATGACTTGTTTTCTGTCCTCTCCCAGGCTCTCTGCATTCACAGCCAGCTTTTCTGCTGATTTTTCACCTTCAGAGGCTGTGCCTTCCCCCCAGCTCCCTCCAGATCTGCCCTCATCCCACTCTCCTGAATCTGTTTTGCAGAAGACAGACATCACTGACAGCTCCCTGGCAGCTCTTGCCTGCAGCAAGGTGAAGCGTGTCTGGCTGGTCGGGAGGAGGGGACCTCTCCAAGTTGCTTTCACTATCAAGGTGAGGCTTGGGGTGCTGCAGGGCAGGTGTATTCCAGCAATGAGCCCCAGACTGGCCATCCCAAGAAAAGGAAGGTTGGGGATGGGTGTGGAACCCCCCAGGCATCCTCCTTCCTGCACCTGTTTCCCGGCTTCTAGCCCAGACTGCTGGGGAAGGGGGCCTGGGGCTGTTGGGTGACCTCTGTGCTGGAGGTAACATCTGCATGCCCACAATTCCCAGGAGCTGCGGGAGATGATAAACCTGCCTGGTGCCAGAGCTGTCCTGAACCCCGCTGACTTCACAGGCCTCGAAAATGCTGTTAAAGGTGAGGGAAGTGTGTCCTCCAGACAGGGACTCACCTTCACAGGTGAGCACTCAGGAGTGACCTGGAGATGCTTGGAATGAGCATCAGAGAAACTCCTGTACTTAATGCCTGGGGCATGAAAGCTTGGTGACCATGGTGTGTCTCGTCCTCAGAGTGCTGGGAGGCACCAACACAAGGGAACAGCCTGTTTCTCTGTTTGTGCAGCCATTTTGCTATGTGGGAGCAGTGGTTACTCTCTGAGTGATGAGAGCATGAGGTTCAGGAGGGCTGAGGGAACCTTGCAGGGCAGATCCCAAGGCTGTTGATTTAAGAGAGCTAAAAAGAAAACACTGAGTTCAAGGGTGTCCAGAGACCTGCTCTTCTCCACAGGCTGCTGCCTCTGAGCGTCAGCAAGACAGGAAAATCGCAGGCTTTGATTTGTGTATCCCACTGGCCTGAAGCCTCAGGGGCTCTCCTGGTCACTTTGACTTGCAGTTTGTCATTTCAAAGGTGTTGGGCTCCCATCGGCATGACAGACTCACATACCGACACTGCCTTGACGTGGCCTTGGCTCTGTGCTGTGTCCCAAGGGGCTTTTGCTGATTCCTGTCGTGAAGATCTCTCTTTTCTTCTCAGATGCTCCCAGACCCCGGAAGCGACTGACTGAGCTGATGATCAAAACAGCCCTGGAGAAACCTGGGGAGAAGCCAGTGGAGGTGCAGGCAACAGCAGGAGAGGCAGCAGCCCCGCGGGAATGGAGGCTGAAGTTCCAGCGCAGCCCTCAGGAAGTGCTGCCCACCCCTGATGGGAGGAGGGCAAGGAGCGTCCGCATGGCCGTGACCCGCCTGGAGGTACGGGCTCAGGGGGGCTGGTATGGCCCTGGGAAGCTGCAGGGATGGAGCAGGACACTGTTGCATACCTCAGGAATCTCTCCAAAGACAAATTTGTATTCTTGTCTGGTTGGAGTGGCTGCTGGCAGGCTCTTGGGGAATCTGGTACCACCAAGAACCTCTCCTCTTCCAAAGGGAGCTCTTTCCATGCTGCTTTAGGAAATACCCAGGGACCAAAGATGCCAAAGGGGACTTGAGGAGACTGTAGCTCTTCAGGGGTGACTTTGGTTGTCAGCAGCCTCTTCCTCTTTCAGGGCTCAGGTGACTCTGCCAGAGCCATCCCCACTGGAGATGTGGAGGAGCTGGAGTGTGGGCTGGTGCTCAGCAGCATTGGGTACCGGAGCCTGCCGCTGGACCCGGCCGTGCCCTTTGACACCCAACGTGGCATCATCCCCAACAGCTCGGGCAGAGTGGAGGGTGTCCCAGGTCTGTATCCATAGGGATCTGCATGGGACATGTCAATTGCAGTTGGTGGATTGGGAACGTTGGGGTGGGAAGCTCTGCTCACCAAGGGCATGGATGCAAGGCGGTTACACACCTTGGAGAGTGGAAACTGAGAAAATGAGCTGCCCCTGCCAGGGGTTGAGAGCTCGCACATCCCCAGCTCATATTAGGGTACCTGGTTTTTGCACATGGTGGGTTTGGATCCTGTTACTAAAGCAACACAGTCTGTATGACTGCTTAGTGCCTGTCTGCAGGTACACAAATTGCGGTGACAGCACCCTCCAAGGTGGGGAACAGGGCAAGGACTTGCAGCCAGGAGGGTCCATGGCCATGTGCTGACCTGAGCCTGGCAGCTCTGTGTGCTCTTGCAGGTCTGTACTGCAGCGGGTGGGTGAAGAGAGGACCCACGGGCGTGATCATCACCACCATGAACGACAGCTTTGACACTGCCCAGTCTGTGCTGGAGGATCTGCAGGGGGGTGTGCTGGACATGTCCCCTTCCAGAGAAGGCTTTGGGGCTGTGGAGAGCATCCTGCGCAGCCGAGGTCAGTGCAGGGTGGGTGAGCTGCTGTAGCAGCCAGCAGGAAGGTACAATGCAGGCAAACTCTTCCTGCATCTGGGTATCCTGGGGCAGCGAGTCCTGCAAGCCACTTACGGGAGCAGAGTCTGAACCATGGGAATGTGTTTTGCTGCTCTTTCAGTGTTTCAAAGCCCAGGGAGAGCAGGACTTGAATTCCCTCAGACTGTGTCATTGCTAAGGTTAATGACCACTTTCTGGGAAGGGCCATTAAAAGCAGCACAGACCTTGGGTAAAATGTCACTGTCAGCTGCCGAGACAGTGAGCTATTGCTCTTGAGTGGTTTTCCTAGTAATCCTTCCAAGCAAGTTAGGGGAAAGATTAAAATGCCCAGGAGAGTAATTTGCTGTAGCTGTGTTTAAAGACATTCAATTAAAGTGTGTGTGTGTGTTTTGCCTCTTAAACTGGCTGAGGTTTAACAGCAAACTTGGAAGGATTTTGTCCCCTGAGGTGGTTCCGTGCTCGCCGTTGTTACGGCTTGCAAAGGTCTGACTGATCCAAGTTGACTGGAACCTGCCCTCCCTCTCCTCACAGCGTTAGAAATTATTTCTCCTTTGTGAGATTGAGGTCATAAAAGGGCAGGTTTGCTGGTACATCAGGTCCCTGCCAATGGGGAGGTGAGGCTGAGCTTGTTTTCACCTGGTTAAGTCCTCTCTCCCATCTGTCACCATCCCCCCAGGGGTCCATCCTGTTTCCTTCTCGGACTGGGAGAAGATAGATGCTGCTGAAGTGGCAAGAGGCAAAGCTGCTGGCAAACCCCGAGAGAAGATCGTGGATCCTGCGGAGATGCTGCGGCTGATCGGGCACTAGGGCAGAAGGGGTGGGAATGTGGCACTGCTCCAGTGGTACCGACCTGGGGCAACACCAGCAGGTCATGAGCAGAGCCTGGGAGCACAGGGCTTGTGCCCAGGGCTGGTGGCTGCTCTGGAGAGGTGTGTGACATTGAGGCCTCTCTGGTACGATGAACTCTGGGTTCCCAGTTGAATGTCTCAAGACAGGAGGCTGCTGGCTGGCCCTGCATCCCTGCAGCTGGCTGCCATTCCTGGGGGTGACTCCTGTCCTTTGTGTCCTTGAATCATGCAGTGCAGGTGTGGGCAGGTGTGTGTGTACCTGGAGAAGTCCTGCCAGCCACTTTCCCCAGGGCAAGTCTCCTGGAGAAGCTTCCCTGTGCCATGCTGCCTCCCCTTTAAGCCACAAGCCAAATGGCTTCATTGCCTTGTAATTCATGCCAGAGCAGGCATCTTTTAATAATAATCGTTTTTTAAATAAAACCTTCCAGGGAAGCCAAATTGGACCTGCTGCTTGAGTCTGGCTTTTTTGTCTGTGACTGCCTTAACCTGGGAGCTGCCAGCCCAGCTCCACGGCTCCTGTGATGTGTCCCAAGGCAGGGCAGCTCCACACAGGGAGGGACTGCGTGCTCTCCAATTGTTGTGAGCTCTGTGCAGGCAGAAAAGGGCATTAATTTGCTTTCTGCCTCCCACAGTTAAACCCTGGCAGAGCCTGTGTTCTATCTGATGGGGTGGATTGGGATAACAAGCCTGTAATTGCCTTATTCCAGATCAAGAGGGATCCTGTGTCCATCAGTACCTGCCAGCACTGACTGGTACAAGCAGTGCCTTGAGCCCTTTCCCTCTCTTCACTGGTGGGGTTATTTTTTTGGCCTGTGTGTTTCGAAGCTTATTAAATGCTTCTCTTAGCCCAGATTGCCTACGGTGACGGTGTCGGGTTTTAAGCCAGATTACAAGCCGTGAGCTGTAATCTCCTCTTTATCCGTGGCGCAGGGGCAGCGTCAGAGCGGCCCCTTCCCTGGCTGTCCCCAACCCCCCCTGCTCTCTGCCAGAGTGCAACCCCTCCTCTCTGCCCTGTGTAAATGGTGTCAGTGGCTCTGTGATGGAGGCAGAGGGTAAATTGAGCCAGGGCAGCCATCGATGGTTTGTCCACACACAAACTCCACCTCAGCCCAGCTCTCTCCCACGGGAGAGGACTTGCCCACAGGGCACTGTACTCGAACAGTGTCCCAACCTTAAGGAAGGGAGATCTCTGACTTGTATTTTTAGCTTTTTTTCCTCCCATACGTTTCTATTTAAATCTCATTTGCAAGCTCATTAAGAAACTCGGGAAATGTGATACTGGGAACTCGTACGCAAACGAGCAATAAAGCTTTTGTGGAACAGCTGCTTGTTGTGATGTGGCTCTCGTTACGTCTCATGGCTGATGCAGCCTTAATGCTGAACTCTTGAGCAGGAGATTACATCAGCTCTGGGTTTTGAGATGAATCAGAGCTTTGGGAGGGGGGCATGGAGGTGAGGGGGCTGCACCCAGTGCAGGGAGCAGCTATGTGGGTTGGCAGCCCAGCCAGAAACACGATGGCAAAGTGGTTGTTGTGGCTGCATCAAATCTGAAGGTTTTGGGAAGAGGTGAGCCAGCTGCTCCCCAGGGTTTTCTTCCATGTTGCCTGGAATGTTGATGTCAGGGTAGTTTTGTCGCTATGATAAAGGCCCCTGTGCTCCTGCTGAGCACGATGAACGGCTGCTCCCAAACTGAGGATACTTCAGGGTAGTTTTTAGGCTGTGATAACAGATTAAGGGGAGTGTCTATCCTTGCTGAGCTCAGTGACCTTGCTCAACCCTGAACTTGGCCAAGGCCCTGGGGTTAATGCTGGGCTGTGGGAAAATCATGGGATGGTGAAGGTCAGCGAAGGGCAGGGATGGGGGACTGAGCCTTACGGGCAGAGGAAGGACCACTGCGATCATATAAATCATTATTCAGTACCTCCCTTCCTCTGCTGCCTGTGCCCCCAGGGGTCCCAGCCAGGTGTCCTGCTGCCTCCTGCCTCCCTGCTCTCCATTCTTCTCTCGAGGGACCGAGAAGTGTCTGGTTTTCCCGGGAAGGTCTTTGTCCCCGGCCCGTGTCGTTAGGTGGCGCTGGGAGGCCGTACCGGGGAGCGGAGACGCTGAGCGAGGATGGAGGGGTGACCTGGCACCCGCGGGGCTGGAGGATCCCAGCAATCCTGCTGCTTGCCTGGGCTCCGGGCAGCCGGGGGAGAGCCCTCACAGGCTCCTGCTCGCATTCGGATTCTGCTTTTAGGCATGAATAACCTTGTGTTTGCTCCAGGTATGTCCCCACTATGGTGGTCCGAGGGGACAGGGGGGCAGCCCTGCCAGGCAACCACCCACCCCTTCGCCCTCCGCTCTCCTGAGCTGCCAGAGGAGCTGCTCCAAGGCCGTTTTCCCACACAGATAAGGAGCTGGGAAGGCAATGCTGTGAGTGACACCTGACTCCTCTTGGAAAGAGGCCTGAAATGCTGAAAAGTCACTGCCAGCTTTTCATGTAGACTGCCCTACTCAGATGAGTTATGGCTCAGCTTAGCTTTAATGAGGCTGTACAAAGCTGGTGGAGGTCAGCATCTGGTGAGCGATGGCCCTGAGAGTGGCTGGACATGCTGCACGGTGCTTTCCTGAGACTCCCTGCCCCACATTCTCCTTTCTGTCTGTGTGCTGCTCTGCAAGGTAGCCACGCTGGATATGGGGCAGAGAGCTCATCACGCTGTGGGGTGATAGCAGAGTTTCAGTGGGGTCTTTGCAATCTCCTCTTGCTGCTTTGCTGCTCTGCTGTGCCTCAGTTTCCCTGGTCTGAAGACTGTGCAGACAAGTTCTTCGCTGCCCTGGGGCTCCTGCCTTGGAGTGATCCAGGAGAGTAGCAAGTCTGAGACACCCCAGAAGCTCCTGTTGATGGTGGATTTTCCAAATACTCCCAGAAGACAAGTGCAGAGCTCCCAATGGCTTTGCTAGTAGGCTGCTTGCTGAACTTGCCCTTTTCCATCGTGCCCTTGTAGAATCCATGGAGCGGGAGGTTTCCTGTGCTCTGCAATAAGGGAAAAACCAGCGTGAGTTGGATCTCTTGCCCCGCAGTGAGGGGCTATGTCTCTGTTTAAAAGCCAGCTCACGCGACCAGAAAAATGGTTGAAAAGGCTTTTCCCCAGCGTGGCTAACACACGATTTTCCAGCCCCGTCCCCGGAGTTAGTGCGGCGCAGAGGCGGTGTCCGGCTTTGCGCCGTCCCTGCGTCGCGTGAATCACCGAATTGCGGCACCCGCTGCCGGGGGCCCGGGCGAGTCCGTCTGCGCCGGGGCTTCGCGGGGAACAGATGGCTCCGGAGAGTGCTGACCTCAGCGTTCTGGCTTAGCACCGCATCGGCCTCTGACTCTGCCCACCCTTACCACTTGCTCTCCCAGACATGTCTTCTCATACCTTGTGTGCACTTCCCTCCAGATACATCCCCAGTCCCAGGCAGGGATGGAGAACCAGTTGGGTACCAATGCCTGGGTCACTGGAGCGGGTTATGAGCTCCACTGTGCCCAGGGAGCCACTTTCCTCCTGCCACAATATAACCCCTTCATCCCGAGTGCATCCTTAGTTCCAGATACACCAGAGACTCATGGTTGCCACTCCAAGTCTTAGACATCCAACCTTCCCCGGGTTCTGCACTCACCAAAGTCTTGATGGTGGCCAGAAGGCTGTGCTGGGGTAGGCAGTGGTGCTGCAAGTCCAGAGGTTTTCCCTCTACTTGGGATGAGTAACTTTGGAAACTGGGGCTGCATAAACCCAAAGTCAAGAGGGGAGAAGAGGTGAAGGAGATGTAAACTCCCAGCAGCTGCTTCCAGGACTTATTTAGGGATATGACAGTGGCAGCCCTGCAGGCACACACCACCCCAGGGGGAGGAATTATCCCCACAGGGATAAAACCATCCCTGTTTACTTTTGTTCCTTAATTACTGCGAGGGTAGGACATGGTGACAGCAGAGTGGAGCTGTGCCAGATTGGAGCTGTGCCTGGTCTATGCCAGGTGTGCACCAAGCACAGCATCATCTCCATGGTCTCTGTCCCACCCTTCTCCTTGCTCCACTCTCTGCCTTGATTGTTTTTATGGCTGCTGGGATTCAAGATACCAGACAGCTCCATGTGGTTGTTAAAGCACCAAAGCCCTGAATTCCCTATGGGATGGAGCAGGCAGGGGAGGTGGGGATGGTGGGGTGGCCCTGGGAGCTGAAGGCAGCACAGGGAGGGAGAAGAAGGTCTACACCTGTGTTTACTTCTTAAATGAGACCCAGAGGACAGGGACAGGTGGGTGCCCAGGAGTAGGAGCAGCTGGGCTCAGACCCCCATGATTTTTGGCCAGACTTCTGGGAAAGGGGTCGTTGGCAGCCAACAGGCAGGATGGGGATGGATGCAGGACCAAGAAAAGGGCAGGATTAGGACTGGGTGTAGGTCAGATCTAAGGAGTCACAAGTGTGACCTGCAAGATTCAGGTCTGGCAGAGGAACCTTCAGGACTGGTGCTGGGTTTGTCCTGTCCAGCATTAGATACCATTAGCGGGATGCAGGTGTCTGTGGGAAGCAAGCAGGTTTGTGTCACTCAGATGCCACCCTGCCTTTCCAGGGACAGCTCTGGCTTTGTGCTGACAGTGCACAAACCCAGGTCCTCTCCTTCCCAAAGTCCTGGATTAGGGCACACATGGGTTAAAGAACCCTCAGCTGATTTTTCTCCTGCAAACAGGAGGTTGACGCTGGGTCTCACTCTGCAGAGCTGGTGTTGGCCTGGATGGATTTGTGCAAAGCTGGACTAGCATCAGGCTCCCAACACAGCCCTTCCACATCCCCCTCTCTCCTCTGCCTTGGCTGCCAGCGGGCTCTTCCCTGCAGGAGGTGGCTGCACACCAGGAGCTGTTGGAGCACGGCGCCTTGCATTTATCAACCTGCTTACAGAGCCTCCTGCAAGAGAAGGTGCCAGGGAAAGGTAACGAGGCGATGGAGAAGCTGGCTGAGCTCCCTTTTGTCATGGCTGTGCTATGTTTGAGGGTCCAGCTGGGATACTGATGGTCCTGCTCTGGGGCACCATTGTAGTGGTGGGAAGGAGGAGGATGAAGGTGCAAAAGGCAACTTTGTTCTTGTGTTATACCCACCCAGCCTAGAAAGCAAAGAGGGCACAGCATCCTAGGAGGGGGTGGTACTGAGGGGCTGGGGAAGTCAGAGAAAAAGTCCAGTTGCATCTCCTGGGGTTGTGGTCTTCATTTTGGGGTGCTATTGCTGCTTCTGTTTCAATCTGGACCTTTGGCCATCAGGGCACTCTTTTTAAGTGTAAAAACGACTTTGCGTGTTAAAACGCACAAATGATGTATTTTGATGCTTTCAGAACAGCCCCCACAAGCTGTATCATGTCTGGTGGCCCAGACCCAGCTGCAGGTGGGATTTGGGGATTTACTGCATTTGCCCCCCCAAAACATTGTGAGTTTTTGTTTTTGAGACACTGAAGGACTTTGACAGTAAAACTGCAAACCTGTGATCGGGCTCTCAGTGCAGCAGCTTGTGAACTGCGAACTGCTGGCAAAGGCTTTAGCTAGGTTTAATTCCCAGTGGAGAGGAATTGCCAGGCTGGGGGAGCCTGGCATGTGTGTCACCACTGGTCCTTACCCTTCACTGCTTGCCCCCACTGCAGACACCCTCCAGCTGTGTCCAGATGTGTGCCAGACCTGGCTTTGTCTGTCTCATATGTGGGGTTTGGGCTGTGATGGGGATTAAATGTCCTGTGGGATGGAGATGCTGGGGTGTCCTGGGTGTGATGGGGGAGCTGGGTATTGTCCCAGGTTGGGGGGTTGCTGTTGCCCCCCTCGTCCCACCTGTAAACTCTGCTGGGAAATATTTCCCCCAGGAAACATCATGGGGGCTGAAACAGTTGGGCACCAAGACTCTTCAAAGGATTCAGCCTGAGAAGCAGGAGTCCTAGGAGGGATAAATGAGGTCCCTGAGCTGCTGGGGGTCCAATATGGGCATGGGACCAGCTCGGTTTTTCTGTGCAAACCCCAATAAACCAGGTTCATGGAAAGCTGGTTCCCCAGGCTCTTTCACACTGGACCACGAAGGCAACAGAAGGGGTTAAATGCAGCTGATGCCACTTTCAATGCTAAACCCAAGATCAGCCCTTTTGTTGCCCTGGGGAAAAGAATTTGAGGCATCAAGAACCTGTTGCCAACTCTTAAATCTCCTCTCTTTGGGCAAGAGAGAGGTAGTGCTGCCACACCCAGGCAGTGGTGGGCAGCCTGAGGCTGAGTGAGCAGGATGTGGCCAACAGGTATCCAAGACAGGAGAACTAGATCACACATCCCCCATTGCCCCAACCCCCTGCACTGCAGCAGCCTCAGAGATTTGGCTGAGCTCTTCTGCAGAGAGAGAGGGTGCTACTTTTACGGGGATTAAAATATAGCCCTAAATGCATTTTTCCCTTTCCTCATTCTTTTTGGCATCTCTTCCACCCCCGAGGTGCCCTGAGGGTACTCTCACGGCACCTGGACAGCAGGCGGCCAGGCTGACTCAGGGACCAGGGATGCTGTGGGGAGGTCCTGCATCAGGCAGCTCGTGCCCAGCCAGACAGCAGGTTTTTTAGGCAGGTTGAAACCTCTCTGGAAATTGTTTCTCCAGGCCCAGCAGTCACAGGGATGCTGTTTCAGGTGGCTGTGGTGCCAGGTTGGGTGGCAGCCACCCAATAGCCCTTGTGGGTGGTCCTATACCCAAGCCAGGCACCAGCCCCTGGGGAAGGCAGAAGGGCAGTGCCTGTGCACAGGTGCTGCTGGCACCCGGCTCTGTCAGAGAGGGCTGGTGCTCTCAGGGTGATGTCCAGTATTTTGGTGGCTCTGAGCCAGGACATGGGAAGGTTTTGGAGCAGCTGTCCCCCTGGTGAGGTCCGAGTTGGGCTTTAACCCCTGCCCGGTCCTGCCAGAGCCATAGTCCCTCTGTCTCCAGCCATCAACTTTTTGGGGCAGAGTGGGCACCCAGCCAGGGACAAGGGGACCCCAGCAGGGCCCCTGCCTGTCTCCGCCGCTCCTTTGCTGGATCTCCCCCCTCTACCCCCCGCCCAGTCTGGTTTGCTCTAAACCAGTTCTGTGGGATCAGCTGATGCTTTAATACTGGCCCTGGCGACAGCTGGAGGATGCCGATGCCTGCGGGGGCTTTGCTCTGTGTCAACCCCCCTCCCTGTGACCGATGGGGACCCTTGGGCTGCTCTCCACTGGCTGGGGGGCATCACAGTGGGCACCTGGCCCGTGCCCACCGCTTCAATCAGCAAAGTGATGGAAGACATTGACGGGAGGGAATGACTCCAGCCGCACTTCTCCAGCCTTCTCGGGCTGGGGAAGGGCAGTGCTCGGGGAGGGGGACTGTGTCATTTTGCCATGGGTTTTCCCTCCCTCCCGGAGGAGGAGAGAGGCGAAGGAAGAGGGTCTCTTCTTCCCTGCTCTCTCCAGCGCTGGAGCCGGCCCCGGTGCCAGGGGAGGCGGGCCGGTTTCGGGAGGGAGGGCTGCCCGTCCCCCGTCCCCCCTCCTTCTCTCGGGGCTGGCGGCCAGCCCCGAAGTTGCGGCGAGGCGGGAGGACACACGTCCTGTCCTTCCACCGCCCCCGGGCCCCCCCCAGCCTCCATCCCCGCATCCCTCCCC
>VWZD01001290.1:3434-24554 GCA_013396695.1 Sakesphorus luctuosus
TCTGCCTGGCTGCTCTCCAGCCACTCTGTGCCCAGCCTGGAGCGCTGCAGGGCTTGGGGTGGCCAAAGGGCAGGACCTGCACTTGGCCTTGTTGAACTCCAGCCCATTGCAATCAGCCCATCTCTCATATGTTCATGTATCTTCATTTCCTGCCACTAGAAGCCTTTTTAGGGAAAAGAAAAGCCATTGCAGGCTCTTTGTCTATTTTTGATAAGTGCATGAGTCTATACATTAGCAAAATCACAAAAAGAAAAAAAAAAGAAGAGAGAAATGTTTTAAAATTATTTTAATTAAAATGCAATGGCACAATTGTTTAAGGAGATAAAAATAATTCTCTTTCTTTTTTTTTTTTTTTTTTTTTTTTTTTTTTTTTTTGCAGGCCTGGAGCATCTTCTCTGCTGTGGCTTTTGAAGACTCCTCTGTCTCCTCCTGCCTCTCCTGCATCTCCTTATCCCTGTCCTGCACAAGAGGAAAGAGTGGGAATGTGGAGCATAAAAAGGAGGGAGGAGACTTTCTGTCCCTTGGTTTATTTGCCACTCTTAGACCCACAGGAGGGTGGGCAGGCCCTGGCACAGGTGCCCAGAGAAGCTGTGGCTGCCCCAGCCCTGGGAGTGTCCCAGGCCAGGTTGGACAGGGCTTGGAGCACCCTGGGCTGGTGGGAGGTGTCCCTGCCCATGGCAGGGGTGGCACTGGGTAGGTTTTGAGGTCCCTTCCAACCCAAACCATCTTGTGATGCCATGAAAGGAAAGAAGAAACTGGAGCTCCCCATGTGGCCCTGAAGGGTTGGGGTGTTGGTGGGAAGGAGCAGCTCCAAAGGGTTTGTAGGATGGGGGTTGGCAAAAGGGCTTTATTTGGAAAACAGTGATGATGGCACTGGGATTGGATCTGAGGGCACTGGGATTGGAGCTGGGGGCACTGGGATCAGAGCTGAGAGCACTGGGATTGGAGCTGAGGGCACTGGGATTGGATTTGAGGGCACTGGGATCGGAGCTGAGGGCACTGGGATTGGATCTGATGGCACTGGGATCGGAGCTGGTGGCACTGGGATTGGAGGTGTGGGCACTGGGATCGAAGCTGAGAGCACTAGGATAGGAGCAGGTGGCACTGGGATCAGAGCTGAGGACACTGGAATTGGATTTGAGGGCACTGGGATTGGAGCGAGTAGCACTGGGATTGAAGGTGTGGACACTGGGATTGGAGCTGGTGGCACTGGGACTGGAGCAGGTGGCACTGGGATTGGAGCTGGTGACACTGGGATTGGAGCTGATGACACTGGGATTGGAAGTGAGGGCACTGGGATTGGAGGTGAGGACACTGGGATTGGATTTGAGGGCACTGGGATCAGAGCTGAGAGCACTGGGATTGGCACAGGTATCTAGAGCTGATGGCACTGGGACTGGACCTGGTGGCACTGGGATCAGAGCTGGTGGCACTGGGATTGGCACAGGTATCGGAGCTGATGACACCGGGATTGGAGCTGAGGGCATTGGAATTGGAAGTGAGGGCACTGGGATTGGATTTGAGGGCGCTGGGATCAGAGGTGTGGGCACTGGGATTGGAGCTGGTGGCACTGGAATTGGAGCTGATGTCTCAACCTTCTCATGATACATCTCTCAACCTTCCTCCAGACCCCTGAGATAACAAGGGTACCTCAAGGTATTCTGGGAAGGAGAAGCAGTGACTTTGCAAAAAGACATTTTAACAATCATTTTGTACATTTAAACAACATTAAAAACATCAGTTGTTAAAGCATTATCAGTGGCTTGTCGATTTTTCTTCACAAATCCATTTCTGGCAGGTTTTTCTCCATTCCAGACATTGTAAACCAATCCCCACAGGAAGGGACCCACAAGGGTCATCCAGTCCAACTCCTGGCCCAGGGCACAGAAACAGAATCACAGAATGATGGAATCAGAGAATCACAGAATGATGGAATCAGACAATCACAGAATGATGGAATCAGAGAATCACAGAATGATGGAATCAGAGAATCACAGAATGGGTGGAGTTGGGAGGAACCCGCAAGGACCATCCAGTCCAACTCCTGGCCCAGGGCACAGAAACAGAATCACAGAATGATGGAATCAGACAATCACAGAATGATGGAATCAGACAATCACAGACTGTGGGGAGTTGGGAGAGACCCACAAGGGCTTGCCCAGGTAACAGAAACAGAATCACAGAATGATGGAATCAGAGAATCACAGACTGTGTGGAATTAGGAGGAACTCACAAGGGTCATCCAGCCCAACTCCTGGCCCAGGACACAGAAACAGAATCACAGAAACAGAATCACAGAATCACAGACTGTGTGGAATTAGGAGGAACTCACAAGGATCATCCAGCCCAACTCCTGGCCCAGGACACAGATACAGAATCACAGAAACAGAATCACAGAATGATGGAATCAGAGAATCACAGAATATGCAGAGTTGGGAGGGACCCACAAGGATCATCCAGCCCAACTCCTGGCCCCACACAAGACCATCCCCAAGAGTCACACCATGTTCCTGAGAGTATTCACAGACTCACAGACTGTTCTGAGTTGGAGGGACCCACAAGGATCATCCAGTCCAACTCTCAAGTCAATGGCCCACAGAGGGGATTGAACCCATGACCTTGGCATTATTACAACCAAGTTTTAACCAACTGAGCTGATCTCCTTCAGAGCTGCCCATGCCCCAAACCAAACCCTGCCGGGCACTGCCAACCCTGGGGGCACAGCAGAGCTGCAGAGTCCCCACCCTGCTCAGATTTCACTCCTCAGACTCTTCTCCCCACTGCAAACACCTCCTGCTTTGCCCCAGTTCTGCAAACCCTTCTGTGGGCACAGACACTGCTGTTTGCTTGGGTGGCTCTGGAGGAAACAGAACTGATTCATTGATTCTTTGCATATCAATTCACCAACTGTTTGACTCCTCTTTTTTTTTTTTATTTAAATCATTGTGGTACAAAACAACCCACAGTTTCATTTTTACAGGTTTATTCATTACTCAGACTTGCTAACCAGCACATGTGAGCACTGAGGTGCTCTTCATTTATTTCCTAATCATTAATTTGCTCGACAATCCCTCATCCCTTTCTTGTGGTATTTATTTCTGCTTCTCCCTTTGATGTCTCGAGCGTTTCTTTAAAAAGAAACAGGCAGAACATTAGTGGTAAATAATAGCAATTAAATATAATTGTCCTTGTTTTCCAAAGAAACTGTTCTGTAGCCAGAGCTTCTCTTTCCATCTGCTCCTTTGATACAGGGAATTTTTCCATTTTTATTCTCTGCAGCGGGTGGGGTGACCACCTTGAAGCACATCCCTTACCCCACACCAACATCTTCATGGAATCATGGAATGGGTTGGGTGGGAAGGGACCTCAAAGCCCACCCAGTGCCACCCCTGCCATGGGCAGGGACACCTCCCACCAGCTCAGGGTGCTCCAAGCCCTGTCCAATCTCTCCTTGGACAATCCCAGGGATGGAGCTTGAACAAAATCCAGCTCTTCCCCTGCTGGAGAAGTCCCCCAGGAGGACACACCCTGTGCTGCACCTTCCAGGGCCAACAGATCCATCCCAGCTGCTTTTCCTGGTCCACAGGGATTTTCCAGCCCAGGAACAGCTTCTGGTCCAGCCCATTTGGTGGAAAGTCTGGGACCATTTTCACTCCTCCTCCTGGTGATGCCCATGAGAGCTCCAGGCTGGTCCTCCCTCTGCTCTGGCCCAGGCCAGGGGGAGTCAGTGCCTGCTGGAGCTCAGGGAGCATCCCTAAAAAACCCACATTCCCAACCAGACCATCCTGGTGGAGACTTTCTAAGCACTGACTTTTGGAACTCGTTGGCAATTTTTCAGCCAACCCCACACCAACATCTTGATGGAATCAGGGAATGGGTTGGGTGGGAAGGGACCTTGAAGCCCACCCAGTGCCTCCCCTGTCATGGGCAGGGACCCCTCTCACCAGCCCAGGCTGCTCCAAGCCCTGTCCAACCTGGCCTGGGACACTCCCAGGGCTGGGGCAGCCACAGCTTCTCTGGGCACCTGTGCCAGGGCCTGCCCATCCTCCCAACCAGGAATTCCCTCCCAATATCCCATCTGTCCCTGCCCTCTGGCAGTGGGAAGCCATTCCCTGTGTCCTGTCCCTCCATCCCTTGTCCCAAGTCCCAACCCCCTTTTTTTGTTTCAAACAGCAATAAATTGTCCTCTGATGGGTGAGACCATTAAAAAAAAACACACACACAAAACCCCAACAGAAATAAGTGTCTTTAAGGGAAGCTTTTGGGATTTGGATAAACTTGTGGGTGGATAGTTCTGGATTTTCTTGCACTATCAGGACACAGCATGAGCTGCTGCTGAGGGGCGTTGTTTAAAGATGTGCTGGGAAGGGGCAGGAAAGGGACTCAACTGAGACTTGTGGGTCCTGGGGAGAGGATCCAACCTCTGGTGGCTGAACAGCTCCTTCCTTTGCATCTTTCTGAGCAGAGCTTTGAAGGGTCCTCTTTGCACATCAGCAGGGAGTGAAAATGGAAGGGGAAAAGCTCTCAACACTTTGCAGAAAGCAATTCCTGGTCTCCCACTGTGGTGGCTCAGAGGTTGTTCTGGAGGAGGAGGAGAGAGGGATTTGTGTGCCAGAGGCCCCTGTGCTGCAGGGCTGGGGCTGAGCTGCTGCTTGGAATGAGGGACTGCGGGCACAGGTGGCACCTCTGGATGGAGAGGAGGGTGGGCAATGGATATCAGGAGGAAATGCCTTCCCTGGGAGGGTGGGCAGGCCCTGGCACAGGGTGCCCAGAGAAGCTGGGGAAGAGAAGGCTCCAGGGAGACCTGAAACCCCCTCCAGTGCCCAGAGGGGCTCCAGGAGAGCTGGAGAGGGACTGGGGACAAGGGATGGAGGGACAGGACAAGGGGAATGGCTTCCCACTGCCAGAGGGCAGGGACAGATGGGATATTGGGAAGGAATTGCTGGCTGGGAGGGTGGGCAGGCCCTGGCACAGGTTGGGCAGAGAAGCTGTGGCTGCCCCAGCCCTGGGAGTGTCCCAGGCCAGGTTGGACAGAGCCATGTCCTGACTCCCAGGGACTCACAGCTGTTCCCTCATGGCTAACCCTGCAGGCACAGTGGGCACAAGACCCAGTGTCAGCACCCCTGGGAGGTTTAGCCCCATCTACCGCCTGGGCACCACCAGTGTGGAGGTGCCCATGAGCTTTCAGGGCCCCCAGATCACCTCAGGCTCATCAGCACAGGCTGCTCCCACCTTTATTTTGGAAGCAACACCACCATGCCAGTCACCTCTGCTGCTGGAACACACACTGAAATGTTTGCCCAATCTGTCAAACCCTTCAGTGCTCGTTAATTCTGCCTCTCAGGAGCTGCTGCCCATGCCAGGCTGAGGGCACTGAGCTGGGCAGCCCAGCCCTGCCACTGCCTGCACTAATGAAGCCTTAAACCCTCTGCCTGCCCACATCTTCTGGCAGGAAATAATTCACCTTCAGATTTTGACTAATTGCAGGAGTTCAGAGTGCCTGAGCTGGGTCTGATCCAGGGAAAACCCTCCCTGCAGCTCCTGGAGAGGGGACTCAACCCCTCTGGACATCAAAGTGCCTTGAGGGGAGGAGGGAAACCCCCTTTGGGTTGATGCCCTGTGCCTGACTCTGGGCACATGGGGCACCCTCAAGGCTCAGGGTTCAACCACAAATCAACTAATCATGTAAAACTTCAGGGTGTGGGTTTAACCTCATTGCCAACCTTTCCATCCATCCCTGGGAACGGGGCAGAGCATGACTTGGAATCTCTCATTTCTGGGAGGGATGGACTGAAACCAGAGGAAGGGTTTGGAAAATTTAGGAGTCCAAAGCACCAGCTGGTGTGGAATATTGGCATGTGGAATATTGGCATGTGGAATATTGGCATGTGGTAGCCTGGCCCTCTTGTTGTTTAGGTGCCCTCTCAACACTTACAGGTAGCAATTTCGAACTGGAAAAAAAAGGGGAATATAAAAAGCAGTAAACTTGTAAAGAAATACGTGTTTTAAATGTAGAAATTACTTCTATAGAGAAAATCATGACAAAAATCAGAATCACAGAATCACAGAATGGATTGGGTTGGAAAAGGCCTCCCAGATCATCAAGTCCAACCCTTGGGCCAACTCCAGTCCCGTCACCAGATCATGGCACTCAGTGCCACGGCCAAGCTCACTTGAAAAACCTCCAGGGATGGGGAATCCACCCCCTCTCTGGGCAGCCCATTCCAATGCCTGAGCACTCTCTCTGCAAAGAATTTCTCCCTCATCTCCAACTTCAATTTCCCCTGGCAGAGCTTGAGCCCCCCGTGCCCCCTTCTCCTATTGCTGAGTGCCTGGGAGAAGAGACCAACCCCCAGCTGGCCACAACTTCCCTGATGTGGCACTTCCAGACAGTGCTGAGCTCACCTCTCAGCCTCCTCTTCTCCAGCACAAACACCCCCAGCTCCCTCAGCCTCTCCCCACAGCACTTGTGCTCCACTCCCTTCTCCAGCCTCCTTGCTCTTCTCTGGCCCTGCTCCAGCCCCTCAATCTCTTGCCTCAACTCAGGGGTCCAAATCATTCTTTCTCTTTGTTTCATCTTCCCAGTTTGTGTATTGTCTGTAGAGAGGATGGACAGGACTTGGAGCAACCTGGTCCTGTGGGAGGTGTCCCTGCCCATGGCACAGGGTGGCACTGGATGGTTTGATGGTCCCTTCCCACCCACCCCATCCTGTGATCCCGTGATTCCACAGCCTGCTGGACAGGACAACACCAGGCACTGAGGAGAAACAATATCATACCCACTTAGGAAATCAATCACACTCTGAGAGCTGTGGAGAGATGAACAGGGAGAACTGGAAAGCCTGGGAAAGAAATTGTGAGCACATCCACAGCCTGAAGTACCTTCTCAGCAGCCACCCTTCAAAGTGGCAGCAGCTGTGACAAGGAGAAGTCGTTTCCCACACTCAGGAGAAGTGGCAGGGAGGACTCAGTAAGTGCTTTGCTTCAGAGCTCACCTCACTCTGCTCGAGAGAAAACAATTTGTGCATCACTCTTGATCCTCAACCTCCTGTTCCAGTAGGGAGAGGCCTCTGGTTGGTCACAGCAACCTGGATTTCTGTCCTCCAAACCTTTCTACAGGGTCCCACCAGCCCTGGTTGGGGGACAGGTTCAGCATCTGCCAGCCCCAAACTGCTCTGGGTGCTGCAAAGTGTCCCCAAGGGCTGGAGGGAAATCCAAACCCACCTCCCAACCCAGAGCTTCTACTGCAGCATCTGCAGAGAACGTTGGGAGCAGTGATTGGGTCTTGGAGAGTTCCCAGCCCCAGCTGAACTGGTGTGAGTGCCTGCACTGGTGTGCAATGGTTGCACTGGGGTGCACACTGCTGGATCCACACTGTCCTGAATCCCAGCCCAGGAATCTGACTCTTCTGCATTGAACCTTTTGGGATTTGGGCACCAAACCGACTCCTGAGCAGCTGGAGCAGTTAAATCAGGCAGAAGGTTGGGCTGGAAAGGAGCACCAGCCTCCCAAACCCCATTCCAGCTCTGGCCTTGGTAGCTGCCAATTCCAGTTGGATGCATTTCCCAGTTTAGGCCTAACTGGACCAGAAGGATGAGGTGCCCAACTGCCCAAGGCATGTGGTGGATCCTCAAGGCTGGCCCAGCTCTCAGAAGGGGCAAAGAACCTTTACCCTGCCTGGCACAGCTGCTTCCCTGGGCCATGAGCTCTGCACCCCTGCACACTCTGGGGTTTGACTGGCAGCAGTGGGCACACAGGGAGCTGGGCTGGTTTGTGCCTGGGCAGCAGAACCCCCTGAGCCAGGCAGGAGCTGGGCAGAGGGAGGAAAGTGCTTTGCATTGGCAAAGAGCCATGAAACCCCCTCTGTGTCTGGGTTATCCTGGTGCCAGGGCGTTGGCACTGCTGCATGCAGGGGGGAATCTCTGCCCTGCCAAAGGGAATTTCACTGCCCTGGTTGAGCCAATCCACTTCTCCCCTCCCTCTGTCATCACCTAAGGATGCAGGTCCTGGTGGGACAGAAGGAGACTCTGCCTTCCATGGACAGCTGATTTTACAAAGGGGGAAGAAAAACCTTCACAGAGCCTTTTGTGGTGGGTGCTGTGCTGGTTCAAAGCAGAGAAAAGGCCTGCGGGGCATCAGGGGCTCAGGGAAAAGAGCTGGAGGCTGGCAGCGCTGCCCAGTGAGGAGCAGGGCAGCCTCACCCTCCTCTCCTCAGGGTAATTCAGTGACTCCACTAACCAGCTCTCCATAATCTGCTGCTTTTCCATCACTCTGAGCCTCCGTTTCCCCATCCACAAACCAAAGTTTGGTGTCACTTCATTCCTCCCACTTCCCTCTGTGCCTTCTGGTGGCACCTCAGCTCCTTGCCAGGGAGGAAGGATTGGCAAGCACATCCTGGCAGGGTTTGCCCCAGGGTGAAGCTGCTCCTGCTGTGGCTGGGGGTTGGAATTTGTGGCTGAAAGAGCGGGTTCTGCTGGAATTCACCTTGTGTGGATGATGCATTGCAAATATTCCCCCTGGAAGTGGATCATCTGCAGTGCCAGCCTGGAGCAGAAATCATACCTGGGGCTTAGCAGAGCAATCAGGCTCTGAATCCAAACAGGACTCAAAGGCAGGGAAGGGATGAACTGGCAGAAATTGCACAGCAGAGTAAATTTCTCTGAGAATTATTGCTGTGAATTGTGAGCCATGCCCGGGGCTGGCACATCACAGAGCCCGGAGTGCTGCCCAGGGTTTGTGCTCTGCATTTCTGATGTGCCCCCTGGGGTTGGCACCACCCCGTGGAATTCTTGCAATGAAAGGGGGTAAGTGTTCAAAAGGAGGGTCACAGCCCCCTTGTCCCAGTTGAGCAGGTGGGCCCAGTTTGTCCCTGTGTGGGTGTGCCCAAAGCTGGGCATTCTAAACCCTCTGGGCCATTGCCCAGCAACTCTTCCCAATGGCCCATTGGCAGCAGCTGCCCAGGGCACAGCTGAGCCCTCAGCCTGGCAGCTGGCTGGGAAAGAAGCCTGGCAGACAGGAGGGGGGAGAACTCCCCTCCAGGGACTCCTTGGCACCTCCACACCCACCTGAGGGCTCAGCTCTGCTCAGGGGCCAGCAACCAGTCCAAAATCCCCCCTGACTCCCACACTCACATCCCCCACTCTGCAACTCCCTGCCCTGGGGGACCCACTGGGGGCTCCCACCCAAACCTCAGGGGACACAATCTTGGCCTTTGGGGACTTCTGGGACCACTCACTGGATGCAGAGGAGGAGCAGAGCCTGGCCAGGAGGAGCCCACCACTCTGGCCCAGACTGTGCCATCATCTGCACCAACAGCTTTGTCCCTTCCTTTTCCTTTGGACTCGGGGGAACCCCGTGGGGCTCAGCACAGGGGCCACCAAACCCCACTGTGTTTGTGCCCCAGGGGGCTGGGTTCCACTGCTGGGTTTGGGGGTTAAACCCAATTTCTCTTTGTGCCGTTGCATTTACTGTAATATTGTTATTAAATTGTAACTGTGACTGATAATCTCTCTCGTGGTGGGTTCAGACCTGCCCTCCTTCCACCTCAATAAACCCCACGTTTCAGGCTGAGACAGGGAAAGTTCTTTCAGGGGCTTTGTGGGGAAGGAGGTTGATGGAATTAAAGAAAAAAAAGCCAAATATGTTTTGACAAAGTGTGTCAGGCTCCCTCCAACCAGGGGGAGTTTCCTACTGTGGGAAAATGGAGTTCTCATCAAAATCACTCATTTTCAACCCAACACATTCCTTTTTTTTTTGTCTGTTTTTGGAAAAGACTGTGCTTCAACCAAAAATCAGCTGCAAATATCCAAGGCAATATGATGAAGGGAGAGTGAGAAAAGTCTGGGGCTTGTTTTGCACAAAGGGAACAAAACATTCCAGGCTCCTGTAATGCTCTGGTACCTTCAAATCCTCTCTGGTTCTCAAGCTGCTCCCCAGGGCAGCTCAGGGCAGGGGACTGGCCTCACCTCAGAGGTATCTCAGGCACTTGGGCCACCACCAGGTGGATGTTCTGCCCTCCCAGCAGAGGTTAAACTGCTCAACCAGGCTCTGTCCTTTACTCACTTCTGGAGTCTCAGGCAAGTCCCCTCCTCCCACAGTCTTGGGGTTCACACTCTGCTGGGAAGTTGTGCTTGAACAAAGGTTTGGCTTGGACTCTGAAATGTCTTGGAGTGTCCCTCTCTCCTGCAGGTCCCAGGAAGGTCAGCCCCTCTCCCTGCACAGCACAGGACATGGATCTCTGAGGGTGAGGTGGCTGGAGAAACCCCAGGGATGGGAACCAGCAGTGAGTGAGCTCAGCAGAGTGGGAGGGATGGAGAGTCTGCAGAGCTTGGCTTGAAGGATCATCGAGATCAGGGAATCACAGACTGGTTTGGGTGGGAAAGGACCTCAAAGCCCACCCAGTGCCACCCCTGCCATGGGCAGGCACACCTCCCACCAGCCCAGGCTGCTCCAAGCCCTGTCCAACCTGGCCTGGGACACTCCCAGGGCTGGGGCAGCCACAGCTTCTCTGCCCAACCTGTGCCAGGGCCTGCCCACCCTCCCAGCCAACAATTCCTTCCCAATATCCCATCTGTCTCTGCCCTCTGGCAGTGGGAAGCCATTCCCTGTGTCCTGTCCCTCCATCCCTTGTCCCCAGTCCCTCTCCAGCTCTCCTGGAGCCCCTCAGGTACTGAAAGGCTGCAGTGAGTTCACCCTGGAGGAGATGAGGCAGGAGAGGTGGCAAGGCCTGCAGGGAATATTTTGGGATACACCAAGCAGGGCTTGAGTCTGAAGCCAAAGCCTGAATTTCACAGAATCACAGAATGGATTGGGTTGGAAAAGACCTCTGAGATCATCAAGTCCAACCCTTGGGCCAACTCCAGTCCCTTTACCAGATCATTCCCCCCCTTTTTTTTTTAAGAATTCCCCCTTTTTCTCTGGGGAAATTAAGTTGCACATCAAGGCACTGACTTATTCCTAGTAGAAAAAAATGAATTATTTGAAGTAATGCTTTTTGTCAATTCATTTTTTAAGTCCCAGCATCAAATCGTCTTGTTTCACTCTTTGCCACAGTTAAAGCCACAGGAACACTTGGTAAAAATCTTTTTCTTTCCATGGATTCTCCCTTGCTCAGAACTCCTCTGCTCTCCTGAAGGGATGCAGAGAAAGCATCAAATGTTTTAGGATTGTTGGGAGTTTGGGACTTACCCTTTTTAAGAGAACCTTTACTTTCCTTCCTGCAAGTTCCCTGAGCTGAGTGTGGATCTGCAGAGGAGAGAAAAACCTGGAAATGATAAATACTAGGAATTAAAGTGATCTAAAATTGCTGCCACATCAGAATGCCATTTCCAGGCCTGGTATCTCATGTTCTGGGCACAGATTTCATGGCCCACTGGAAAGGGAGTGCTCACCCTCAGCCCCAGGCACATAAAGCACTGGCTCTGCATGGGAAAGGTTTCCAAGAGCCACTAATAAATAATAATAATTGGCCCTTAAACATGTCTCTGAGCAGGGCTGAGTAATGCCTGCCTCGTGCTGCAGGGCAGGGCTGGGGCAGAGAGCCCTGCCAGGCTGAGCAAAGCAGGATTTTTGTGGGGTTTATTTGTGGAAAAGCAGAGGAAAATTAATGTGGAGGGGGTTGGGGGATTGGCAGCCTTGCCAGGGGTGAGGAGGGCATTGGGAGATGCCAGTTCCTCCCACTGACCCCCAAACTCCTGAGTGCAGGGGGAGGTGGGCAATGCCAGGCTCCAGCAGAGCTCTGGGGTATTTCTATAACAACATCTGGGATCAGAAAACAGCTTGGGCTGGGGAAGAGGAGCCTTGTCAGCAATAGGACAAGGGGGCACGGGGGGCTCAAGCTCTGCCAGGGGCAATTGAAGTTGGAGATGAGGGAGAAATTCTTTGCAGAGAGAGTGCTCAGGCATTGGAATGGGCTGCCCAGAGAGGGGGTGGATTCCCCATCCCTGCAGGTTTTTAAGGTGAGCTTGGCCGTGGCACTGAGTGCCATGATCTGGTAAAGGGAGTGGAGTTGGCCCAAGGGTTGGACTTGATGATCTGGGAGGTCTTTTCCAACCCAATCCATTCTCTGATTCTATGGCAGAGACACAGAGACACCCAGAGGGGTTGATTTGGGAGAAAAGTCCAAGCTCAGCTGTTCCTGCTCATTCCAACTGTGAGACTGCAATGAAAAGCAAAGGTGGGATCCTCTCCCTGCGGGCTCTGAGAATCTCCAGGGCATGGAATTGAGTTTGTCTTTCTCAGAGCCCCTTCCAGCCTGGGAAGGAGGTTTTAATCCCTGCACAAAGACACAACACTGAGAATCCTCCTTGTGTAAAGGCCTTTTGTCCTGTGGATTTTTCTTGTCCTGCTGAAGGTTCTTTTGGTTTCCTTGTCCTTGCAAACTCCAAGAAAATAAAACCCTTTCAAAGCTTTTTGGACACACAAATTCAGCCTCAGCCACACACACCAAAAAAGAAAAACCTCCAAACCCTCAAACTGGCATCAGGCACATGTTTTTTTTCTTGAAAAATAAGAAAAGTGTTGATGGCATTTTTGGGCTGCAAATGGACTTCGGTTGATGGAATATTTTTAACACCAAGGAAGCCACTGCTGGGACTTGGAATGCACCAACTGGACCAAGGATCGAGTTTGAGTCTGGCTTGGGAAGCAGCAGATTGCAGTTCTAGCACATGTAGGTTTGTTATGTGAAGAGTCAGACCTCATTGAACCTCAGGAAACCAAAATGAAGCAACATATTTCCCCAGTAAAAACAATCAAATAATTCAAAGCAGAACAAAAAAAAAATGAGAAAAATGCTCATTAAAAGTTTTCCAGTGTCGAAAAAAAAAATGAAAAACAGAAATAAAGAGTTTTGGATGGTGGAGAAGTGACTTTTCCCACATTTAAATGAACATGTGGCTCTTTGGATGCCAAAAAGGAAGGGAATGTTTTGAGTCCTGGGAAAAGGGGAAATTTGGGGTGTTGGCTGAGAAATCTTCCTGATTCTGCCTTATTTTTTGGGGAACAATTTGAAAGCAAAGCATGTTGGGTTGGAAGTCATGTGAGGAGAGGTCTGGGGGGCAAAAATACCTCTTCAGGTGTTTAAATCATTACATATAAACCTGGTTTTTAGTTCCAGCTTAGGATCCAGGTGAGGTTCCAGTTAGAACTGGCCTGAAATCACACAAATAATCTGATTTTCCTGGGAAGGTTTAGAAGGAGAGACATCTCCTGTCAGATCTGCTCTTTAGTGGAATTGATTGTGATTATAAATCACATTTCATAGGGACATTTTCCCTGCTGTTTTGTCCCTTATGGTATTTATTTCACTCGGAGAGAATTAATGGCATGTGAGATCCTGACAACAGAGTAAGGTTTTCATCTTTAAAGTGAGGCACACATTCCATAAAGCAGGTCCATAGTTCATATCGCAGCCCCAGAACATCCTCTCAGCAGCTCTTTGAGACCCATCTCCCCTCCCAGCAGTGCAACTTCCCTCGTCCTGCAAGGACAGGTCATGGAATGTCCACGAAACAGCTCCAGCAGTGGCTTCCAAAATCCAGATCAAACTCCTCCAGCTCCTTTGGGTAACCTGTGAGAGCACCAGGTCCTGCTCCACTCCCCAGCCCAAATTGTGTTGAGTTGTGGGCCCCTGAGTTGAGGCAAGAGATTGAGGGGCTGGAGCGGGGCCAGAGAAGAGCAAGGAGGCTGGAGAAGGGAGTGGAGCACAAGTGCTGTAGGGAGAGGCTGAGGGAGCTGGGGGTGTTTGTGCTGGAGAAGAGGAGGCTGAGAGGTGAGCTCAGCACTGTCTGGAAGTGCCACATCAGGGAAGTTGTGGCCAGCTGGGGGTTGGTCTCTTCTCCCAGGCACTCAGCAATAGGACAAGGGGGCACGGGGGGCTCAAGCTCTGCCAGGGGAAATTGAAGTTGGAGATGAGGCAGAAATTCTTTGCAGAGAGAGTGCTGAGGGATTGGAATGGGCTGCCCAGAGAGGGGGTGGATTCCCCATCCCTGGAGGTTTTTCAAGTGAGCTTGGCCGTGGCACTGAGTGCCATGATCTGGTGACGGGACTGGAGTTGGCCCAAGGGTTGGACTTGATGATCTGGGAGGTCTTTTCCAACCCAATCCATTCTGTGATTCTGTGATTCTATAATTACTCTAACTGGGGGCAGGATAATTAGCAGTGAGGTGGAATAACCCTGGAGGCAGCAAGGCTGGGTGGTGGGACTGGGGATGGATGTGCAGGGAAGGCACAGCCTGTGGGATCAGTGAAGTTGGTTCCCACCATCCATCTCTCCCAGATGGATTTTATCCAGGCCTGACTTGGCCAGGACAACCAGGAGCAATTTTCCTGATAAACAGCAAGGCCACACCAATCCAGCTGACAAGATGAGTATTAATTAATCTAATTTTGAAGGGCTCAGCCCAAATCTGGGGGTTACCTCATGCAAGGGACTCTCTCAGCCCAGTTTGGGGACAGGACATCCCTGATATCCTGGAAAAACTGGGATTTCTTTGCATTCCTGCAATGGAGAAACCACCCAGTGGAGAGATCTTGAAGCAGGGAGCCAATCTGCTCTAGTGTTTTAACAAATGTAATTAAAAGGGACTGTTGTAGCAGAAGACAATCTCTGCAAGGCTAATTAAAATATTGCTGGCCTCTGCTTAACTTGCTCAGCTTTCTTTTAAGAGTTAATGAAATGCAAAGTGTTGCCTCCTGTTTCCATCTGTAAGAGAGTTCATTAATGGACCTTTCTGCACTGGATTAAGCCAAGTGCTCAGAAAGAGAATAAATTGAATCTCAGTAATTGAAGACCAATATTTTCTGGCTGCAATCCAATATTGGAAATTAAATCCCTTAAAGAAAAAAAAAAGGAAAAATGGGAGGTTTGTGTGTAAAAGAAAATTGGCTTTGCTTCCATGGAGAAAAATTGAATATTTTGGGGGATAAGAAGAGACACTTCCCTCAAGTTTTTTCCTAAAAAACAAAGTTTTTTGCAAAAAAATGTCTGGTCAGTCCTTCAACAGGAATTTTTGGGTGGAGAAAAGATTTGTTTTTGTGTCTCTGAGCACACAGATCATCCCTCCCCCCCTGCAGGAGTGGCTGCTGCTGAGCTGAACATTTCAATCCCAGACTAAAAATACACCCCACTAATAGAAGCAGGAATGGTCTCGATGCACCAGTGGTTTCTAGGAAGTTGTTAAACCCTTCCAGGCTTGCTCTGAGATTCACCTTTGAGAGTGGTTCTTGATTGGCATTAAAAAGCAAGTGGTGCCTGGAACAGCAGGGCAGTGCCTGCTTCCCAGAGTTGGTCCTGGTGGGCACCTGTTGGAATCTGTGAGAGGACTTGGGCATTTTTCTCTTCCATGACTGGATAAACCAGCCCATCTCCTGAGGGTTCTGTCCACCAAACTATACTGGAGTCGTTAATAAAAAGGTTCATTTGGACTTGGATTTGCTGTTGGCTATTAGTGCCATGCCAGCCCAGCCTGGAAGGGGCAGCTCTGCCCTTCCCTTCAGCTCTGCCCTTCCTTCACCTCTGCCCTTCCTTCCCCTCTGCCCTTCCCTCACCTCTGCCCTTCCTTCACCTCTGCCCTTCCCTTCACCTCTGCCCTTCCTCCAGCTCTGCCCTTCCTTCACCTCTGCCCTTCCTTACCCTCTGCATTTCCTTCAGTTCCCCCCTTCCCTTCACCTCTGCCCTTCCCTCACCTCTGCCCTTCCCTTCACCTCTGCCCTTCCCTCACCTCTGCCCTTCCCTTCACCTTTGCCCTTCCTCCAGCTCTGCCCTTCCCTTCAGCTCCAGGCTGGCACTGCAGGACGTTTGTCCCCAGGGCATCAGGTCCCTCCATGGGCACTGGGGAGGCCCCAGCTCCTTCCCCCCAGCTGGGCAGGGCCCTGGGGGGCATCACTGCCCTCTCGGCACAGCCTCAGCTGGGTTAGCAGGGAATGGGCAGCTCAGGGGGCACAGCAGCCCTGGCTCTTCTGCCCATCCCTGAGCAAATCCCACCCCAAGGGGCACTTGGGGAACTGGAGGAGTTCTGGGGATTGGGGAATGGGTTGGGTTGGGAAAGACCTTTGGGATCATCGATTCCAAGTGTTTAGTTGGATCTCACTGTTGGGTTAAGGTCAAGGTCAGGATGTAACTGGGTTAAGGTCAGGATGTGACTGTGAGTTAAGGTCAGGATGTAACTGTGGGTCAAGGTCAGGCTGTAATTGGGTCAAGGCCGGCACAGCTCTAGGGCAGAGCAGAGACTGGCCCAACACACTCCACCACCCCAGAGCTGCTGGGCCTGGGACCTGCTGGGATTGGCCACTTGAGGCTCTTTTCCCTCAGCCCCTTCTATGCAGTGACTGTCATGGAATCACAGAATATCCTGAGCTGGGTAGGACCCCCAAGGACCATCCAGTCCCGCCCCTGGCCCTGCACAGACACCCCAACAATCCCACCCTGTCCCTCAAAGTGTTCTCCAAACCCTCCTGGAGCTCTGGCAGCCTTGGGGCTGTGCCCACTGCCCTGGGGAGCCTGGGCATTGCCAACCACCCTCTGGGGGAAGAGCCTTTCCCTGAGATCCCACCTGACCCTGCCCTGGCACAGCTCCAGCCCTTCCCTGGGTCCTGTCCCTGCTCACACAGAGCAGAGATGGAGCTGCCCCTTCAGGAGGAGCTGCAGACCCCAAAAGGTCTCCCCTCAGTCTCCTTTTCTCCAGCTGAACAAACCCTGTGGATGGTGAAATCCCTTCCCCATCCTGCCAGTCCATCCTGTTCCCTGGGTGCTGTCCTAGCACCAGAGAGAAGCTCTGAATCCTTAACCCCTGGATCAGCTTTCCAGAATTTGGGCAGTGCATCCAGGAGTGAAGAAGGAGAACCACCAGCCCTGCCCTCACACCTTCTCCACCCAAACCTCAGCTCCACTCCAACAGCAGAAAAAACTTCTCCAAAAGTGGGGAAAGCCTCCAAAAAAGCTGGTGCTGTTGGAGCTGCCATCTGTAAGAGCCTGGGCCCCTCCTCTTTGGAGCAAGTTGGATGTGCTAATGTATTCACAGGCAGCTCTGCCTGTCCACGCCTCTGCTGTGCCACTTCTTGGCACAAACAAAGAGACTTTGCTCTTATTAACAGCCTCTCATATCACATTCTGAGCTTCTGCCTCAGCTTTGCTGGGATTTTTTTTTTTTTTCCTCTTCATTACTTCCTCTAGAAAGCCACAATCTGCAAGTGGCAGCACAGATTTTTTTGCACTGATTCCAATTAATGACAAATCAGCCAAACAGATTCTGAGCTCTGGAGGCTGCACATGAAGACTTTTTTTCCTTGGGAAAAATGCATTCAAGGAAGGAATAATAAAAAAAAAAAGGCAATAAAAATGTCTCAATTTGTTGCTCAACAAATATTTTTATTTCAGTGCAACTCTTGACCTGGGCACCCTGAGCTCTCTGGATTCAGGAGCCTGTTTGTCTCTTAGTCATCTGCTGTTATTTTTCTCTCTCATTGTGGGTCCCCCCCCAGATTTCCAAATCTATGGCAATGTGAATGTGACTGCACTGAAGGGACAAAGAGGGCAAGTTTGGGGACTCTCAGATTTGCAGGGGCACAAATAAGGTCAGAGGAGATCTTGAATTTCATTCCCATCCTCTCTGATTGGAGCTTTCCCGTAAATCCAACCAAGCTCTGACTTTTCTGGAGTATTTCCTGGTAGCCCAAATCATTCCTTCCCATTCTACCCAACCATTTTGTCACTGTCTTATTGCATTTTGCATTCAGCTTCACCTCCCCTGAAAGAATTGGAGCCTTGTTTCCCATGGGGGGTCCGACAGATTGTCAATCTCATTTTATTTCCAGTTCCAAGAAACCTCAGCTGGTGATTCAATAAATTGGTCTGACAGGGCACAGGTCACATCCTGCAAAAGCCACCAAGTAGACAAAGACCTTCCCTGCCCCAGAGTTCCTGCAGAAGGGCAGGAGAACATCCTGCTGAGGTGCTGAGCAGGAGTCAGCAAGGGATGCTGTCCCAGTTGAGCAGGTGGGCCCAGTTTGTCCCTGTGTGGGTGTGCCCAAAGCTGGGCATTCTAAACCCTCTGGGCCATTGCCCAGCAACTCTTCCCAATGGCCCATTGGCAGCAGCTGCCCAGGGCACAGCTGAGCCCTCAGCCTGGCAGCTGGCTGGGAAAGAAGCCTGGCAGACAGGAGGGGGGAGAACTCCCCTCCAGGGACTCCTTGGCACCTCCACACCCACCTGAGGGCTCAGCTCTGCTCAGGGGCCAGTAACCAGTCCAAAATCCCCCCTGACTCCCACACTCACATCCCCCACTCTGCAACTCCCTGCCCTGGGGGACCCACTGGGGGCTCCCACCCAAACCTCAGGGGACACAATCTTGGCCTTTGGGGACTTCTGGGACCACTCACTGGATGCAGAGGAGGAGCAGAGCCTGGACAGAAGGAGCCCACCACTCTGGCCCAGACTGTGCCATCGTCTGCACCAACAGCTTTGTCCCTTCCTTTTCCTTTGGACTCGGGGGAACCCCGTGGGGCTCAGCACAGGGGCCACCAAACCCCACTGTGTTTGTGCCCCAGGGGGCTGGGTTCCACTGCTGGGTTTGGGGGTTAAACCCAATTTGTCTCTGTGCCATTTCATTTATTGTAATATTGTTATTAAATTGTAACTCTGATTTATAATCTCTTTGGTGTTGGGTTCATTTCTCCTGCAGGTTTACCCTTAAACCAGCCCAGCTGCTCAGAGCTTTGTGCTCCTTGTGCTGGAAAGGTGAACTCGGATGAATAATTCACAGGGTGGGTTTGATGTTCAGCTCACTCCTGGGAGCTTAACTAATTACACTCAAAGCACTCAGATTTCCTTACCCACTTAATTAACCAGGAAACTCAGGCCTGGCTCGGGAAGTGCTGCAGGTTGGAGCTGAAGAGCTTCTGGGTGGAGAAAATAATTCCTAATTAATGGTATTTATTTGTTGCTTAGAATTGTAACATAACAGAATATTATGAGCTGGGAGAGACCCCCAGGGGTCATCCAACCCAGCTCTGGCACTGCCCAGACAGCCCAAGAATCCCACCCTGGTCCTTAAAACCAGGGTCACCTGGGCAATGCCACCAGCTGAGCTGCCAAGGTGCCCCTGTGTGCCCCCAGATTGCTCCCATCTCATTCCCAGCTCCCAGCAAGTTGGCACCACCCAAAGGATGGCAACTGGACATTCAGGCTGCTCTGGCTCTGCCCTGGCATGTGTGTCTCTCCCTGCCAAGCACAGCCAGGCTCTGGGAGTGAATGGAGAGAGACCAAGTTGCCCTGGTGGATCCTTCTCCTGTCTTCTGAGTGCCACCCAAGACATCTGGCAGCCCCTGGAAGGGATGGTGGTGGCAACACCTCCTTTGAAGCACCAGCACTGCTTTCCAGCCCAAATGGGAGACTTGTTGGCAAGGAGAGACGGACAGCAGGACCAAACTCTGAGAGTCACCCCAGAGCAGGTCCCTGCAATGTCTCACTTTTGGAGGAGGGCAGGAGCCATCAAACCTTTTTGGTGGAACTTTGTAGCTCAACTTTCCTTGCCTGACTGAGCAGGAAAGGAGCATCAAGTGCTCCAGAGCCAGAATCCTGCCCTCCTGCCCTCCTGTCTGCCTTTGAGTTGGCATCCAGCTCTCCCAGGGAGGGAGGGAGGAGCTGTTCCAACCTCCGTCGGTGGTCTGCCCATACCTGGGGAGCTCAAACACTGGCAGAGATCTGCTCCTCTCCTCGGAGTGGTTTCTGAGGTCCAATTTGTTCCTTCAGCCATATGGGCACCGAGCTCCTCTCAGCCCCTGCAGTGCTTTCAAGAGCTTGGCTTTGTGCTGTGGCTGGTTCTGCCCAGCTTGGCCTCCAGAGTTCCCCGTGGTGCCCAGCTGGATGCCTGCAGATGGTGTGCCACTGCCTGGCTAATGAAGATGTGCCAAGCAGCAGCTCCTCTGCCCATGACAGGTCTGTGCCCACATCTTCAGTCTCAGAGCCCCTCCTGCCACCTCAAGCACAGAACATCCCTCCTCCCTGGGTACTCCCTGGATGCCACTGCGCTGTGGTGGGACAGAAAGACACCATTTTGTGGCACTGGATGTGCCTTTGGTTCATCTTTCCTTGCCCCTCAGGTATTCCCAAGTTTCATCCTGCCTGTCTCCAGCAGTTCCCATTCCTGAAGGTGTTGGCTCCTGCTGCCGCCACCCAGCTCAGCTGGCACTGCTGCCACCTCCTGTGGCAGAACCAACACTCTGCAATCACACACCAAACAGGAGCCCCTTTTCCCCCCGGGAATCCCATCCTGGCTGGAAGGAGCTGCAGGACATCAGTCACACCCCCCTGAGGCAGGAGGGGCAGAGACTCTGCCTGGTGACACTCCAAAAGTCCTCTGGTTGTTTAAGGGAAGGGCTCTGCTCCCCAGGAACAGTGTGGGACAGTGATGGAAAGAGTGAGGGAAAGTGTGGGACAGTGAGGGACAGCGAGGGACAGTGTGGGACAGTGTGGGACAGTGAGGGACAGTGAGGGAAAGAGTGTGGGACTGTGAGGGACACTGGGACAGTGAGGGGCAGTGTGGGACAGTGAGGGACAGTGTGGCCCCCAAATGTCCCCAAAAGCAGAACAGGGAGACCCAGGAGTGAAGCCAATGGGGAGAACCAGCAGAGAGAGGGATTTGAACCCATTGCAACCAGCCCAGTTCATAAATTAGGATTCAAATCATGCATCTCTTATAAAAAATAATTACTGCTTAATGGTTAAAGCTGCAATCCCAGAAATTTGGGAGGAAATGTGCCAGCAATGCATTGGAGCCAGCAGGGAGAGAAGGTGGCACTCGAGGGCACAGCAGTGTCCCCACACAGGAGATGGATGGGCAGCACTGGGCACTGAGGAGGGTTCAGTGACCTGCTGGTAAGAGGTGACAATTCAAGTGGCATCAACCCACATCTTCCTGCCCAGGGTGATGGAGAATCAGAGACCATACTTCCAAAGTCCTCTGTCACCTCTTTGTTCTTCTGCCCAACAAATCACAGATCATAGAACGGATTGGGTTGGAAAAGACCTCCGAGATCATCAAGTCCAACCCTTGGTCCCACTCCAGTCCCTTTACCAGATCATGGCACTCAGTGCCACGGCCAAGCTCACTTGAAAAACCT
>VWZD01001290.1:47118-62846 GCA_013396695.1 Sakesphorus luctuosus
GAAAACAGGATAAAACAGGGGAAAATAGAGGGAAAAATGGTGAAAAATAGGGGGAAATGGGGGGGGAAGGGGGAAAATGGGGAGGAATAGGGGGAAAATAGGGGGGAAATAGGGGAAAACTGGGGAAAACAGGATAAAACAAGGGAAAATAGGGGGAAACGGGAAAACAGGATAAAACAGGGTAAAATAAGGGGAAATAGGGGGGAAAATAGGGGAAAATGGGAAAACAGGATAAAACAGGGGAAAATAGGGTGGAAAATAGGGTGGAAAATGGGGGGGGGAATAGGAGGGATATAGGGGATAAACATGGGAAAATAGGGGGGAAAATGGGAAAACAGGATAAACCAACAGGTTTGTCCCTTCCTTTTCCTTTGCACTCGGGGGAACCCCGTGGGGCTCAGCACAGGGGCCACCAAACCCCACTGTGTTTGTGCCCCAGGGGGCTGGGTTCCACTGCTGGGTTTGGGGGTTAAACCCAATTTCTATTTGTGCCATTTAATTTCTTGTAATATTGTTATTAAATTGTAACTCTGACTTATAGTATCTTTGGTGTTGGGTTCATTTCTCCTGCAGGTTCACCTTTAAACCAGCCCAGGACACAGCAGGACAAAGCCCTGCCTGTGGCCAGCCAGGAGCAGTGATAGCCCAGGAACTGAAGCCAAGTCTGCTGAATTTAATTATTAGGAATAGTTAGTAGCTACTAATAGTTTTGCTAACTCTCCTGATTAATTGCATGGTGCCACCCAGGAGGGAGGGGGCTCATTCCACATCCCTGCAGCAGCCTGAGCATCCAAGCATGAGATTTGATTGTCTTCAGCTCAGCTCCCAATCCCAATAATGAGAAAATCCAGGGGCTATATTTAACTCCCTCCTTCTGGTGAGACTTGTCACAGCTCCTTCCCTTTAGCTCTGTGTCTTTGTTCTCTGTTCTCCTGTTCAACAAAATATTCTCTGGAATTCTGAGTCTCTTCCTTTCCATGAGGTCTCTCTTCCCTGCCCTGGATGAAGCAGAAATGATCCAGGTGGGTCTTCATTTAAGGGGCTCATGGATGATATTCCCTGGCCCAACAGGTGGCCATGGAGCTGCTCAGGGCTCACCCAGCTGCAGGACCTCATGGGGTTGAACTCCACCACAACCCCTCTGGAACAGAGGTACCCTCTGTGGAAAATGATGTGCTTGGCGTCAGAGGATGCCCAGTTAAAGGATGAACATCCCAGTTTGGTTCATACATTGCAAGGAAAATTCAGAATCAACATGAACTTTCCAACCATGAGAAATTTTGCGTGTTGGGGAGTGTTTGAAAGAGCAAAACCTGTTCTCTGGGATGTTGGGATCAGCTTTATGTTACACAGCCCTGTCTTCACAGAGGAGGTTCCCTTGGAAGAGGAGATCTGAGCACAGAAAAGCATCTTGGGTGATGAATCCCAGACTATTCTGAGTTGGAAGGACCCACAAGGATCATCGAGCCCAACCCTTAAATCAATGGCCCACACAGGGGATTGAACCCATGACCTTGGCATTATTACAACCAGGTTTTAACCAACTGAGCTGATCTCAGCATCTTGAGCCCATCTAGACAATTATTTTATGTTGATTCCAGATGTTTCCTGCTGTGTCACTCCTGAGAGCAACGAAGCTTTGGACAGACCCTGTGAGGAAACATCCCATTCCTCTGATGCCACCTTGGTGCTTGGGTACCTTCCCAGGGGCACATCCCTCCTGACTCCAGAGCAGTGCTGTGGTTTGAGGGCACAGAGGGAGGAAGGAAAGGGAGACCACGTGCACTGCCAACATCCCAACATCAGAATCACTGAGCCATGGGATGGGTGGGTTGGAAAGGACCTCAAAGCCCATCCAGTGCCACCCCTGCCATGGGCAGGGACACCTCCCACCAGCCCAGGGTGCTCCAAGCCCTGTCCAACCTGGCCTGGGACACTCTCAGGGCTGGGGCAGCCACAGCTTCTCTGGGCACCTGTGCCAGGGCCTGCCCACCCTCCCAGGGGGAATCTTTTCCTAATGTCCCATCTAACCCTACTCTGTCAGTTTGAGGCCTGTTCCTGTCTCTCTAACCCCTTGTAAGTAGTCTCCTAATTCTTGTTCTGCATCTGATGGAAGTTTCTCCAGTAGCTCCCACTGAGAGGTGGAGCCTTTACTTTTTTAGCCTTACCAACAAAATAAAATTGGAAAAAAACCACTCCTGGATTGGTCCATGTGCTTAAATTGAGATGTCACCTTCTAGTGCCAGCCTCTCAGCTACCTTCTGTGTGCTGAGGGCACCATCCTTTAGGTGGGTCCCCATCATGGGCCACCAAATGAAGGTGGTGACACCCCCTGGGAATGGCCTCAGTTCAGCCAGGAGGTGAATTGGAGTGTTGGTTGCAACAACACTCACCAACCAGAGACAAAAGTGTTTCCTTCAAGGAATGACCCCACCTACCCCCAGGTCCTGGTGCTCTCCAGGAGACCCCCAAAGCCTCCTCCCAGCTCAGGGCTTCATAGAATCATAGAATGGATTGAGTTGCAAAAGACCTCTGAGATCATCAAGTATCAAGTCCAACCCTTGGGCCAACTCCAGTCCCGTCACCAGATCATGGCACTCAGGGCCATGACCAAGCTCACTTGAAAAACCTCCAGGCATGGGGAATCCACCCCCTCTCTGGGCAGCCCATTCCATTCCCTCAGCACTCTCTCTGCAAAGAATTTCTCCCTCATCTCCAACTTCAATTTCCCCTGGCAGAGCTTGAGCCCCCCGTGCCCCCTTGTCCTGTTGCTGAGTGCCTGGGAGAAGAGACCAACCCCCAGCTGGCCACAACTTCCCTGATGTGGCACTTCCAGACAGTGCTGAGCTCACCTCTCAGCCTCCTCTTCTCCAGCACAAACACCCCCAGCTCCCTCAGCCTCTCCCCACAGCACTTGTGCTCCACTCCCTTCTCCAGCCTCCTTGCTCTTCTCTGGCCCCGCTCCAGCCCCTCAATCTCTTGCCTCAACTCAGGGGCCCACAACTCAACACAACACTCAAGGTGTGGCCTCCCCAAGGCAGAGGCCAGGGGAAGGCTCACTGCCCTGGGCCTGCTGGCCACGCTACTTTGGAGCCAGGCCAGGAGCCCATTGGCCTTCTTGCCCACCTGGCCACACTCTTGGCTCCTCTTGAGCTTCCTGTCCCTCAGTCCCCCCAGGTCCCTTTCTGCCTGGCTGCTCTCCAGCCACTCTGTGCCCAGTCTGGAGCGCTGCAGGGCTTGGGGTGGCCAAAGGGCAGGACCTGCACTTGGCACTTGGCTTGTGGCAGCCAGAGCTGCACCATCTCCTGGGAGACCTTCTGCCTTTCCAGCCCATTTGTTTGTAAGGATCTGAAACCTGGGAGGTTGTTCTCCACAAATTAAACATTGTAAAGCAACAGCAGAGGGTGGGGTGGGGAGGGTGGAGACCAACAAATCACTGCAAAGCTGCTGATGGCCCCAAGCTGTAGTTTCTAATTGTTTGTTCAGCTCTGGTTGCTTTTGTGGTTCACTCAGGGAATGGGAATTAAGGAAAAGAAAGAATTTGGGGTGGTGAAAACAGGGAATATTGGGAGTTGTTGGAGAGGAACCATACCCTTAGCTCAGAACTGAAGCTCAAGTGCAGTGTGGGGACATCACAGCAGGGATGAGATCCCCTACATGATGGCAGCTCCTCAGAAATCCCACCAGAGAGGTGACACCAGGATAGGTGTTGTGGGGCTGTGTGGGCTGGGAACAAATCAGGCACAACTGGGGCTCTGGTGCACTGAAAACCAGGCAGGGATGAACAAGTAGGGAAGGCAAAGATGGAGAAAGAGCAGAAACCACAGAATCATCAAGGCTGGCAGAGCCCTCTAAGATCCATGAGTGTGATGATGGCAAAGCCCTCCAAGATCCGTGAGTGTGATGATGGAAAAGCCCTCTAAGATCCACGAGTGTGATGATGGAAAAGCCCTCCAAGATCCATGAGTGTGATGATGGAAAAGCCCTCCAAGATCCATGAGTGTGATGATGGAAAAGCCCTCCAAGATCCACGAGTGTGATGATGGAAAAGCCCTCTAAGATCCACGAGTGTGATTATGGAAAAGCCCTCCAAGATCCATGAGTGTGATGATGGAAAAGCCCTCCAAGATCCATGAGTGTGATGATGGAAAAGCCCTCCAAGATCCATGAGTGTGATGATGGAAAAGCCCTCTAAGATCCATGTGTGTGATGATCACCTCAGCACTGCCAGGTCCACACTGACCCACGTCCCCAGGTTGGGTGTTGGGATGGTGCAACCCCACAGAAAGCCCAGGGAAGCCCCAAGCTCAGTGTGATCCCTCACCCAGGGAATAAAACTTGGTTTTAATAATGCCAAGGTCATGGGTTCAATCCCCTGTGTGGGCCATTGGCTTAAGAGTTGGACTCGATGATCCTTGTGGGTCCCTTCCAACCCAGAATAGTCTGGGATTCTGGGATTCTGTGTGAATCAGTTCCATCAGCTCAAATGTCCCCCTGGTGAGGGCTCAGAGGCACCAGGATGGGATTGAGCCCTGTGGGAAATCTGATGGATTGGCCAAAACTCCTGTTGTTAAATCAGTTGCTCTCTCAAGCTCCTTTGGAGCCAAAGTTTTTATGGAGCAGAGGTTGGCAGGGAAGGGAAAGGTTCTCAGAGCAAAGCTGGGACTCCAACCCAGCCCTGTGACAATTTACATGCCACAAATCTGCTTTTTGTCTTCCTTTTCACTGGAAGTGTGAGACTTTCTGTGAGTTCCAATCAAAGTTTGAAGAGCTGCTGCCTGAAGGGATTGGAGGTCCCAGGATTTGAGGGTTTTTTTCATAATATATGAGGATTCTTCTTCTGATTTGGAGCAATAACAAGTTAATTACTGCCAGGGACTTTGGCAGGAATGGCCAGTTCAGGTTTCAGGAGCTCCTGTGATTCCATTAGTGCCTTTTTTTCTTTTTTTTATGGTACCTTAACTCANGAGCTTTATTTCTTTTTAAAGTGATAGCCCAAGCACTTGGGAAATTGCTCAGGAAACACCATTTCTCACCTCTATTTCGAGTTTCTCTGCTGATGTAACCCCATTGTCTTCAAAGCCTTTTACCCCCACACTGAGTTTGGCCATCACTGAGCTGAAGGAAACCTTTCCATGCCCTCATATGGGTGTTTTGTATGATTTGACCCAGAGATCGTATCCCTTTGTGCTGCAAGCCCTGGATGAGAACCATTTCCCAGAAGTAATTCCTGCGATGCCTTCCTGGATGGCTCCAGATGGCTCAGAAATGGTGAGGAGCAAACCAGGGCAGAGGAGAAAAGGACCAGTGGACTCAAGTCAGACCTCTCAGTAACCAACCATGGACACCCAAGGACACTTTGCCTGTTGCCAGGTGGGGCTGTGCTGGGCACCACAGTTGGTTTTTGCCATATGCCAGGGGCAAAGGAAAGGCAAGCTGAGAAACAGGAGGTGGTTTTTCATAGCCTGGGCAGCAGGACAGGGGGGGTTCTGCCCCTTTGCTCAGGTGAGACCCCCCTGCAGAGCTGCTCCAGCCCTGGGGTCAGCACAGCGAGGACATGGAGCTGCTGGAGAGTCCAGAGGAGGCACCAGGAATCACAGAATCACAGAATGGATTGGGTTGGAAAAGACCTCCCAGATCATCAAGTCCAACCCTTGGGCCAACTCCAGTCCCGTCACCAGATCATGGCACTCAGTGCCACGGCCAAGCTCACTTGAAAAACCTCCAGGCATGGGGAATCCACCCCCTCTCTGGGCAGCCCATTCCAATGCCTGAGCACTCTCTCTGCAAAGAATTTCTCCCTCATCTCCAACTTCAATTTCCCCTGGCAGAGCTTCAGCCCCCCGTGCCCCCTTGTCCTATTGCTGAGTGCCTGGGAGAAGAGACCAACCCCCAGCTGGCCACAACTTCCCTGATGTGGCACTTCCAGACAGTGCTGAGGTCACCTCTCAGCCTCCTCTTCTCCAGCACAAACACCCCCAGCTCCCTCAGCCTCTCCCCACAGCACTTGTGCTCCACTCCCTTCTCCAGCCTCCTTGCTCTTCTCTGGCCCCGCTCCAGCCCCTCAATCTCTTGCCTCAACTCAGGGGCCCACAACTCAACACAACACTCAAGCTGTGGCCTCACTAGGATGGGCAGAGGATGGAGCAGCTCTGCTGGGAGGGAAGGCTGGGACAGCTGGGATTGTTCAGCCTGGAGAGGAGAAGCTTTGGGGTGACCTCACTGTGGCCTTGCAGGACCTGAAGGACACTACAATAAAGATGGAGAGAAACCATTTACAGGGCCTGGAGTGGCAGGACAAGGGGAATGGTTCCCACTGCCAGAGGGCAGGGCTAGATGGGATATTGGGAAGGGAAGGGCAGGGAGAACAGTCTAAATATCTGGAGAGCTGCTGCAGGGAGGACAGGAGCAGAGTGTGCTGTGTGAGCAGGGAACAGGGCAGAGCTCCAACTGGAAATGAGAAGTTAAATGCCCAGAAAGCACTAAATGATATCCCCAGAAAGCTCTGGAGCAGCCTGGGGGTGGTGAGTCTCCAGCAGCAGAGACATCAGCACAGACTGGGCAAACACACAATGATGCAGCACAGGGAATCCTCCTGGAGAGGAGAAAAGAACCGCCCAACCTCTGTGGGTTCCCTGGAAAGCCTGGACCACTCACAGGCTGCCAAAGCCTCGTTTTGACCCTTCCTAAATGTTCTGTATCCACTACAACCTGCCACTTCCATGGGCAGGGATCCTAAAATCTGCCACTTCCATGGACAGGTACCTTATGATCTGCCACTTCCATGGACAAGGATCCTGTAACCTGCCCATTGCCATGGGCACAGGTCCTAAACTCTGTCATTTCCACGGACAGGGACTTTGTAACCTGCTATTTCCATTGACAGGTGCCTTATAATCTGCCAATTCCATGGGCAGGGATGACAAAATCTGCCATTTCCATGGGCAGGGATCTTAAAATCTGCCACTTCCAGGGGCAGGGATCTTGTAACCTGCAATTTCCATGGATAGGTACCTTATAACCTGACACTTCCATGGACAGGGATCCTAAAATCTGTCATTTGCATGGGCAGGTACCTTATAGGCTGCCACTTCTCTGGGCAGGGATCTTAAAATCTGCCACTTCCATAGGCAGGGAACTTGGAACCTGCCCATTTCCATGGACAGGGATCCTAAAATCTGTCATTTCCAAGGACAGGGACGTTGTAACCTGCTATTTCCATGGACAGGTACCTTATAACTTGCCCATTTCCACGGACAGAGATCCTAAAATCTCATTTCCATGGACAGGGACCTTGTAACCTCCTATTTCCATGGACAGGTATTTTATAAACTGCCACATCCATGGACAGGGATCTTAAAATCTGCCACTTCCATGGGCAGGAATTCTATAATCTGGTAATTCCATGGACAGAGATCCTATAACCTGCCAATTCCATGGGTATGTTCACTTATAACCTGCCATTTCCATGGGCAGGGATCTTAAAATCTGCCAATTCCATGGACAGGGACTTTGTAACCTGCTATTTCCATAGACAGGTACCTTATAACTTGCCCATTTCCATGGACAGGGATCCTAAAATCTCATTTCCGTGGACAGGGACCTTGTAACCTGCTATTTCCATGGGCAAGAATTCTATAATCTGGCAATTCTATGGACAGAGAGATACTATAACCTGCAAATTCCATTGACAGGTACCTTATAACCTGCCATTTCCATGGGCAGGGATCCTAAAATCTGTCATTTCCATGGACAGGGACCTTGTAACCTGCTATTTCCATGGACAGGTATTTTATAATCTTCCATTTCCATGGATAAGGAACTTGTAACCTGCTATTTCCATGGGCAGGGATCTTAAAATCTGCCACTTCCACAGGCAGGGATCTCTGCATTAAAAGCCTGACACAATCAACCACTAATTAGCTGTGCTAATGAGGTAGTGGGTTAAAACACCCAAAGCCAAACACTTCTGCTGTGTAAATACAAATGTAAATTAAGCTGCAGCAACAGATTGGGCCCATTCACCTTTGAAAAAACTCCTGAAGCCTTTGACAGGCCACGTGGAAACAGCTTGAAAGAGCAACAGGGACAGAGCTGATCCACATCAGAGCAGCTTTGAAGGCAAACTGTGGCCAGGAGAGCTGGGGAGGAGGCACAGAGGAACCACCACCTGGATAATCCAGCTGAGGATGGAATCACAGAATCATAGAATGGATTGGGTTGGAAAAGATCTCCAAGATCATCAAGTCCAACCCTTGGGCCAACTCCAGTCCCGTCACCAGATCATGGCACTCAGTGCCACGGCCAAGCTCACTTGAAAAACCTCCAGGCATGGGGAATCCACCCCCTCTCTGGGCAGCCCATTCCAATCCCTCAGCACTCTCTCTGCAAAGAATTTCTCCCTCATCTCCAACTTCAATTTCCCCTGGCAGAGCTTGAGCCCCCCGTGCCCCCTTGTCCTATTGCTGAGTGCCTGGGAGAAGAGACCAACCCCCAGCTGGCCACAACTTCCCTGATGTGGCACTTCCAGACAGTGCTGAGGTCACCTCTCAGCCTCCTCTTCTCCAGCACAAACACCCCCAGCTCCCTCAGCCTCTCCCCACAGCACTTGTGCTCCACTCCCTTCTCCAGCCTCGTTGCTCTTCTCTGGCCCCGCTCCAGCCCCTCAATCTCTTGCCTCAACTCAGGGGCCCACAACTCAACACAACACTCAAGGTGTGGCCTCCCCAAGGCAGAGGCCAGGGGAAGGCTCACTGCCCTGGGCCTGCTGGCCACGCTACTTTGGATCCAGGCCAGGAGCCCATTGGCCTTCTTGGCCACCTGGCCACACTCTTGGCTCCTCTTGAGCTTCCTGTCCCTCAGTCCCCCCAGGTCCCTTTCTGCCTGGCTGCTCTCCAGCCACTCTGTGCCCAGCCTGGAGCGCTGCAGGGCTTGGGGTGGCCAAAGGGCAGGACCTGCACTTGGCCTTGTTGAACTCCATCCCATTGCAATCAGCCCATCTCTCCAGTCTCTCCAGATCCCTCTGCAGAGCCCTCCTGCCTTCCAGCAGCTCGACACTCCCTCCCAACTTGGTGTCAGCAGCCAATTTGCTGCTGATGGACTCAATCCCCTCATCTAAATCATCACTAAAGATGTTAAACAGGACTGGCCCCAACACTGACCCCTGGGGACACCACTGGTGACCAGCTGGATGCAGCTCCATTCACCAGCACTCTCTGGGCCCTCCAGCTCCTGACCCAGCAGAGGGTACACCTGTCCAAGCCATGGGCTACCAGCTTTTCCAGGAGTATATTATGGGAGACAGTGTCAAAGGCCTTGCTGAAGTCCAGACAGACCATCCACAGCCTTCCCCTCATCTACCAGGTGGGTCACCTGATTGTAAAATGAAATCAGGTTGGTCAGACAGGCCCATGCTGCTGATTCTGTAGGAGTGTGGAACACAGAGGAGCTGCCCCCAAGCAGAGCCTGGCTCAGTGCCCAGTTCCCTCAGGTCATCCCAGTCCTTGGATCCCTCAGGGAGGGGAACCAGCAGGATTTGTAGCAGCCATTTGTGTTTCACATACTGTGGAACTATTAATAAATGCCTGAGGTCGATTTGCCTGCAGTGAGACATGAGAGTTTGAGAAGTTTCCTTCCATCCCCAGCAGCAGCACAGGTGGAGGAAGGAGAAGAGAACAGATTTGAGAGCAACACATTTGGCAGGCACAGGAGACACGTCTTGGCTCAGCTCAACAGTGGCTGTTGTTTGACCACTGGTAGGGCTGAAAACAACTCTAATGTTCCTGTGTTTGAGCAAAAACGTCCAAATAGTTCCAGTAATTCATCTCAGAGAGGAGAGAAACTGGGCCAAGTCTTCTCAGGAGAGACGACAGAGCTCCGCAGAAAACTAACTCTGATGAAATTAACTGTGAAAAGGATGGGAAACAAAGCCCAGCTCAGCCCAGTCCTGCTGCATTCCCTGTCTGGGAGCAGCTGGACCAGGATCCCTCTGCCCCAGGGCAGCCACTTCCACCCCATGCCAGAGCTTGGAGCTGAAGGCAACAGAGACTCCCAAAAGCAGAAGGTGCTCTTTCCAGGAATGTTCCACGTCCATGTGGACATGGAGCAGAGCTCACCCCTCCATTTTTGGGACACTGGGGACCCAACCTGCCCTGGCAGAGGTTGTGTGGTGGAACCAGGCGCTGCCCCTTCAGTGTTTGCAGAGCAGGAGCCTCAGGTGTCACTCCCAGCCCCTCTCATGTCCAGGAGAGAGGAACAGGATTTGTCTGAGGGAGTTTGGAGGTCCATGTAAGGAGGAACTAAACATGGAATCATGGAATGGTTGGGTGGGAAGGGACCTTAAAGCCCACCCAGTCCCACCCCTGCCATGGGCAGGGACACCTCCCACCAGCCCAGGCTGCTCCAAGCCCTGTCCAACCTGGCCTTGGACACTCCCAGGGATGGGGCAGCCACAGCTTCTCTGCCCAACCTGTGCCAGCCCCTGCCCACCCTCCCAGTCAACAATTCCTTCCCAATATCCCATCTATCCCTGCCCTCTGGCAGTGGGAAGCCATTCCCTGTGTCCTGTCCCTCCATCCCTTGTCCCCAGTCCCTCTCCAGCTCTCCTGGAGCCCCTTTGGGCACTGGAAGGGGCTCTCAGGTCTCCCTGGAGATTCTCTGCTCCAGGTGACCCCCCCAGCTCTCCCAGCCTGGCTCCAGAACAGAGGGGCCTCAGCCCTTTGAGAAACTTAGTGGCCTCCTCTGGACTTGATCCAACATGTCAACATCTTCCTGAAACAGAACAGTTCCCATGTCCATCCTCACAGGGAGCCTGGACAGCAGAACTCCCATTTCCATCCTGACCCTGACAAGGAGCTGAGACAGCACAATTCCTGCATCCATTGACAATTCCAGAGCCCTGTGCTGATCCAGTCAAGGGTTTCACATCCAGCATCTCTGAGGAACACCTGAAGATCCCCCTGAAAACCTCGTGGCTTGTGGAGGAAAAGGGACATATCACTTAAATAAATTCAATGTAATATTTCAAAATCACTACAAGTCATTCCCCACCTCCTTCTCCTGCACACCCTTGACACAATAAACTGCCATTTCCAGGGGATGTGGAGCTGCAGATCTTGGAGAAGAGTCAGATCAGGAGACAGGAAATGTTAATCTGTTCCTTTCATGGGAATTTTAAATGACATTTATTACATATTGATCTCCTGGAGCTGTGGACTTGAAGGTGGTGCATCCTGAGGTGATTCCCAAACTCCCAGCATATTCCTCAGACATCCCATGGAGCCTTCTCTCCATGAGGTGGAGGAAGCAGAAGGTCTCCAAGGGAATTCCAGGTGTCCCAGTTCCATAATTCCCACCACCTTGAGCAGCTCAGTGGACTCTTCCCTTCCATGACTATTCCCACACGTAGAGTGGAATCCCAGACCAGGAATTAGACCCGACTTTGCTTTGCAGAGCTTTGCCAGCAGCAAAAGGGAGTTATTACCTCAGGACACAGAATCACAGAATCCCAGAATGGATTGTGTTGGAAAAGACCTCCCAGATCATCAAGTCCAACCCTTGGGCCAACTCCAGTCCCTTTACCAGATCATGGCACTCAGTGCCACGGCCAAGCTCACTTGAAAAACCTCCAGGCATGGGGAATCCACCCCCTCTCTGGGCAGCCCATTCCAATGCCTGAGCACTCTCTCTGCAAAGAATTTCTCCCTCATCTCCAACTTCAATTTCCCCTGGCAGAGCTTGAGCCCCCCGTGCCCCCTTGTCCTATTGCTGAGTGCCTGGGAGGAGAGACCAACCCCCAGCTGGCCACAACTTCCCTGATGTGGCACTTCCAGACAGTGCTGAGGTCACCTCTCAGCCTCCTCTTCTCCAGCACAAACACCCCCAGCTCCCTCAGCCTCTCCCCACAGCACTTGTGCTCCACTCCCTTCTCCAGCCTCCTTGCTCTTCTCTGGCCCCGCTCCAGCCCCTCAATCTCTTGCCTCAACTCAGGGGCCCACAACTCAACACAACACTCAAGGTGTGGCCTCCCCAAGGCAGAGGCCAGGGGAAGGCTCTCTGCCCTGGGCCTGCTGGCCACGCTACTTTGGATCCAGGCCAGGAGCCCATTGGCCTTCTTGGCCACCTGGCCACACTCTTGGCTCCTCTTGAGCTTCCTGTCCCTCAGTCCCCCCAGGTCCCTTTCTGCCTGGCTGCTCTCCAGCCACTCTGTGCCCAGCCTGGAGCGCTGCAGGGCTTGGGGTGGCCAAAGGGCAGGACCAGGCATTCCACATGGAGGGCCATTTTTCCAGAATAAGTCCTGAACTGTCTCTACCCTGGCACAGGATTTATTGAAGGACACCCAGTGCCACCCCCAGCTGGGCACGTGCCCCAGGAAGGGGCACCATTTGTGTCATCCCCCGAGGAGTCAGTCCCAAGGTGCACCCAGTCCAAGGGAAGTGGAAACAGGAGATGTTGCACTTTATTTATTGACTAATTTCAGGCTCTTTGTGTGATCATTATCCCAACTGCTCCTTCCTTTAAATCAATGGAAATTGCTCTCTCACTGCAAACTGGAGCCAATGTAATTCACTTTCTCTATTCATCAAGCTTTTGAAAAAAAAAAGGGAAGAAAATGTAAAGTAAGAAAAAAAAAAAGAATTCCGGGGAAGAAAATAAGGGTTTTTTCTATGCAATTTTATTTGGGAGTTAAAAAAGTATAAAGGAAGAAAAACAAGTAGGGGGGAAAGGGTGTTTAATTGTGTTATATATGAAATATTTATCCTTTGGTTTAATCCACACTGGGCTGAGGTGGCACCTGAAAGCAATGGAGACCCCCAAAAGGAGAAGGTGCTCCTTCCAGGCATGTTCCAGGTCCATGTGGACATGGAGCAGAGCTCACCCCTCCATTTTTGGGACACTGGGGACCCAACCTGCCCTGGCAGAGGTTGTGTGGTGGGCACAGCAAGAATGTCCCCACAGTCCTGGGGCTGCTCCAGCTGGGAAGTCACTTCCCAATTGGAAGTGATGCCTGAGGGAGGAATTCTGCTGCTGAAAGGTCGTTTTCACATCCAGAGGGAGAAGGGAGAGACTGAGGACTGTGGCCCTTCCCTGGCTCAGGTTGGGAGTCTTTCCTGGCAGTGCCCCCCAACTCCTGGCACTCTGCTGGCACTGGAGACATGGCAAAGGGGATGTGTTGGCTGGGAATGAAAGTAGGACCTTTCCCAAAGGCTTTGGGAAAGCACCAGAGACACCTTCCTTGTCCTCCACACACAGAATTCCCTCAGAGCTGTGGTCACCAGGAGGGGTCACCACTTCCAGAGGTGACCAGTCTTTCATTTCCTTCCACTTTGCAGCACTCTGGGCACATCCTTCTTGTTCCCTCCCTTAGGATTTGGGATGAAAAGAATCGCCTGGTGAAACACCTTCTGTTTTTACCCACCAGCAACCTAAAGATGCATCTAAAAACTTTCAAATCCACCAAGCACTTTCAGGCTAGCATTGAGTTTCTCCTTCCAGAACCGTTTCTCTTTGCAGAGAGAGTGCTCAGGCATTGGAATGGGCTGCCCAGAGAGGGGGCGGATTCCCCATGCCTGCAGGTTTTTCAAGTCAGCTTGGCCGTGGCACTGAGTGCCATGATCTGGTGACGGGACTGGAGTTGGCCCAAGGGTTGGACTTGGTGATCTGGGAGGTCTTTTCCAACCCAATCCATTCCATCATTCTGTGATTCTATGGATGTGGCACTGAGTGAGAATCCACCATGTCTTGATCCAACCCCACTGTGATCACTAGCCCAGGGCACTCCGTGCCCTGGGCTGGTGATCACAGTATGGTTGGATCAAGGGATGGACTTGACAATCTTGGAGGTCTTTTCCAACCCAATGAATTCTATGGTTCTATGATTCCATTATTCAAGTCCTGCAGAAATGTCCAGGCAGTTCCTGGGACAGCCCCGGGATCCCTGCCCTGTGTTGCTGGATATTCCTGGCAGGTGGATATTCCTGGCCCAGCTCTGGATCCACAGCTCTGCTTCCCTTGGGCACTCAGAGCTTGGCACAGACCAGGGCACAAAACACAAAGCAGAGCGAGATGTTTAGCAAATGGACATTGTGGAATGAAAGTCATTTCCCTCCCTTCCTTCCAGGCACAAACACAGCACATGAGGTGGCTCCTGGGAGATGCTTTCAAATAGTTGGGAAGGGCAAATGCTCTCAAGGTGGGGGTTGCCTTACCAAACTTCACATCAGATGAGAACTGTCCTTCCTTCTGCTCTGGCTCTGCAAAAACCCAGGACTCACAGAGGTATCTGCAGGGAGAGGCCCCTAATCCATCATGGAATCACAGGATCCATGGATTGGAAAAGACCTCCAGGATCAAGTTTATCCTTTGCCTGAGCCCTCCCACACCACTAAACCACGTCACAAAGAGCCACATCTCCTTGTTGTTTGAACACCCCTGGGGTGGGGCCTCCCCTCTGCCTTTTCCAGTCCCTGACCACTCTTCCAGGGAGGAAATTTTCCCTGATGTCTAACCTCAACCTTTCCTAATACAACTCAAGGCCATCACAGGACTGGAGAGCAGGAGAGGTTCCCACTTAAGTGGGGAAATTTTCCCTGATGTCCAACCTGAACCTCCTGTGCTGGAACTCGAGGCCATCACAGGACTGGAGAGCAGGGGAAGCTCCCACTTAAGAGAAGAAATTTTCCCTGATGTCCAACCTGAACCTCCTGTGGTGGAACTCAAGGCCATCACAGGACTGGAGAGCAGGGGAGGCTCCCACTTACGAGAAGAAATTTTCCCTGATGTCCAACCTGGAACCTCCCCTGGTGCAACTTGAGGTCATTACAGGACTGGAGAGCAGGGGAGGTTCCCACTTAAGTGAAGAAATTTTCCCTGATGTCCAACCTGAACCTCCCTTGGTGCAACTTGAAACCATCAGAAGGCTGGAGAGCAGGGGAGGCTCCCACTTGAGCCCAGACCACGATTGCTGTTGAACAGATTCCCAATGCAGACCTTCATCCAGGATTCCCAAAAACCACCTCCAATTCCCAAAAACCAGCTCCAATTCCCAAAATCCAGCTCCAATTCCCAAACCCCAGCTCCAATTCCCCAAATCCAGCTCCAATTGCCATGCACATTTGGGAAAATCCTTCCCATGCAGCATTTGCTCACTGTTGGAACCGCAGGCAGAGCTGGAACTGAAGCATCAAAGCTGAGCTTTGCTTCTCCTTCACTCAGTATAAATGAGAAACTATTCCTTTCTCCCATTTGCTTATAAAAAATCACCCAGTTAAAGTGAATTGTTCTGATTTTTCATTTGGAAAAAAAAAAAACCAAAAAAACAACCAAACTGATTTTAGGTTGTCTCTGAAGCAAATCATGTCCCTGTTCCTGGCAGGATGCCAGGGCCAAATTAGCTGGATACATCTAGTGCAACTGGGAGCTAATTGGCAGCAGGGGCTGCTGGGGAACCCAGACCATCTTTTAAATGTTTAATCAAGAAGCAAAATTAAAACTTAAAACCCCCATTGCTCTCAGAGTTGCTTCTCTGCTCAGTAAGCAAGTGAAAAATGAAAGTGAAAAGTGAAAATGCTGCCCTCTCTGCCAGGGCAGCAGGTCCTGGGCAGGTCTCCTGGGTCACCAACCCAGGGCTGGAGGGTCAGGGGGAGGTTTGGGGCCAGCTGGGGGTGGTGGGGCCAGGAGAATCATAGAATAGAATCACAGAATCATAGAACGGATTAGGTTGGAAAAGA
>VWZD01001290.1:71814-83875 GCA_013396695.1 Sakesphorus luctuosus
AGGAAGGAAGGAAGGGAGGGAGGGAGGGAGGAAGGAAGGAAGGAAGGAAGGAAGGAAGGAAGGAAGGAAGGAAGGAAGGAAGGAAGGAAGGAAGGAAGGAAAACCTATTTTTTTCAGAAAGGAATTTTCTTATGAAGGGAAAATGCTCAAAGGGAAACATTTAACCCATCATTGATGGAAGTTCTCTCTCTTCGGCAGAGACAACAGAGCCCCCTTTACACAGGGCACTCCAAGAATCATTCCTACACTTTTCTCCCAATGCTCTTCTGCACATCGCAGTGATGTCCTTCTCACCAAAATGATGGGAAGAGGAGGAGAGAGCATTTCCTCAGGTCAGGCTTTGGACATGAGAGGGTTTTGAGGGAACAGTGGGACACTCAGCTCCTGCCAGTTGGACTCACCCCTGCTGTCCCATCAAGATTTTACCTCCCATTTGCCTGGAAAACAAGAACTATTCCCACTCTCACCTGCTCTGAAAATCCCCAAATGCTCTGTAATGGCTTTCCCTCCTCTTTTCCCCATTGATTTTTCCACTCAGAGCTTCAGGAAGAGAAAAACAAACACTCCAGGCTTTGTTGGTGGTGTGTCTCTGACACTCCTTCAACGGGGGGGGCCTGGGAGCTGTCAGAGCTCGGTGCACAACATCAAATTAACACTCATTTCTTTCTGAAATGGTAATTATACCCTTTTGTGCCGTGCTGGGCTTGTGCTTTCTGAAGTGGAAACGTGGAACTTAAATCAAAGTTGGATTTCTGAGCCCTCAGCACAGGGACAGTTGGCCAAGTGTTTAGTGGGAAGAGTCCTGCAGCGGGAATGAGCACAGGAGGGGTGTGAACCAGCATGGAATCATGGAATGCTTTGGGTGGGAAGGACCTTAAAGGTCATCTCATCCCCCCCCGTGCCATGGGCTGGTGGAATCACAGAATCCTAGAATGGATTGGGTTGGAAAAGACCTCCCAGATCATCAAGTCCAACCCTTGATCCAACTCCAGTCCGTTTACCAGATCATGGCACTCAGTGCCACGGCCAAGCTCACTTGAAAAACCTCCAGGCATGGGGAATCCACCCCCTCTCTGGGCAGCCCATTCCAATCCCTGAGCACTCTCTCTGCAAAGAATTTCTACCTCATCTCCAACTTCAATTTCCCCTGGCAGAGCTTGAGCCCCCCGTGCCCCCTTGTCCTATTGCTGAGTGCCTGGGAGAAGAGACCAACCCCCAGCTGGCCACAACTTCCCTGATGTGGCACTTCCAGACAGTGCTGAGGTCACCTCTCAGCCTCCTCTTCTCTAGGCTTTCCACTGGACCAGGTTGCTCCAAGTTTATCCAAGAGCCCCTGGGCACTGACAGGGATGTGGCAGCCAAGCTTTGCCCACCCTCTGATCACCTCATACACACCCCAGGGAGTTTAGTCTTGAAGTCTGATTTAAACATGCACCTAATAAAGCCAAGCTTTACATAAAGCAGGATTATCCCACGGTGAATCCCCTTCAGCACAAGGAACCCTGAGATCAGCTCAGCTGGTTAAAACTTGGTTGTAACAATGCCAAGGTCATGGGTTCAATCCCCTGTGTGGGCCACTGACTTGAGAGTTGGACTCGATGATCCTTGTGGGTCCTTCCAACACAGAACAGTCTGGGATTCTGTGAAACCTCATTAGGGAGGGAGAGAAATAGGAATAATTTTCTTGGAAGCCACTACTCCTCTCCTGGGGGCAAGAACTGAGGGCAGATCGTCCTGGCAAAGCAGTGCCAGCCCAGGGAGAAGGGCAAGGAGGAGGCCATTCCATTCCCTGCACTTGGTGGCATAGAGGGGCATGGATGCCCCATCAGCCAATCAATCAAACAATCAATCAAACAATCAATCAGTAATTAGGACAACTCAGTGAACACACAAAGAAATTGATAAATGAATTACCAAGTGAATATCTCAACTCCATAAACCCAATTAACTCTTGCTGGTTCCACAAGGCCAAGTGCAGGTCCTGCCCTTTGGCCACCCCAAGCCCTGCAGCGCTCCAGGCTGGGCCCAGAGTGGCGGGAGAGCAGCCAGGCAGAAAGGGACCTGGGGGGACTGAGGGTCAGAAAGCTGAAGAGGAGCCAAGAGTGTGCCCAGGTGGCCAAGAAGGCCAATGGGCTCCTGGCCTGGATCCAAAGTAGCGTGGCCAGCAGGCCCAGGGCAGTGAGCCTTCCCCTGGCCTCTGCCTTGGGGAGGCCACACCTTGAGTGTTGTGTTGAGTTGTGGGCCCCTGAGTTGAGGCAAGAGATTGAGGGGCTGGAGCGGGGCCAGAGAAGAGCAAGGAGGCTGGAGAAGGGAGTGGAGCACAAGTGCTGTGGGGAGAGGCTGAGGGAGCTGGGGGTGTTTGTGCTGGAGAAGAGGAGGCTGAGAGGTGACCTCAGCACTGTCTGGAAGTGCCACATCAGGGAAGTTGTGGCCAGCTGGGGGTTGGTCTCTTCTCCCAGGCACTCAGCAATAGGACAAGGGGGCACGGGGGGCTTAAGCTCTGCCAGGGGAGGTTTAGGTTGGATATCAGAAAGAAATTCTTTGCAGAGAGAGTGCTCAGGCATTGGAATGGGCTGCCCAGAGAGGGGGTGGATTCCCCATCCCTGGAGGTTTTTCAGCTGAGCTTGGCCGTGGCACTGAGTGCCATGATCTGGTGACGGGACTGGAGTTGGCCCAAGGGTTGGACTTGATGATCTGGGAGGGCTTTTCCAACCCAATCCATTCTGTGATTCTATTCCAACTCCAAGAACTTGATTTTTAGCATTTTTAACACCTTCTTATACATTTTAACACATTTTATCACATTGATAGGATTTTAAGGGGCTGCACTCAGGCTCTGGATGCACCCAGTTATTACAGAGGCAGAGATTAAAGCATTTCTTCCAGAGCTCATCCCAAAAATTAGAGAAGATGAGGAAGAGGCCGCTCAAAATGAAGGTTTTTTCCTTCAGGGGAAAAAATACATCAAGCCTCAAAAGAAATTAAAATATTATCCTTCAGAATAGAAAGGGAAACTGAAGAATTTGCAGACTAATGGGAGAAACAGAAGCATCTTTACTAAATACCCTGATATTTTATACCAGGGTTTTTTTAGTTTCATTTCCCTTTGGAACATTCTGAAAAGCCTGTTTATATAACACCCATGTCCAAGCAAAAAGCCCTTTTGAATATCAAACCTGCACTTTCTTTCGAGAACATTTTGGAGTCCCTTTTACCTTTTTTCCCCCCTCACAAAAGAGACAAATGACCTTTCCCTTTGAAAGGCACTAATTGTGATGCATTTTTCATTTTCCAGCCACCAAGCTCTAATTGAGAACCTTGAAGGCACCTCCACTGCATGTCCCTGGTTGGTCTCATCCTGTGGGGTTAGTCAGCCCTGACTTTTGGGAAGTGTCCCAGTTGAGCAGGTGGGCCCAGTTTGTCCCTGTGTGGGTGTGCCCAAAGCTGGGCATTCTAAACCCTCTGGGCCATTGCCCAGCAACTCTTCCCAATGGCCCATTGGCAGCAGCTGCCCAGGGCACAGCTGAGCCCTCAGCCTGGCAGCTGGCTGGGAAAGAAGCCTGGCAGAGGAGCTGGGAGAACTCCCCTCCAGGGACTCCTTGGCACCTCCACACCCACCTGAGGGCTCAGCTCTGCTCAGGGGCCAGCAACCAGTCCAAAATCCCCCCTGACTCCCACACTCACATCCCCCACTCTGCAACTCCCTGCCCTGGGGGACCCACTGGGGGCTCCCACCCAAACCTCAGCAGACACAATCTTGGCCTTTGGGGACTTGGGGAACCACTCACTGGATGCAGAGGAGGAGCAGAGCCTGGCCAGGAGGAGCCCACCACTCTGGCCCAGACTGTGCCATCATCTGCACCAACAGCTTTGTCCCTTCCTTTTCCTTTGCACTCGGGGGAACCCCGTGGGGCTCAGCACAGGGGCCACCAAACCCCACTGTGTTTGTGCCCCAGGGGGCTGGGTTCCACTGCTGGGTTTGGGGGTTAAACCCAATTTCTCTTTGTGCCATTGCATTTCTTGGAATATTGTTATTAAATTGTAACTCTGATTTCTAATCTCTCTTGTGTTGAGCTTGTTTCTCTCCTGGTTTGCCTTTAAACCAGCACAGGAAGGTGGGATTTCATTCTACCAAGACTTGGCTCTCAGTAATGGGGTTAATGAGAAGATCCCAATATGGGCAAGGGAAGGTTCTCAAGGTTTTCTTCTCTGCCACATCCAACCCAGCACAAGCAACAACTCATCCTCTGTCCTCAGATCTGAAGGTTCAGTGCTGCAGAAGCCTGAGAAAAAAATAATAAATATTGAAAAAGAATATGTAGGAGCAGGTGCTGGGAAATGTTGCTCTGGGTAGAGCTGGGGGCAAAAAAATATGTTTTTAGCAATCTCTGAGCTGGAGTGGCAATAAATGGCTTCAAAAGCCACAGCTGAGCCCTGGTAGGTCCAGGATTTCTCCCCCAGGATGACCAGGTTGTCCTTTTTCAGGGCAGCTGGAGGGTGGGCAGGCCCTGGCACAGGTGCCCAGAGAAGCTGTGGCTGCCCCAGCCCTGGGAGTCCCCAAGGCCAGGTTGGATAAACTTAGAACACCCTGGGCTTGTGGGAGGTGTCCCTGCCTATGACAGGGGGTGGAATGAGATGAACTTTAAGGTCCTTCCCACCCAAGCCCTGCTGGGATTCTGTGTTTCAGTAACTCCTTTGGTGTCCTTCACACCTTCAGCAGCTTTGGTTCCCTGCTGGCACTGCAGCCCCCTGGGTTGAAGCTGCTGGAGGTTTTTCAAGTGAGCTTGGCCGTGGCACTGAGTGCCATGATCTGGTAAAGGGACTGGAGTTGGCCCAAGGGTTGGACTTGGTGATCTGGGAGGGCTTTTCCAACCCAATGCATTCTATGATTCTGTGATTCTGTGATTCAGAGCAGCAAGTTCAAGGTCCATGTGCCCTTTTCCATGACAGTGCCCCAAAATCACCAGGTCATCAAATGCCTCTTTCTCTTTGCACTTTGTACAAGGCACAGAACGCTCCTTGGGGTAGAAGGTGGGACTTTGTCAGGCGCTGAAAAGCACTTCTCAGCCAATTCCTCAGGTCAAGATCCTTCTCCAGAGGTCACCCAACATGACTCCAAATGCAGCACAAAGGAACAGCCTGAAATTTAGGCTCAGACTCAGAGAATCACAGAATCACAGAATGGATTGGGTTGGAAAAGACCTCTGAGATCATCAAGTCCAACCCTTGATCCAACCCCACTGTGATCACCAGCCCAGGGCACTCAGTGCCCTGGGCTGGTGATCACAGTAGGGTTGGATCAAGATGTGGTGGATTCTCACTCAGTGCCACATCCATAGAATCCCAGAATGGATTGGGTTGGAAAAGACCTCCCAGATCATCAAGTCCAACCCTTGGGCCAACTCCAGTCCCTTTACCAGATCATGGCACTCAGTGCCACGGCCAAGCTCACTTGAAAAACCTCCAGGCATGGGGAATCCACCCCCTCTCTGGGCAGCCCATTCCAATGCCTGAGCACTCTCTCTGCAAAGACTCCCCAAAGAAGATCTTTTCTTGACAGGATTCTGCCTCAGAAGCTCTTCCTTGTCTCTGATTCCAACCAAAAATTAAGTGTCCTGCAAACCACACCCCAGAATTCCTGAATCCCCCCAGCATTTCCTTTCTCAGGAATGTCCTCAGAAATATGTTAATGTGCCATTTGCTAATTCCTCTCTTAGTCCATCTGGGGCTATGTAAGATCTTCTCTGATATGTTTTCCATGTACTTGTCAGAATTATTAGATCTTGAACAAGAAATGAAGTTTTCTGCCTTTTGCAAGTGTTTCTTGAGTCATCCCTGAGCCCTCATGGAAGAAAAATCAAGATAAACTGAGAGTTTTTTCCCAATTAAACCAAGGCTGTTTGAGCTGCTGCTCACACTCTATCTTGTCTAGATATCTGGAGAGAACTTCCACTGTTATTTTTCTTTCAAGATCTTTTCTTGATCATAATTGGATTCTAAAATTAGCCTGAGAGAGGGACTAATTCAAATTTATGCCTGAAGATTGGTCTTTCTAACCGTGGGGTGCATTAGTGCTGCTCAGAGAAATAATAGCAGAGCATTTACCCAGCAAGGAGGGAAGGAAGGGCTGAAAGATGCTCTCTGTGGTTCTTCAATGCCTTGCTCTGCTCACATGGAGAAAATCAAATTCCAGTGCTCTGCCAGGCAGCCCAAATACCAGGAAAATAATCCCCTGCACCTCCTAGAGCTTCTGCTGCCCCTCAGAGTGCTCAGAGCACCTTCCAAGGGGAATTCCACAGGTTTTGTTTCCTCTGGTTCTTCCTCGAGAGCTGCTCCTGCCTCTCAGAGTGACCAGAACATCTTACATGGGGAATTCCAGGGCTTGGTCTCCCTGATTTCTCCTGGAGAGATGCTGCTGCCCCTCAGAGTGCTCAGAGCACCTTCCAAGGGGAATTCCAATGTTTGGTTCTCCCTGGTTCTTCCTGGAATTCTGCTCCTGCTCCTCAGAGTGTCTACAGAACCTTCCATGGGGAATTCCAGGGCTTGGTTCCTCCTGGAGAGCTGCTCCTGCCTCTCAGAGTGCCCAGAGCACCTTCCATGGGGAATTCCAGGGCTTGGTTCTCCCTGATTCCTCCTGGAGAGCTGCTCCTGCCTCTCAGAGTGCCCAGAGCACCTTCCATGGGGAATTCCAGGGCTTGGTTCTCCCTGATTCCTCCTGGAGAGCTGCTCCTGCCTCTCAGAGTGCCCAGAGCACCTTCCATGGGGAATTCCAGGGCTTGGTTCTCCCTGATTCCTCCTGGAGAGCTGCTCCTGCCTCTCAGAGTGCCCAGAGCACCTTCCATGGGGAATTCCAGGGCTTGGTTCTCCCTGGTTCTTCCTGGAATTCTGCTCCTGCCCCTCAGAGTGCACAGACCACCTTCCATGGGGAATTCCAGGGCTTGGTTCTCCCTGGTTCCTCCTGGAGACCTGCTCCTGCCCCTCAGAGTGTCTACAGGACCTTCCTTGGGGAATTCCAGGGTTTGGTTCTCCCTGATTCCTCCTGGAGAGCTGTTCCTGTCCCTCAGAGCAACTTCCATGGGGAATCTCAGGGCTTGGTTCTCCCTGGTTCTTCCTGGAGGGCACTTCAAGAGTGAGAAGGTCCACCAGTGCTTGGATTCTCAGCAGCATCTTCTGCAGAGTACTCGATGTTTTCAGTTCATTGGGAAAACTCCCCCATTCCTTCAATACAAATGCATGGAAAGAGCCAGGAAAGCTGCTGAGATGTGGAGGGGATGCCACCTGGAGGGCAGGAGAAGGACAACTCCTGCCTCGTGGGCACCTCTGCAGAGTGACCTGATAGCCATGGGTGAAGGAGGAGGCAAAAGGTGCAGATGCTGCTTAAGTTTCCTCCAAGACTGGAAAGATCAATCAAAACATCCAGGATATTTGGAAAAAATTCCTCTTGGGAAGGATTAGAATCATAGAATGGATTGGGTTGGAAAAGACCTCTGAGATCATCAAGTCCAACCCTTGGGCCAACTCCAGTCCCTTTACCAGATCATGGCACTCAGTGCCACGGCCAAGCTGACTTGAAAAACCTCCAGGCATGGGGAATCCACCCCCTCTCTGGGCAGCCCATTCCAATGCCTGAGCACTCTCTCTGCAAAGAATTTCTCCCTCATCTCCAACTTCAATTTCCCCTGGCAGAGCTTGAGCCCCCCGTGCCCCCTTGTCCTATTGCTGAGTGCCTGGGAGAAGAGACCAACCCCCAGCTGGCCACAACTTCCCTGATGTGGCACTTCCAGACAGTGCTGAGGTCACCTCTCAGCCTCCTCTTCTCCAGCACAAACACCCCCAGCTCCCTCAGCCTCTCCCCACAGCACTTGTGCTCCACTCCCTTCTCCAGCCTCCTTGCTCTTCTCTGGCCCCGCTCCAGCCCCTCAATCTCTTNCCTCCTGCCTTCCAGCAGCTCGACACTCCCTCCCAGCTTGGTGTCAGCAGCCAATTTGCTGCTGATGGACTCAATCCCCTCATCTAAATCATCACTAAAGATGTTAAACAGGACTGGCCCCAACACTGACCCCTGGGGACACCACTGGTGACCAGCTGGATGCAGCTCCATTCACCAGCACTCTCTGGGCCTGATCCTCCAGCTCCTAATCCAGGTTGTAAAGCATTGGAACAGGTTGCCAAGGCCAGGAGTGGAGTTGCCACCCCTGGATGTGTCTAAAATCCATGTGGATGCGGCACTTTAGTGGTGCTGGTTGAGGGTTGAACTCGATGATTTGAAAGGTCTTTTCCATCCTTAATGACTCAGTGATTCTGTGATTAAGGAATTGCAGAGGAGATGACAAGATAAAAAGCTCCTTTTGAGCTGCTCCCACTTGTCTCCAACAAAATGCTCCACATTTCTGATTCTCTTTCCTCAGAGCAAGGAAATCTTTAATGAACCCACTTACATTAAATCATCATTTCCTTCAAATTTCAGCCTCCAAAATGTCAGAGCCCAGGGAGGGATTTACAGCAACACCCTCAGGAAAGGGCTCCTGCTTTTCCAGGATTCTGAGCAAATCTCAGCTGCTTTCACCAATATTTATATTTTCTTGGCTATCATTTCTTTTAAAAGAATTAACATTTCCTGAGCCTTTTTTTTCCTGCTCAGTCTTTCTGTTTTCTTTTACACAATGAATTGACAACACAAACTTTCCTCATTCCTCCCAATGCTTCAGTTAAATGAAACACCTGATTTTCAGCTATTTAAGATCTTTCCTACTCCCTATGAAAATCTAAATCCCCAGACACAACTATGTCAATAAGAGAAATGATTCATGGCAGAAACATCACAATAAAATAATTGAAGAAATCCCACTCCCACAGATATTTAGAGGAGCCAGAAATATTTACCAAATATTGAGATTAATTCCTCGCTGAGTCAAAACAAACACGCAGATTGGTTTGCTTTTAAATGACAAATCTGGCCAATCAACTGGTTGGCCAACACTAGAACAGGTCATGGAAAGCCTTTCAGGGGTGATGGGTTGAGAGGCAGAGGAGGAGACCTGTCTCTGCTGCATTCCCACCTGGATGGAGACCCATCCATGGATTGCAGCTCCTCATTCCGAGGCTGCTCCTTCTACTCCTCCTTCCACTCCTCCTTCCACTCCTCCTTTCACTCTTTTCACTCCTCCTTCCACTCCTCCTTTCACTCCTCAGCACCCAACAAGGAGTGTCACTGATCTCAAAGGTTGTTTAGTGAGAAGACACAGGGAATACCAATCCCGTGAAAATTAATCCTCAAGATCTGCAGCCCATGGAGTTTAATTACCAGAGAAACCTGGAATGGTTTGGGTTGGAAGGGCTCTCAAAGCCCACCCAGTGCCACCCCTGCCACGGGCAGGGACACCTCCCACCAGCCCAGGCTGCTCCAAGCCCTGTTCAACCTGGCCTGGGACACTCCCAGGGCTGGGGCAGCCACAGCTTCTCTGCCCAACCTGTGCCAGGGCCTGCCCACCCTCCCAGCCAGCAATTCCTTCCCAATATCCCAGTGGCAGTGGGAAGCCATTCCCCTTGTCCTGTCTCTCCATCCCTTGTCCCAAGTCCCTCTCCAGCTTTTCTTGAGCCCCTTTGGGCACTGGAAGGGACTCCAAGGTGTCTCTGGAGCCTTCTCTTCTCCAGCCTGAAATCAAGGAGAGGGAATTGGATCTCTGTGGATTTCTATTATTCTGGAAGAGGCAGAGATACGGGAGGATGTTTCTGAGCCACAGAATCACAGAATGGTTTGGGTTGGAAGGGACTTTAAAGCTCATCTCATTCCACCCCTGCCATGGGCAGGGACACCTCCCACCAGCCCAGGCTGCTCCAAGCCCTGTCCAACCTGGCCTGGGACACTCCCAGGGCTGGGGCAGCCACAGCTTCTCTGGGCACCTGTGCCAGGGCCTGCCCACCTCCCAGCCAGCAATTCCTTCCCAATATCCCACCTATCCCTGCCCTCTGACAGTTTGAAGCCATCACTTCTTTTCCTGTCCCTGTAAGGAGGAGGAAGAGCAATCACAGGGTTTGAACACAAGAATTGGTGCAAGAAGAAGTAAAAAGCCACTGCCTGAGTTTCCCACAGTTTCTCTCAGCCCAAATTTGTCACATCCTGAAACAAAAGGGATTGCAGAATTCCTGGCTCCTGGAAATGCTGTTTTATCTGCCAAGGAANGGAAAGGGAAAGGGAAAGGGAAAGGGAAAGGGAAAGGGAAAGGGTCAAATTCCCTGCTCACTGGGCAGAGGGGGAAGGTGAGGATTAAGAAACAAGGATTTTCCAGATGACCAGCTCGGGCTCTCTGAAGGAGACTCAAAACATCCCCTGCCAGCCCTGGGTGACAATCCAAGTGCTGGCAGCCCCATGTCCCTTTGGTCACCTTGTGCTTGCAGGAGGTTTCTCTGCCCCTCATCACTGACAGAAGGCTGGAGGAAGGCACTGAGATCCCTACTTAAATATATGTATTTCCCTATTAAAAGATCCTCTTTAGCTAATAGTCTCCAGAAAGGGGAAAAATGTCCCATTAATGAGCGAGCAATAGAGACTTTTCAAAGCACCTGACAGGGCTGCAGCCATAAATTCCCTGAATTAACTGGAGTGGAGTTATGGATGCAAGCAGGGACTCAGCCAGGAATGAATTAAAAGAATTCAGCCTCAAATTCATCAATGTCCTGGTTAATATTTGAGTCTCCCTCTGGTTCAGAAGTGATGTGGGAGAAAACACAAGTGACAGTAATAACAAGGCTGTTGAACACTCTTGGTGGGTCTTATTGGCCAGGAGATGTGAGAGGTGGAATCGCTCCCAGGGAGCCCTCCTGGGAGCCAGAGCCTGTTCTCCAGCCAGGGCCACTCCCTGGCAGGGCTTGGGATTTGCTGGGAGAAGATTCCTGGGGCTGTTTTGCCCTGTAAGTCCCTGGGATCTGATGGAGAGAAGATTCCTGGGACTGTTTTGCCCTGTCAGACCTTGGGATCTGATGGAGAGGAGATTCCTGGAACTGTTTTGCCCTGTCAGTCCTTGGGATTTGCTGGGAGAGGAGATTCCTGGGGCTGTTTTGCCCTGTAAGTCCCTGGGATCTGATGGAGAGAAGATTCCTGGGACTGTTTTGCCCTGTCAGACCTTGGGATCTGATGGAGAGGAGATTCCTGGAACTGTTTTGCCCTGTCAGTCCTTGGGATTTGATGGAGAGAAGATCCCTCAGACTGTTTTGCTCACAGCCCATGGAAGAAATATAAGAGCCAAGGGGTGTGTCAAAGGACCCTCAGGAAACTTCCATTGGATCCACAGGGAGAATGGGGAGAAAGATGTAAAACAGCAACAAATTAAAAATTATTAGATGCCAAATGGTTTGGGTTGGAAGGGAAATTAAAGATCATCCCATTCCACCCCCTGCCATGGGCAGGGACACCTCCCACCAGCCCAGGGTGCTCCAAGCCCTGTCCAACCTGGCCTGGGACACTCCCAGGGCTGGGGCAGCCACAGCTTCTCTGGGCACCTGTGCCAGGGCCTGCCCACCCTCCCAGCCAACAATTCCTTCCCAATACCCCATCTGTCCCTGCCCTCTGGCAGTGGGAAGCCATTCCCTGTGTCCTGTCCCTCCATGCCTTGTCCCCAGTCCCTCTCCAGCTCTCCTGGAGCCCCTTTGGGCACTGGAAGGGGCTCTCAGCTCTCCCTGGAGCCTTCTCTTCTCCAGGTGAACCCCCCCAGCTCTCCCAGTTCTTGGACCAACCAAGTGGTCTTTTGTTAAAGACAATCAGGATGTGTTTCCTGTGGCTCCAGTCCCACAGGGTGAATGAAATAAAAGATTGGTATGAAAATCGGAATTTTAAATTGTTATTTAAGCTCTGGAAAAGTGGGTTGATCTGACAAATGTTGGTGGTTTTAGTGCAGATGTTCCAAGCCTGGGCTGCAAAGTTGTGTGGGAGCAGTGAGTCCTTCCAGCCTCTGACACCTGGGATGGCAGGGGAGGGATGGATGGATGGAGGGATGGATGGAGGGAGGGAGGGAGGGATGGATGGATGGAGGGATGGATGGATGGAGGGATGGATGGAGGGAGG
>VWZD01001290.1:91842-105508 GCA_013396695.1 Sakesphorus luctuosus
TAGAGCCCCCCATAGACCCCCATAGATCTCCTATAGATGCTCATAGACTCCCATACACCCCATAGACCCTCACTCACCCCTATAGATCCCCATGGACCCCCCATAGAACCCCCATAGATCCTATTGCTGAGTGCCTGGGAGAAGAGACCAACCCCCAGCTGGCCACAACTTCCCTGATGTGGCACTTCCAGACAGTGCTGAGGTCACCTCTCAGCCTCCTCTTCTCCAGCACAAACACCCCCAGCTCCCTCAGCCTCTCCCCACAGCACTTGTGCTCCACTCCCTTCTCCAGCCTCCTTGCTCTTCTCTGGCCCCGCTCCAGCCCCTCAATATCCTTCCTGAACTGAGTTGTTTGGGGCTTTTTTTTTAATATTTCTTCACTAGAAAAGTTGAATTTATTGGAATAAAGTTCTTCGAGTGAAGCTTCTTGGATCCTCAGATGAATTTCTCATCAAGAGTAGGAAACAGCAAATGAATCTTCACTCTCAGGTTGCACTTCTGGTCAGAGCATTTCCCTCCTGTGCTCCTGGTTTTGTCCTCAGCCCCAGGATGGGATGGGAAATAATTCAGGAATCAGGAGTGTGGCATCATAACTCATAAAGTTGTGCAGTGTTCAAGTGAAAACCACACACTTCTTAAATCCTGTGGCAAAGAGAAACTCAGAAATTACAACCCAACCTCAGGTTTAGGCAAAAAAAGCAGTGAAGGAGGGACAATATTCGATGTCAAACAGGAGACAGAACCAGCAGCCTCACACCTGAGCAGTTCACCAGCTGGAGCTCAGGCTTTAATAAGCTCAAGAGCACACACACCCCCTTCTCTGTCCCGCCGTGTTTAATTGCTGCCACTGATTAACATCCCACCCCTGGGCACCCATCCCAGCAGGAGAGGCTCAGTTTGGCACCCCATGCCTGGCACTGCGTGTGGCACCAGAGGGCTGGCAGGTGTGGGCACCTGGGAGGGTGTGCTGGGCTTGGGGAGCCTCAGGGAGGAACTGCAGAGGAAGGTAAAGAAAAACTCGGACTCAGCAGGTTGAGCTTTGCAGGGATCAGACACAGCCCTGTGCCCAGTTAACCCTGACACTGGTTCCCAGTTTGCCCCAGCATTCGTAGCTACCTGGCCCTGGGACTCTGAATAAACTGGTACCCAGTTAAGGTTGGCACTGGTTCCCAGTTTGCCCCAGCATTCATAGCTACCTGGCCCTGGGTCTCTGAATAAACTGGTACCCAGTTAACGTTGGCACTGGTACCCAGTTAACCCTGACACTGGTTCCCGGTTTGCCCCAGCACTCATAGCTACCTGGCCCTGGGGCTCTAAATAAACTGGTACCCAGTTAACGTTGGCACTGGTTCCCAGTTTGCCCCAGCAAACCAGAGACTCCAAATAATAATATTTTACTATTTATATAATAAGTAATATTATTTATTTATTTGGTTGGTTGGGGTTTTTGTTTATTTAATATTAATAATTTGGAGCCCTGAGGCTCTAAATAAACTGCCCTGAACTCCAATTCTTTCCCTTCCAGCATTGTTGGTTTTTTGGTTTTTGGGGGGTTTTGTGGGTTTTTTTGTTTGTATGTTTGTTTTCTTGGGTTTTTTTTTGGTTTTTTTTTCTTGTCTTTGTTTTTTTGGGGGGGGGTTGTGTTTGTTTTTGTTTGGTCTTTTTTGTGGTTTTTTTTTCTTTTCTTTTGTTTGGTTTGATTTGGTTTTTGGTTTTGTTTTTTTTTTTTTCCACGCATGTTTTTTGCATCTGCTTTATTTTGTCTCCTCCAAAACCAGCTCCGGGCAGATCCCGCCCTGCACTTCCCTTGCCAACTCTAGATGGTGCCATTTGATCGAAGAAGGAATGGGAAGGATGAAAAGGTTTCTTGGGAAATCAGGCAGGACGGGAGGAGAGAGGATGGCAAGAACACCCTTGGCAGCCTTGCCTGGGTTCAGGATGTCATGGCACAGTGAGGGCACTGTGCCCATCGCTTGTGTGCCCTTCTGACATTATCCCTGCTGTCATTCCCTGGGAGGTGGAATTCCAGAGCTGGAATGGCAGCTGAGGATCTGCCCCTGATGCCAGGGAAGGGTTTGTACAGCTCAGCTTTTTCCCTCTGCTTCGCCACAGGATGGAATTCCCTGTCCTAGGAGAGGTCTGGACTTAAGTGCCATGATCTGGTAAAGGGACTGGAGTTGGACCAAGGGCTGGACTTGATGATCTGGGAAGGCTTTTCCAACCCAATCAATTCTGTGATTCCATGGATGTGGCACTGAGTGAGAATCCACCACATCTTGATCCAACCCTACTGTGATCACCAGCCCAGGGCACGGAGTGCCCTGGGCTGGTGATCACAGTGGGGTTGGATCAAGGGTTGGACTTGATGATCTCGGAGGTCTTTTCCAACCCAATCCATTCTGTGATTCTGTGATTCTAAGGACCAACTGGACTCCCAAGCTCCTAAAGCTGTTTCTCCTGAGGAGTTTATGGACCAGCAGGAATTCTCAAATAAATAGAACCCACCAGAGGAAATGCTCACACGCAGTAAAGACTTGTAAGAATGTGAGCAACCAAAATTAACCTGCCCAACAAGATTCTCATCCTCCTCCCTCAAACCCCAGCTCTGGGACCTCCCTCATAAAATTGAATCATAGAATCACAGAATGGATTGGGTTGGAAAAGACCTCCCAGATCATCAAGTCCAACCCTTGGGCCAACTCCAGTCCCGTCACCAGATCATGGCACTCAGTGCCACGGCCAAGCTCAGCTGAAAAACCTCCAGGCATGGGGAATCCACCCCCTCTCTGGGCAGCCCATTCCAATGCCTGAGCGCTCTCTCTGCAAAGAATTTCTCCCTCATCTCCAACTTCAATTTCCCCTGGCAGAGCTTAAGCCCCCCGTGCCCCCTTGTCCTATTGCTGAGTGCCTGGGAGAAGAGACCAACCCCCAGCTGGCCACAACTTCCCTGATGTGGCACTTCCAGACAGTGCTGAGGTCACCTCTCAGCCTCCTCTTCTCCAGCACAAACACCTCCAGCTCCCTCAGCCTCTCCCCATAGGACTTTTTTTTTTTGATCCCTCGTGCTTATTGTGCTTATGTTGGGACTGCAGAACACAAAGAGATGGCAACAAGACAAACTCATTGTCCTTCCCAGTGGAAACAGAGCTGGAAAATCATCCCCCTGCTCTGGATTCCTCAGGGATGTTCCCAGCATGTGCTCATCCCACTGCCTGCCTGGGAATGCACTCAACCATTAAGTCTCAATTTTAAGATCTTTTAAAAGACTAAATATCAATTAATATCCTTAACTGCTGCTGTAAATCTGAATTTGAAGTAGAACAGATTAGATTAAATTACCTCCAGAGAGCTTTTCCAGACCTGCCTTCTAAATAAAGGGCAACAACCACCTCAATATCTGAATTTAATCCAGGGGTTTGAAACCAGGACCCTCCAGAGACAGAATCTGATGCAAAGTTTGGGAAATGTCGTTGTTTTTAGGTCTGATTAAATTAGAACACCCTTCACCTCAGGGTTTCAGGACACTCAGCACAGGGCCAGGCAAGGAGCCGTGAGCACAGTCAGAGATTTCAGCCCAAAGAAGGGTTTGTTTGTCTTTGCTGAACTGAAGATGAGGCCAAAACTCAAATCCTGGGGTCAGTTTTGGGCCCCTCTCTGCAAGACATTGAGGGGCTGAGGAGTGTCCAGGGAAGGGAACCAAGATGGGGAAGGTTTGGAGAACTCCTGAGGGAGCTGGGGAGGCTCAGCCTGGAGAAAAGGAGGCTCAGGGGGGACCTTCTGGCTCTGCAATCCCTGATGGATCCAAGGAGGGGATTTGGGCTCTGCCCCAGGAACAGGGACAGGAGGAGAGGGAACAGCCTCAGGCTGGGTCAGGGCAGGGGCAGGTGGATATTGGGAAAATTCTTCATGGAAAGGGTTGTCCAGCTTTGTCCCAGGCAGTGGTGGAGTCCCATCCCTGCAAGTGTTGAAATAAGATGTGGTTGTGGCCCTTGAGGACATGGTTGGTGGTGACCATGGTGCTGGTTGACTCTTGGATTCAATGATCTCCGAGGCATTGGAACCTCCCAGGGAGGTTTGGAGTCCCCACCACTGGAGGTGTCCAAAAAACAAGTAACTTGGCACTTTTTGGGCATGGTAGGATTGAGTTGAAGGTTGGAGTTGATGATCTCAGAGGGCTTTTCCAACCTCAATGATTCCATGAAAGGAATAGCATGGACTGAATGCACACCCTTCTCAGCAGGTCCTGCCCCACCACTCTGACCACCCTGAGGAGCAGAGATCAGGCTCTCCCTTCCAAACCCTCCCCATGACAGACCACTGGCAATAATTGAATGACAATAAATAAATCCTTAATTACCAGAGCCATTTAAAATCACTTTCCCTCTGATGAGAGATGCCAACTTCCATAGATGGGAATACATCATTTTAAATGCTTATTAAAACCCCATCTCGAGCTCCTTGTGGAAGGGAGTGCTTAAAATGAGTTTTATGGAATTCTATAAACATTTTGCCTTTTTTTAGTCGTTCTCCCATTGGAGTTCCTGCCCTCTCCAAGTCCCTCAAATCAATGGTAAAACAAAACACATAATTATTGACATAACTGCTCCTCTATGCAAACAACAGACTCTCTTAACTGGGATGGATGTCACAAAAATAGATGGAAACAAGTCCCAGGAGGAGCTTGCAGAGATGTGTGTGGTGGGTTGGCAGCTCCTGCCAACTCCCCTGGCCTGGCCCTGGCACAAAGGCACTCAGGGCACTGCCAATTTGCTGTGTTAATGAGGAGAAGATTCATTAAGTAATCCCTTTTGGTGCCCACAACTCCTCGGCTCAGGAAGGTTCCTCAGGTATCTCAAGTGAGTGTTGGTGGAGTTCCCTTTGGCTAAAGATTGTCCTGTGGAGCAGCAGCAGCAGCAGCGTGGAAAAGAGGGGGGTTTCCATGAAGGACACAAAAAACTAAACAAGTTGGGCTGTCCCATCCCTGGGAGTGTCCCAGGCCAGGTTGGACAGGGCTTGGAGCACCCTGGGCTGGTGGGAGGTGTCCCTGCACATGGCAGGGGGTGGCACTGGGTGGGCTTTGAGGTCCCTTCCCACCCAAAACATTCCATGACTGGAAAAATCTTTTCAGATTCTCTGGGCCCTGATATCCACTGCCAGGTGTCCCCAGCCCTGGTGTCACTGCCAGATGTCCCCAGCCCTGTTGTCACTGCGAGATTTCACCACTCCTGTGCCAGGTGTCACTCCTGGTGTCACTGCCAGGTGCCCCCAGCGCCATTGCCACAGCCAGGTGTTCCCACTCCTGTGGTCACTGTCAGGTGTCCCCAACCCTGGTGTCACTGCCAGGGTTCCCACTCCTGTTATCACTGCCAGGTGTCCCCAGTCCTGTTTTCACTGCCAGGTGTTCTTAGCCCTTGTTGCCACTGCCAGGTGTCCCCACTCCTGTTGTCACTGCCAGGCGTCCCCAGCCCCGTTGCCACTGCCAGGTGTTCCCACTCCCGTTGTCACTGCCAGGTGTTCCTACTCCTGTTATCACAGCCAGGTGTCCCCAGCCCCATTGCCACTGCCAGGTGTTGCCAGTCCTGTGGTCACTACCAGGTGTCTCCAGCCCTTGTTGTCACTGCCAGGTGTTCCCACTCCTGTTATCACTGCCAGGTGTCCCCAATCCTGTTGTCACTGCCAGGTGTTCTCAGCCCTTGTTGTCACTGCCAGGTGTCCCCAGTTCTGTTGTCACTGCCAGGTGTCACCAATCCTGTTGTCACTGCCAGGTGTCCCCAGCCCCGTTGCCACTGCCAGGTGTTGCCAGTCCTGTGATCACTGCCAGGTGTCCCCAGCCCTGGTGTCACAGCCAGGTGTCCCCACTCCTGTTATCACAGCCAGGTGTTCCCACTCCTGTTGTCACTGTCAGGTGTTGCCAGTCTTGCTGTCACAGCCAGGTGTCCCCAGTCCTGGTGTCACTGCGAGATGTCACCACTCCTGCTGTCCTTCCCGTTGTCCCCATTGGACTCAAGCTCTGCCTCGTGTCCATGAACAACATTCCCATTCCAGAGTTCAGCATCTCCCAGATTCTTGGTCCAAGGTTTTTGCAAGACCTTTTCAGCCTCTGAGAAGGTCAATTTGGGTTCCCTGAACTCCCCTCAATATAGACATGAACCTTTAAAAGGGTTCTCCAACCCCTTTAAAGCTGTTTTTTGTCTGACTGAGGGACTGTTCTCCTTCCCTCTTGAATTTTTCTCTGCACTGACACCAGTTCTAAACTCCCCCTCCTATCCCGACTCTGCATTCCAAAATCCACCTTTCCCTGAGCAGTTCTGGCTGTTTTGCTTCCCTGGAGCTGCTGTTTGGTTGAGCTCTGATGGCCCCATTCCCCAGCACCCCATTTCTCAAGCTCTCACACCCTCTGTCCTTCCCAACCATCTGCAAGTGCAATAAATGCCCCCACCAGCCCAGGGTTGAGATTGTTGATGGTGGAACTGGGCAGAACTGGGCACAGGACAATCCCTGGTGACTCCTGACTCGATTAATTCTCCCCCCCTGCTCTGGCCCACCCTGCTGGAATTTTATTTAAACCTGATTTCTCTAACATGCTTATCAAAATGTCATCTTCCCTGCACTTAAGCACATTGCCTCCCATGACATCTCCTTTTCTCCTCTCCTAAAGGCTTGGCTCTGCTTTGGGAGGAAATTCAATTTCTTTGACATGATTTATGCTTTTCTAACCCAGGTTGGCTGCTACTCATCTTCTTCCTGTCTTTCATCTGCTCAGCAAACAGGCATTTGTTGAAGATTTGATGGATCTTGAGGTCAAGCTGAACCCCCTGTGTCCTCTTTCAAACAGAAAACCTTTTTAAACGGTCCCAGGTTGGGGGGACTTCTGCAAATGACCCATTTCAGCCCCACTTTCCCCATGGAATGTTGTTCTCCAGCCCTTTGCAGCTTCTCCTTGGAAATTGGGGAAAAGAAAAGGGTCTGGTTTAAATAAAAATCTGGCAGAATTTCGGTGCCAACTGTGGAAAAAGAAACTCAGACTGGCACTGAGGGTGCAGTGCCAGGCTGGGACCCTCTCAACAGGCTTTGCCCTTGCAGGAATCACAGAATCCTAGAATGGATTGGGTTGGAAAAGACCTCTGAGAGCATCAAGTCCAACCCTTGATCCAACCCCACTGTGATCACCAGCCCAGGGCACAGAGTGCCCTGGGCTGGTGATCACAGTGGGGTTGGATCAAGACATGGTGGATTCTCACTCAGTGCCACATCCACAGAATCACAGAATGGATTGGGTTGGAAAAGACCTCCCAGATCATCCAGTCCAGCCCTTGGGCCAACTCCACTCCCTTTACCAGATCATGGCACTCAGTGCCACGGCCAAGCTCACTTGAAAAACCTCCAGGCATGGGGAATCCACCCCCTCTCTGGGCAGCCCATTCCAATGCCTGAGCACTCTCTCTGCAAAGAATTTCTCCCTCATCTCCAACTTCAATTTCCCCTGGCAGAGCTTGAGCCCCCCGTGCCCCCTTGTCCTATTGCTGAGTGCCTGGGAGAAGAGACCAACCCCCAGCTGGCCACAACTTCCCTGATGTGGCACTTCCAGACAGTGCTGAGGAGAACGTGTGTGGATCCCTTGGAACTCTCCAGGGGGTTTCCATCCTCTCTGCTCCTCCTCCCTTGGTGAATTTCCTCAGGAGAAGCTGCTCTGACCTGAGGTGCTTCTCCCCTGAGCTCTCCTTGCTCTGTGTGAGCCCCATCACCCACTTCCTCCTCCCAGGCAGCATTTTGGAGCTCATCTCTAGAAGGTTCTGCCATGGCCTCTGGTGGTGCTCATGGATTGGTTTCATCCAGCCTGGAATTCCTCTCACCTCCTGCGTCCTATTTAGTGCTGCCTCCTTTGGTTGGGTCCCTGCACACTCTGACCATTCCTGACATCCAGTTTTCCTCCTCCAACCCATTTTCCTTTTGCTGCAATCACAGCAGAGAGACAAGAAATGAGCAGAAAGGTTGGATTTTCTCGAGCTGCCTGTTAGTGAACCCTCTAAATTGAGATGATTTGTGTTCAGAGTCACAACCAAACGAAAAATGCTGAGTCCTTCCCTTAGTTTCCTCCTCCCTGGACCTGCTTCCCTTTAGATCTCATCTCCTGCCTCTGAGCTCATGGGAAGTGACCATTATTCCATTATTCTTCCTTCTGTAGGAATCATGCTCATGTCACCTCCGCTGTCCTGCAGCTCCTTCCACGGGCAGAGGTCCAGCTTTGTCTTGGGTTCCCAAAACATTCCTGGGAATTTATTCCTCCATCAGATTTGTCTGTTTATGCAGCTAAAAATCTCCTTTCTGTCCTCCTTGCCCACCCCCTGCAATCCCTAAAGGAGGGGAGGGAGGAGGGCTGAGGGCAGGAATGGAGCCCCAGGGCAGTGACTAATGGAAGGTCCCTCCCCACCAGGCTGAGGACTGCAGGTCGCTGCCACTCTCCATAAACCATGTCCAGCTCTCCTGCAGCTCCTCGTGGTGGGTCACCCAGAGGTGAGTGCACATTCATTTCTGCAGCTAACCCAAATATTTCAAAGAAATGCTGCCTCCATTTGCTGCTCTGGGTTTCCCTTCGGTGCTTTAAGGAAATGTGTCTAAAGGAGAAAAGGAAAGTATGGCCAGAAAGAAAAGCATCAGGAACCAACAGCTCAGAGGAGACACGGGGGTGGGTGAGACACTGAAATGAAGGCAGGGCAGGGACAGGGGACAGTGTTGCTCCTCCCAGTGCCCACTGAAGGCTGCCCAGGGGCTCTTGGGCAGGGGATGAGGTGGAGTGAACTGGGCCAGACTGGGGGAGCTGCCAGAGAGGTGCTGAGGGTTCTTTGCCAGGTAAAACAGCAGCACTCAGGTGGCCCAACCTGCCCATGGAATCCCTCCCTCTCACAGGGGTTTCAGAGGCAGCAGTGCCCTCCAGCCAGGGGTGCCCACCCTGTCCTGGGGGGCATCACACCCTGCACTGAGGGAGGGGATTGTCCCACCCTGCAATGGTGGGGCAGTTTGGGGGGGGACACAGTGGGAGGAACACATTAGAGAGTGTCCAAAGGAGGGACAGAAAGATGGGGAAGGGCCTGGAGGAGCCACATGAGATGCAGCTGATGCCACTTGGTGTGTTCAGCTGCAGAAGAAGAGACTGAGGGGAGACCTCAGTGCAGGTATAACTTCCTGGGGAGGGGCAGAGGAGGGGCAGGCACTGAGCTCTGCCCTGTGGGGACCAGGGACAGCACCGAGGGAAGGGCTGGAGCTGTGCCAGGGCAGGGACAGCACCCAGGGAAGGGCTGGAGCTGTGCCAGGGCGGGGTCAGGTTGGATATTAGAAAGAGGTTCTTCCCCCAGAGGGTGGTGGGCACTGACCAGGCTCCCCAGGGCAGTGGGCACAGCCCCAAGGCTGCCAGAGCTCCGGAGGGTTTGGATGATGCTCTGGGGCACAGGGGGTGACTCCTGGGGATGGTTCTGTGCAGGGCTGAGGGTTGGACTGGATGATCCTTATGGGTCCCTTCCAGCTCAGCACATTCTGTGACTCTGTGAGTTCCACCCTGCAAAGGTGTCTCAGCCTCCAAACTCAATCCCTCCCCTGCACAGCCTTTGCCTTTTCCTTCCTCAGCATCTCTCCCAGGACCAACAGGACCTCTGAGGGTGCTCTTGGGAACACACTCCATGTCACACAGAAACTTTCCACAAACTGCCTTTGGATTTTATCTGGAATGTTTGGTATTTTCCAGCCTTGACTTTAAATCAGTTCATAAAATCACAGAATCACAGGATGCTTTGAGTGGGAAGGACCTCAAAGCCCACCCAGTGCCACCCCTGCCATGGGCAGGGACACCTCCCACCAGCCCCGGCTGCTCCAAGCCCTGTCCAACCTGGCCTGGGACCCTCCCAGGGATGGGGCAGCCACAGCTTCTCTGCCCAACTTGTGCCAGGGCCTGCCCACCCTCCCAGCCAGCAATTCCTTCCCAATATCCCATCTTTCCCTGCCCTCTGGCAGTGGGAAGCCATTCCCTGTGTCCTGTCCCTCCATCCCTTGTCCCCAGTCCCTCTCCAGCTCTCCTGGAGCCCCTTTGGGCACTGGAAGGGGCTCTCAGGTCTCTGTCTCTAAACCCAGCCTAGAACATCCTCCAACTCCATGGAATCACAGGATTCCAGAATGGTTTGAGATGGAAGAAAACTTAAGGATCTCACCCCCTGCATTGAGCAGGGACACCTCCCACCAGCCCAGGCTGCTCCAAGCCCTGTCCAACCTGGCCTGGGACACTCCCAGGGCTGGAGCAGCCACAGCTTCTCTGGGCAAAGTGCTCTCCGATACATCAATGCAATCTACAACCTCATCTTGTCATTAATTGCTGAGGGGGAAGCTCCTAATGGGGCTGTTTCATCCCAGGCACCAGAATTAGTCCCATTTGCTACTCCCACATCAGGATTACTTCAAAAATCACCCAGTCCCAGCTCTGCTCTAAAGTTTGAACTGAAAGAGGCTCTTCTTGTTCTCTTATCTGGTGGAAAATTTGGATTTCATGGGTTACAAAGGCATTGAAGTGTTTACATGTGAGTTTTCAGCACCAAGGGGATGAAGAAGAACATGATTTGTGTCAACTTTTTAACCAGAAATTGAACTTTCTTCAGGTTATCAAGGCAACATTTTCAGCATTTTGGGTCAGATATTTCCTATCAGCTTTCTGTTGTTCTCAGGAGCTGCAAATAGATTGGAGTTCAGGAGATTATTTCATTTATATTCCTCAGGAAAGTTTGACCTTTAGAATAAATTAATTTCAAGTACAAAACAAAACAAAACAAACCCCAACAAATCAGATTTAGACATTTCAGAGCAAGAACTTCCCCAAACAGACCAATACCGGTCGATGCCACGATAAACCTGAGGGGTTTCATTTTGGTGAAAGAGCAAATTATTACAATTAATTGCTTGAGTTCCCCAACTGAAAACTCGTCATGCAAAGTCAGTCACATCTATATTTCCAGATTTTAAAAACCACCAGGACACAGCTTGTTGGGCCATAAAATGTATCCACTTTGTGATTTGTGGCGTCTCATAAAAACCAATAAAATTTTCCAAGGAGTCATAAAACTATTTCAATTTATTTCTGGAGCAGGAGGAGAAACTTAAAGAGGGAAATACCCACAGTGAAGGATGGTTTTTGTGTTCATGGGAATCATTTCCAGGCAAATTAGCACTGGTTTATGTTCCTTCTCACAGCCTCAAAGAGGGCAGAGTTGTCTTTCAGCAGGAGAGGGAGGGAAGGTTGTCCTGCAGAAGGACTTGGAGGGTCTGTCTGCCTAGAGAAGCATTTGGATAATCCACAAGGAGAAGTGGAGTGACCAGAAGCAAAAATGAGGCAGCAGAAGGTGCTGTTCAAGAAGGAAAGTGCTGCTGAGGGAGTTCCACCCTTCACCCCTCCAAGGCTTCATCGTGGCTTCTCCCTCCAACATCCAGTTCCTTCCCAGTCATTTTGCCTTTTCCAACCTGCTGGTGCTTAATGGATGGACTGTGCTTAATGAGGTGGGAAAGGAGCAGAGAGAACAGCAAAGGCTTCACTCAGGTCAGGGTATTTCCCATGGCACTGTGTCCTGGAGGGCAGAGGAGTTTGCCCTAGGGCTGGAACTGAGAGAGCCTTGAGACTGTGCAGCCCTTGAGGGGCATCCAGGCCCTGGCTGGTGAATGGGCAAAATTCCCAGGAATTAGAATCACAGAATCACAGAATGGATTGGGTTGGAAAAGCCCTCCCAGATCATCAAGTCCAACCCTTGGGCCAACTCCAGTCCCGTCACCAGATCATGGCACTCAGTGCCACGGCCAAGCTCACTTGAAAAACCTGCAGGCATGGGGAATCCACCCCCTCTCTGGGCAGCCCATTCCAATCCCTCAGCACTCTCTCTGCAAAGAATTTCTGCCTCATCTCCAACTTCAATTTCCCCTGGCAGAGCTTGAGCCCCCCGTGCCCCCTTGTCCTATTGCTGAGTGCCTGGGAGAAGAGACCAACCCCCAGCTGGCCACAACTTCCCTGATGTGGCACTTCCAGACAGTGCTGAGCTCACCTCTCAGCCTCCTCTTCTCCAGCACAAACACCCCCAGCTCCCTCAGCCTCTCCCCACAGCACTTGTGCTCCACTCCCTTCTCCAGCCTCCTTGCTCTTCTCTGGCCCCACTCCAGCCCCTCAATACCTTGAGGTGCAGCCCCACCTCTGACTCATCTGTTGGAGGAGCAACAGCCAAATCCTAGCAGGAAATTAAGGTGGTTTTTTAAAATAAATAAATAGATTTAAAAAAGAACTTGTCCTGTTTCACACTCTCACAGACAGGATTCCCAGCTTTCCCCTCAGCCTGGAAGCTGCTTCCCCCTGTTCTAATGCTCAGCAGCTCCTCCACCAGAGAGAGGTGCCAAGGCAGGAGAGGTGGGTTTGGGTCCTGCTGGTGAGCACAACTCACAAGACAACAGTGAGGTGGCATTTCCAAGGAAGGAGAGGACATGAAAAGGGAATTAAACACCTTGGAGCATCCCAAGGATGAAGGGATTGAAACACCTGGAGAATCTCTGTACCAGGGGCAGGGATCCAAACATCCCAATTCCTCTCCTTCCTGGGAAGGGACTCAGGATTCCTCCCACTGCTTTAGTCCATCAACTCAGAACAATTCAGGACTCCTCCTTGCTGGAATTTGGGGAAAAGCTTTCAGGAGAAAACAGTGTCCAAGTCATGCCCAGCCCTGGAAAACAGCTGTGCCCTCCCAGCTCTCCAGCAGTGCCACAGCTGGATTCCAGTTTTACAGGAATGCCAGGGGGGCTTGAGCCAACTCTGTTGGGAAGTTCCCTTCTTAAATCCCAGAATTTCCCTGTTGCTGAGCATGGTCACAGTCCTGCCAGAGCTCCAGGAGGGTTGGGACAAAGCTCGGAGCGACAGGGTGGGATTGTTGGGGTGTCTGGGCAGGGCCAGGGGTTGGGCTGGATGATCCCTGGGGATCCCTTCATGATTCCACGATCCCAGGAACAATGTGATGCCTAATCCAGTGTTCTGATTGGCTTAAACCTTAATAAAATCCAATGAAATCAGATAAATCAGAAGAATTCTGATCCTGGGTTAGTCCAGGGTCCAACTGGGAATTCCCAGGCTGTAGCTGAGCAGCTGCCAGTGAATGTGCAGGGATAGCAATCAGCTGCTGTTTAATTAAACCACAATTACTGTCTCATTAGCTCTAAACAGAATCCTTATTGCAGAGCTTCCTTTTGCTCACTGGCACCCTCTGCCCTGGGAAATGCCCACAATAAAAAGCTTTGTTGTGTGGGTGGGGTGGAGAGGGGAGGGATGAACCAAAGATTGTGCTGATGGAACAACCCCTGGCAGTGCCCAGACCCCCCCCCCAGTGCTGTGGCATCAACCAGAGGGGTGGTTTGAACCCATCCCCAGCTCCTGTTTGGTGTGAAAACAGAAGAAACACCTCAGTAAGGCCTTTGACATTGTCTCCCATAATATACTCCTGGAAAAGCTGGTAGCCCATGGCTTGGACAGGTGTCCCCTCTGCTGGGTCAGGAGCTGGAGGGCCCAGAAAGTGCTGGTGAATGGAGCTGCATCCAGCTGGTCACCAGTGGTGTCCCCAGGGGTCAGTGTTGGGGCCAGTCCTGTTTAACATCTTTAGTGATG
>VWZD01001290.1:113877-126821 GCA_013396695.1 Sakesphorus luctuosus
CAGGTTGGACAGGGCTTGGAGCAGCCTGGGCTGGTGGGAGGTGTCCCTGCCCATGGCAGGGGTGGCACGGGGTGGGCTTTAAGGTTCCTTTCAACACAAGCCATTCCAGGATTCTTGACAGAAAAGAGTCTAAATCTGAACCATAAAACATCTGTAACAATTATGTTATTCCTGGATACAATATGAAATAAGAATTCGGCTTATACAGTTTCCAGAAGTCACTGGTACCTTCTTATAATTATGGAACCTCAGGATCACCAAGGATGGAAAAGACCTCCAAGCTCATCCTATGACCAAACCCCCCATGGCCACTGACCCTTATCACAAAGTGCCACATCCACACATTTTTAGACACCTCCAGGGGTGGCCACCACTGCCCTGGGAGGCCAGTTCAGGGCTGGACAGCCCTTTCAGGGATGAAATATTTCCTGATATCCAACCTGACCCTCCCCTGGCACAACATGGGCTGTTCCCTCTCCTCCTGTCCCTGTTTTGGAGCAGAGGCCAAACCCCTCCTTGGATCCATCAGGGATTGCAGAGGGTGAGAAAGTCCCCCCTGAGCCTCCTTTTCTCCAGGCTGAGCCCCCCCAGCTCCCTCAGTTGCTCCTCATAGGACTTATAAAAAAAATACATACTCAAAGACACACACAACCCAGATTTTCTCTGTATTGATGCACAGCACCATCACCTCCTCCAAAATTAACTTGCAACACCCTCACCAGGGCTGTTTACATCTTTAACATGTCACTTGTGGCTTCCTACAACTCAACCATCAAATTATCCCTTCACAGAAAGGGAAGAAAAGAGAATTACAGTCGTCAGCAGAGAACACAAATAGAAAGGCAGGTTGCAATTGAGGGAAAGCTTCCCAAAGTTGAAAGTCATTCCTTCTCCTTTCTAGAAAACTCCAAGAGAAGTTCTTCACCTTCTTGTTAGGGTGGGGGAGGTGGTGTGTCCTGTCTAGGACTGACTCCTTGACTTGTATGAACTGTACGGGGAGTGAATCCTCTCAGGGTCTTCACTCTCGACCTCCAGGGCCACAACTGCCACCTCAGTGTGGGCATTGTGCCCACGTGCCTTCTCCACAGCCCCTCCACGTGCGTGGGAAGGGACATGGCACTGGAATCACAGAATCAGTTGGGTTGGAAGAGACCTCTGAGATCATCAAGTCCAACCCTTGATCCAACCCCACTGGGATCACCAGATCATGGCACTCAGTGCCACAGCCAGTCTCATCTTAAACACCTCCAGGGATGGGGAATCCACCCCCTCTCTGGGCAAATCCTGACCAGGGGTCCTTCAGCTTTGCCCCAGTTGGCTTTTGGAACTTGCCCTCCCCACTCTGTGTGCTCAGCAATGCCCCAGAGCCACGGCAGGATGGAGACAAAGTCTAGGTGACACTTGTTGGCAGAGCACCCAGGGGGTTTGATCCATGCGCATTCCTCATTTAGGAAGAGTGGATTTTTCTCAATGAACAAATATCCCCCAGTTTCATAAATTACATCTCAAACTTTAAATGGTAAAGAAGAACTTGTATTATTTCCTTTTTTTTTTTTTGTGAATTGTAGATATTTCTGCTCCTGTTGAACCTTTGGAGGTCATTGAGGGGCTGGAGTGGGGCCAGAGAAGAGCAAGGAGGCTGGAGAAGGGAGTGGAGCACAAGTGCTGTGGGGAGAGGCTGAGGGAGCTGGGGGTGTTTGTGCTGGAGAAGAGGAGGCTGAGAGGTGACCTCAGCACTGTCTGGAAGTGCCACATCAGGGAAGTTGTGGCCAGCTGGGGGTTGGTCTCTTCTCCCAGGCACTCAGCAATAGGACAAGGGGGCACGGGGGGCTCAAGCTCTGCCAGGGGAAATTGAAGTTGGAGATGAGGGAGAAATTCTTTGCAGAGAGAGTGCTCAGGCATTGGAATGGGCTGCCCAGAGAGGGGGTGGATTCCCCATCCCTGGAGGTTTTTCAAGTGAGCTTGGCCGTGGCACTGAGTGCCATGATCTGGTGACGGGACTGGAGTTGGCCCAAGGGTTGGACTTGATGATCTGGGAGGTCTTTTCCAACCCAATCCATTCTATGATTGCCCCATTCTTGGACCTTGGACACTCCCAGGGCCGGAGCAGCCACAGCTTCTCTGGGCAAAGTGCTCTCTGATACATCAATGCAATCTACAACCTCATCTTGTAATTAATTGCTGAGGGGGAAGCTCCTAATGGGGCTGTTTCATCCCAGGCACCAGAATTAGTCCCATTTGCTACTCCCACATCAGGATTACTTCAAAAATCACCCAGTCCCAGCTCTGCTCTGAAACCTGAACTGAAAGAGGCTCGTCTTGTTCTCTTATCTGGTGGAAAATTCGGATTTCATGGGTTACAACAAAGGCATTGAAGTGTTTACATGGGAGGAAATAACAGTTTGCAGCACTGAGGGGATGAAGAAGAGCAACTTTTTAACTGGAAATGGAACTTTTTTCAGGTTCACACACCACAACCTGTGCCAGGGGGGTTAAGAACCCGAATTTTCTGTGTCCAACAAGCAGCAAGATCCTGGCACTGACTGTGCCAGCAGCTGTTGGCCCACACAGACATGGGGAATTTTTGTAAAAAAACAAGCCAAAAGGTCAAACTCATCTCTTTTGGTGGCCACTGTTTAACAGGACAAATAAAACAAGCCCAACCTGCAGTGCCACAAAGCCAAGGACAGAATTTCCTCTCCAGTGTCCAACCCCACCAATATTGGTGCAAAGCCACGAGCCTTGAGAGAATCAGAACTCTCTACAATACCCAAAGTGGTTTCCTCAAAACCTTCCCCTTGGAAGCATCAGCTGGTTCCAGCAGACAAAAGAATCCAGAGTTTTCCATTGGTGCACTTCCTCCTCAGGGATTTGGACAGGGGGAGGGTCTAGGAGGGAGCTGGGTCTCTCAGAGGTGCCAGCTGTGGGTGGTGGGGTGGGTTTGGTTTGCTGAGCAGGGCACAGAGGGCACAGAGGGCACCAGTGGGTTCTGCATCCCTGCACAAAACTGCAGTGCAAGAACCTGGCTGGGGCCAGCCAGGAGTGCTGCATTCCTTCTTTTTCTAATCCCAGGAATGATATTCATAATCATTTGGATATTCAAACAACTCTTAATTGTGATTAAATGGGTCACACTGTAATGAGCCCCCAGGGAAAAACGCTTTCAATTAACCAGTGCAAACATCCCATTTGTTACACCATTCCATGTTCTGCTGAACTTCCTGATGAAGAGCTGGAAGTGGCAGGGCACAGGGTGAATGCTCTGCCCTGGGAGAGGGGAGGGAGGGTTTGCCCTTCAAACAGTGGGCAAGGTTTGTTATGGGAAGCCACCTAATCCCAGACTGGGTCAGGCTGGCAGGGCCCACAATGGCTCAGCTGGTTCCACCTCCCTGCTCCACCAGGGGCATCCCAGAGCACGTGGCACAGGGTGGAGTCCAGATGGGTCTGGAATGTCTCCAGCTATGGAGGCTCCACAGCCTCTCTGGGCAATTTGTGTCCTTTGTTTGCTCCAAGCTGTGGCTTTTTGGAAAGTCCAGTCCAGGAGCCAAGGAATAGACTTTTTCTGCATAGACTGGAGAGATGGGCTGATTGCAATGGGATGGAGTTCAACAAGGCCAAGTGCAGGTCCGGCCCTTTGGCCACCCCAAGCCCTGCAGCGCTCCAGGCTGGGCACAGAGTGGCTGGAGAGCAGCCAGGCAGAAAGGGACCGGGGGGGACTGAGGAACAGGAAGCTCAAGAGGAGCCAAGAGTGTGCCCAGGTGGCCAAGAAGGCCAATGGGATCCTGGCCTGGATCCAAAGTAGCGTGGCCAGCAGGCCCAGGGCAGTGAGCCTTCCCCTGGACTCTGCCTTGGGGAGGCCACACCTTGAGTGTTGTGTTGAGTTCTGGGCCCCTGAGTTGAGGCAAGAGATTGAGGGGCTGGAGCGGGGCCAGAGAAGAGCAACGAGGCTGGAGAAGGGAGTGGAGCACAAGTGCTGTGGGGAGAGGCTGAGGGAGCTGGGGGTGTTTGTGCTGGAGAAGAGGAGGCTGAGAGGTGACCTCAGCACTGTCTGGAACTGCCTGAAGGGAAGTTGTGGCCAGGTGGGGGTTGGTCTCTTCTCCCAGGCACTCAGCAATAGGACAAGGGGGCACGGGGGGCTCAAGCTCTGCCAGGGGAAATTGAAGTTGGAGAGCAGAAAAAACTTCTTTGCAGAGAGAGTGCTCAGGGATTGGAATGGGCTGCCCAGAGAGGGGGTGGATTCCCCATCCCTGGAGGTTTTTCAGCTGAGCTTGGCCGTGGCACTGAGTGCCATGATCTGGTGACGGGACTGGAGTTGGCCCAAGGGTTGGACTTGATGATCTGGGAGGTCTTTTCCAACCCAATCCATTCTGTGATTCTATGGATGTGGCACTGAGTGAGAATCCACCATGTCTTGATCCAACCCCACTGTGATCACCAGCCCGTGGCACTCTGTGCCACGGGCTGGTGATCACAGTGGGGTTGGATCAAGGGTTGGACTTGGTGATCTCAGAGGTCTCTTCCAAGCCAAGTGAGAAGAGCAAGGAGGCTGGAGAAGGGAGTGGAGCACAAGTGCTGTGGGGAGAGGCTGAGGGAGCTGGGGGTGTTTGTGCTGGAGAAGAGGAGGCTGAGAGGTGACCTCAGCACTGTCTGGAACTACCTGAAGGGAAGTTGTGGCCAGGTGGGGCTCAGCACAGGGGCCACCAAACCCCACTGTGTTTGTGCCCCAGGGGGCTGGGTTCCACTGCTGGATTTGGGGGTTAAACCCAATTTCTCTTTGTGCCATTGCATTTATTGCAATATTGTTATTAAATTGTAACACACAGAGCTGTGCTCAGGCAGGTGCCAGCCTTGCACTTCTTGACTCACTTACAGATTTCTTGGGTTGTTTTCTCCTGGTTTCAAAATAGAAATTTATCTCCAGGCTTTAGAAAGTGCCTCCCTTTCCATAAGTTAAAAATTCCCAAAGCCAAGTCTTTATTTTCTCCCCTTGTCCTTTCACCTCCTCTTCTGTTGTTTTCTGCTCAGTGAGTTCCTGTTCCCTAATTCAAAGATTTTTAACTGGAAAACAATCTTTTCAGCTCCACTATTTCCTCATCCCCTGACCTTCAGGATTAATTTTCCCTGATGGAAATCAGAATGAAGCATTTGTTGCCCTTGCTCCATTGAACCAAAGAAAACAACTGCAATCTCTGCCTTTTGTTTTATCTCCTTAAAAGCAATAATTAAGATGCCAACATCACACTCAGAGCTGCACATCCCCCAGCCCTCTCCATATGCCAAGGCCAATTTAGGATGAGGAATAAATTATTACTGCCATGACTTTAAAGGTTTTAATTTGTCACTCCACACAGCAAAGCAGGAGAGGATATTTACAATAAGAACCCGGTGACGGACTTACATTTGAGCTGAAAAATCCAGTTCTGCTTCTCTTTGGGGCTTAAAATAGTCTGAGCTGCTGAGAACTCCCCCCAGACAGCACATTCCCTTCACATATCAGGTGCCAAAGGCAAAGTGGAGAGAGTTGATGTGAAGATTCACTCAAAGGCACTGCTTGACATGACAGAGATAAAGAGGAAGGAGCAGGGACAGGAGTGGAAAAGTGGAAGGATGAGATTTCATTCAGAAATCACCTCATCATGTGGGACTGTTCCAAAGGCTTCACTGGGCATTTTGCACCAGGTTTTTTGTGATTCTGAAGCTCAGCTTAAAAACACACACAGAGCTCTGCCAGGCAGCCCTTCCAAAGCTGCAGGGCCCCCAAAGCCCACCTGAATCAATGCCCAGGGGTCTGATCTACAACTAAATCAATGCTAATTGATCTGATCAGATCTACAAGTAAATCAATGCCCAGGGATCTGATCTCCAGCTAAATCAATGCTAATTGATCTGATCAGATCTACAAGTAAATCAATGCCCAGGGATCTGATCTCCAGCTAAATCAATGCTAATTGATCTGATCAGATCTACAATTAAATCAATGCCCACATATCTGATCTCCAGCTAAATCAATACTAATCGATCTGATTTCCAGCTAAATCAATGCCCAGGGATCTGATCTCCAGCTAAATCAATGCTAATTGATCTGATCAGATCTACAAGTAAATCAATGTTCATCGATCTGACCTCCAGCTAAATCAATGCTAATTGATCTGATCAGATCTACAAGTAAATCAATGCCCAGGGGTCTGATCTACAACTAAATCAATGCTAATTAATCTGATCAGATCTACGATTAAATCAATGCTCATTGATCTGATCTACAACTAAATCAATGTTAATTAATCTGATCATATCTACAACTAAATCAGTGCTAATTGATCTGATCAGATCTACAATTAAATCAATGCCCAGGGATCTGATCTACAACTAAATGCATGAATTCGCCAGGTCTGGGACCCATTGGAAGTGTGTGCAGTGGCACATCCCCCTGTGCCCCCAGTGTGCCACCTGGGGAGTGGCATTGCCAGGGGAGTTCTTTTCCTGTCCCTTCCAGAGCAATTCTGACCCTCAACAGCTCCCACAAATCATCACATCTCCCCCACTCAGAACCACAGAATGTGCTGAGCTGGGAGGGACCCCCAAGGACCATCCATCCAACCCCTGGCCCTGCACAGACACCCCAACAATCCCACCCTGTCCCTCAGAGCATCATCCAAACCCTCCTGGAGCTCTGGCAGCCTTGGGGCCGTGCCCACTGCCCTGGGGAGCCTGGTCAGTGCCCACCACCCTCTGGGGGAAGAGCCTTTCCCTGAGATCCCACCTGACCCTGCCCTGGCACAGCTCCAGCCCTTCCCTGGGTCCTGTCCCTGCTCATCAGGCTGTGGATGGACAGGAAGGAATTGATTCAGTGGATGCTACAGGTCCTGAGGGTACCCAGGGACGGGAAAGGCACCTGGAAATAAGGGGCAGAAGGTCAACTAATGATCAGCTCTGGATGGAGTGGACACCATCTCCTGGCAGCACCTCTTCCTCCTGATGCCCCCTGGGAGGTGTGGCATCATCCATGGTCCTGTGCCAGGCTGGGGTGGGCACAGAAAGGATTGTTACCCCAACAGCTCTTCCTCATGGCTTCCAAATTACAGAGGCACAGAATCACAGGATGTGCTGAGCTGGAAGGGACACAAAAGGATCTTCAAGTCCAGCTCCTGTCCCTGCACAGACCCATCCCCAGGAGTGACACCCTGTGCCCAGGGGCATTGCCCAAATGTCTCTTGAGCTCTGGCAGCCTTGGGGCTGTGCCCACTGCCCTGGGGAGCCTGGGCAGTGCCCACCACCCTCTGGGGGAAGGACCTTTCCCTGAGATCCCACCTGACCCTGCCCTGGCACAGCTCCAGCCCTTCCCTGGGTCCTGTCCCTGCCCTGGCACAGCTCCAGCCCTTCCCTGGATACTGAACTCCTTGTATGAATTCCTAGAACATTCCCCCTCCCATTCCATTTATTATCTGACCTGCTCTGCTCAGGCTCTGCCTCCCTTTCATTTCTCCTACAGCCAAGCAAATTTTTTGGCAGCTCATAATAAATATTTTCTGCTCGTTCTGATGTTTTCACAGCACACAAAAATCAATTCTTTGTCATCCCTCAGCAGCAAAAATACAGTCCAAGGATGTCCATCTGGGAGGAAACTGCTCCTGCAGGTTGGATGGATATAAAGAGCCAAAAAGATCTCTATATATATCTATAGGTTGTACTTCCTCATTAGGCAAAAGATGTCCAATGAAGAATCCATTGCCTGGATATTGAGCTCCTGGAGCTGGATCATAGAATCAAAGAATCCTAGAATGGATTGGGTTGGAAAAGACCTCCCAGATCATCAAGTCCAACCCTTGGGCCAACTCCAGTCCCGTCACCAGATCATGGCACTCAGTGCCACGGCCAAGCTCACTTGAAAAACCTCCAGGGATGGGGAATCCACCCCCTCTCTGGGCAGCCCATTCCAATGCCTGAGCACTCTCTCTGCAAAGAATTTCTCCCTCATCTCCAACTTCAATTTCCCCTGGCAGAGCTTGAGCCCCCCGTGCCCCCTTGGCCTATTGCTGAGTGCCTGGGAGAAGAGACCAACCCCCAGCTGGCCACAACTTCCCTGATGTGGCACTTCCAGACAGTGCTGAGGTCACCTCTCAGCCTCCTCTTCTCCAGCACAAACACCCCCAGCTCCCTCAGCCTCTCCCCACAGCACTTGTGCTCCACTCCCTTCTCCAGCCTCGTTGCTCTTCTCTGGCCCCGCTCCAGCCCCTCAATCTCTTGCCTCAACTCAGGGGCCCAGAACTCAACACAACACTCAAGGTGTGGCCTCCCCAAGGCAGAGGCCAGGGGAAGGCTCACTGCCCTGGGCCTGCTGGCCACGCTACTTTGGATCCAGGCCAGGAGCCCATTGGCCTTCTTGGCCACCTGGCCACACTCTTGGCTCCTCTTGAGCTTCCTGTCCCTCAGTCCCCCCAGGTCCCTTTCTGCCTGGCTGCTCTCCAGCCACTCTGTGCCCAGCCTGGAGCGCTGCAGGGCTTGGGGTGGCCAAAGGGCAGGACCTGCACTTGGCCTTGTTGAACTCCATCCCATTGCAATCAGCCCATCTCTCCAGTCTCTCCAGATCCCTCTGCAGAGCCCTCCTGCCTTCCAGCAGCTCGACACTCCCTCCCAACTTGGTGTCAGCCGCAAATTTGCTGATGATGGACTCAATCCCCTCATCTAAATCATCACTAAAGATGTTAAACAGGACTGGCCCCAACACTGACCCCTGGGAACACCACTGGTGACCAGCTGGACACAGCCCTGTTCATCAGCACTCTCTGGGCCCTCCAGCTCCTGACCCAGCAGAGGGTACACCTGTCCATGCCATGGGCTACCAGCTTTTCCAGGAGTATTTTATGGGAGACAGTGTCAAAGACCATCCACAGCCTTCCCCTCAGCCACCAGGTGGGTCACCTGATAGTAAAAAGAGATCAGGTTGGTCAGACAGGACCTGCCCCTCCTAAACACATGCTGGCTGGGGATCATTCCATTGGGAATGGAAGAGACACTTCCTGAGGGTTTCCCCTCCTGCTGGAAACAAAGGAGGCAGGTTATGAGCTGCCTTTCTCTGGGCTCACAGCATTGCTTGTGCCTCACCACAAATGGTCCTTGAGGGAACTTCCTTAAGCTCTGAGAGTCTTCAAATGGAGCTGGATATTTCAGATTTATGACCAAGGTTCATGGTTTTCTTTCCCCTTTCTGCTTGTACATAATTCAGCACAAAGAGGAGTCTCACCTCTGTAAAAAGACCCAGAACAGGCTCAGTGTGGTGGGTTTAAATCTCCATTTTCAGCTGCCTCTGTCCTCACACACATTTCCACCATCTCTCTTTGTAACTACAACTCCCCTGGTGCTGAAGGCAAGTCAGTGTTGGGGAAGACAAATGACAAACTGGAGCATGAAATGAAACCAAGCTTTGCTGCCCAAGAATAAGGCAAAGTTCTGGAGCAGACTGGCAGCTCCTTCACTCGTGCCCAAGGCTCTTCTGAGTCCATCTGAGAGACAGAACTTGCAGTGCCCGGAAATATTCGTGTTCTGCCTCCCCCTGTGCACCTTCCAACAATCTCTGTGTCACCTCAGGGAGCTGTTTGAGGCACCACCACCGTCTGGGCACTGTTTGTTATTCCAGAGACACAAAAATATTTGTGTTCTGCTTCCCCTGTGCACCTTCCAACAACCTCTGTGTCACCTCAGGGAGCTGTTTGAGGCACCACCACCGTCTGGGCACTGTTTGTTATTCCAGAGACACCGTTTATCCCATTTTCCCCTGGCATGGCTTGAAGGAAGCACCACAAAGATGAGGGCAGAGCATTTTCTGCTCTCACAATTCTTCCCTTCTCTGGGGAGGTGCAGAAACACGGAGCTCTGCCTTTTGTGAGGTTTCAATCACCTCTGTTCTCTTTCTGTTCCTGTGATCATCTTAATTTCCATGCCCAGAACATGCCCCTGGCAGGATTGTGGTCTTTAATAACCACATTGTAATGCTGATCTCTGCATCTATTACTCTTTATTTTCCATTGTTTGCATCTTTTCAAAGGCAGGAAGAACCAAAGTCCCAAAGGCTGAGATTTTTCACACATAATTTCCAATATCACTGGAGACACTTAAGCAGAATTAGAGCCTTGGTTAGAAACCCCTCCTGGGGATGGGAGGGAACATGGAATATGCCAGGAATATGGAATACTGATTGTTTGCCATGCTCAGGGCAGGGGCATCCTGATTTTCTGCCCCTCCTGAGCCAGGGAAGGGGAACTGCCCACGGTGCAGCTGCGTCAGGGGAGCTGCAAAGAAACCTGTTCCCTCCCACAGCAGTTCAAAGATCCTGAGACTGTACAAAAGGAGATGATCTGATGGCACTTGGATATCAAAACAGGGGGGGATTTCTCTCCTGTTTGTGCCCAGTGGAGATGAGGAGTTTATGGAAAACTGTCAGTCCCACAGTGACTGGGGGGAGGGGAGCCCATGCTTATTCTACTTATGTTTATTTTGTTTATGCTTATTCTACTTATGCTTAATTTTTATGCTTATTTTACTTATGCTTATTCTACTTATGCTTATTTTACTTATGCTTATTCTACTTATACTTATTTTTTATGCTTATTTTACTTATGCTTATTTTACTTATACTTATTTTACTCATACTTATTTTTCTTATATTATTTTTTTATGCTTATTTTGCTTATGCTTATTTTGCTTATGCTTATTTACTTAGGACTTATGATGATGCTTATTTGCTTATTTTACTTGTGCTTTTATTAATTAATACACCTGTCACAGAATTCGCTTGGTGGTATAAAATTCACTGTATAACACAGAGCAAAACTCCCAAGGTACAGACCTGTCCTTGAAGGTGCCACACCAAGAGGCCCCAGAGCCTCTTGGACCAGCCAGGATACCCCATGAAATGAAGATAAATCAGAAAACATGTCAAAAGAACAAGATAAGTAGAGAAATTCGCCAGTTAGACCAGTTACAGTTGCCAACAAGTCCAGTTCAAAGCAGTTTTGAGCAAAAGGTAAAGAGTTCACGAGAGGAAGACTCCTGACTTCATCCCCAGAGACCACCAGAGACCCTGCCCTGAATTCCCACGAGGAAAGGCACAGAGAGGAGTGGCACAGGGAGGAGAAAATGGAAATCAGTTCCTGAGACTCATTATAATAACCCTGCCTTCTCTAAGAGAATAATGTTTATGCATGGAGAAATAATGAATATGTAGAACTTACTGGCATATAAACCAGTTGTGAACTCAACCAGGGGTGTAACATGTTTTTTGGAGGAGTTTCCCCCCTGCACCCAGGCCTGGAACAAACATACCTCTCTATAACCTCACTGGATAGAAAGTTTTCTTTCCACAAAACAATAAGAGCTGAGCTGTTAATCACGTTTTTTTTCTGGATCCCCCAGAATAAAATATCCTTCCTTCCAAAATAAAACCAGCAGAGAAGGGATAAGATCACCAGGTTGTGAAAATCCCTGAACTCTGTGCCTATTTAGTGATACTTTGGTAACTTTTCCCACTTCAGAAATAACTATTACACTGTATAAATCTGCCCATGGAATATTTATGATGTGTTCTGCAAAGCATTCAGTATAAATAGATAATCCCACACTAAACAGTATATTAAAGAAGTGTTAATATTCCAGAACAGCATGTTGGAAGATGATCAATGCCAGCAGGGAAGTCACTGGGGTCACCCTTTCCTCTCCAGCTCCTCAGTGAGGTGTTTTCTCCATGTCTGACTCTCAGGGGTGACTGGAAGTGTTCAAAGGAGCTCAGATGGGAGCAGGAACACACCCAACCTGAACCCAGAGCAGAACTGGAAGGGCGAGAAGTGTAAACCAAGAGCCATCGTGGGGTACAACCAGTCTCAGGTATCCACCAGCAGCAGGTGAGTCCTTCAGTGGGACCTGAAGCTCTGACCATGGCAGGAATGTTCCCGTCATGGTACAGATGGCAAAAGGGGAGCACAGCAAGGCCAGTTCCAGCCACACATTCCCAGAATGGGTTGGGTTGGAAGGGACCTCAAAGCCCACCCAGTGCCACCCCTGCCATGGGCAGGGACCCCTCCCACCAGCCCAGGCTGCTCCAAGCCCTGTCCAACCTGGCCTGGGACACTCCCAGGGCTGGGGCAGCCACAGCTTCTCTGCCCAACCTGTGCCAGGGCCTGCCCACCCTCCCAGCCAGCAATTCCTTCCCAATATCCCATCTGTCCCTGCCCTCAGACATTCCTCCCAAAAGTCACTGAATCTGCCTTCCTTCTGCACAGGTTTTGGAAAGGGAAATTCCTAAAGTATGAAAGGGATTCTGTGGAGCAACCAGAACAAGAAAGGGTTGAAACACCTGCTATTTGTAAGGACATTCCCTGCTGTTTGTAGGGACACTCCACAGCAACAGCTCCACTTCCCAGAGGGAGAGAAAGAGCTGCCCCAGGGTCACTGGCGAGCCCTGAAGTCACAGTTTCTTCAAGCAGAAGAACAAGAGCAAACAAAGAGGTAACAGGGGAGTTCACTGGCACAGAGTGCCCAGAGAAGCTGTGGCTGCCCCAGCCCTGGGAGTGTCCAAGGCCAGGTTGGACAGGGCTTGGAGCAGCCTGGGCTGGTGGGAGGTGTCCCTGCCCATGGTGGGACTGGATGAGCTTTAAAGTCCTTTTCCAACCCAAAGCATTCAGGGATTTCATAATTCACATCACACCAAACGTTCCAGCCCAAGGAATTTTTCTTCTGTGTTTCCTGAGATGCCCCAAACCAGCTGGGCCACATTAGAATCACAGAATCATAGAATAGATTGGGTTGAAAGGACCTCCGAGATCATCAAGTCCAACCCTTGGGCCAACTCCAGTCCCGTCACCAGATCATGGCACTCAGTGCCACGGCCAAGCTCACTTGAAAAACCTCCAGGGATGGGGAATCCACCCCCTCTCTGGGCAGCCCATTCCAAT
>VWZD01001290.1:127165-143887 GCA_013396695.1 Sakesphorus luctuosus
TCCGTTTCCCCTTCTCTGCAGGCCCTGTAGCTGTTCCTTCTCCACATCACTGCTGCAAACACCAACTGCACTCAGGTGATAACGAGCTGGGTGATAACGAGCTGAGTTCTCAGGACCTGTGGAGAGGTTTATCACCGAGTTGGTCCTGCTTTGATAGAGGAGAGCAGCTCAGCTCTGAGCCACGACTCCAGGCAGCTGCAGAAGACTCGGAGGGAGGGATTCAGCCAACAAGAAATTGATGCCTGTGGGGTTTTTCATTTTTTCATTTTTATGGATTTTAGAAGTCCCTGTAAGTGTAGTAAAAAAGCAAATATAGTGTGTTAATATTTCTGGCAGCTTAAGATCATTGCTTATGTATCCCAAGCTCTGCCACACATCAGCAGCTCAAACTCTTTTAGTTTTTAGATGTCTTTTCAAGGTAGAAGGCTAAAGAATATCAAAAGGCCTGCAGGACAAGACTTAAACATAAACCAACAGCCTTGGGTTTAAGAACACTGGGAAACCTCCCAGAGCCCTCTGTGTGGTGAGGAAGACAAAAATGAAGAGCAGAGGGTTCCACTGACCCCAGACTCAAATCCTGAGGGGGTGGAACAAGGGTGAGACCAGGGACAGGACGGGGCTGGACTGAGAGATTTGTGACCTGGGGATTGGGTGGGCAATATTATAAAATCCATGGAAATCAGTGTTCAGAGGGGATGTCATCATGTATTCCTAAAAGCCCTAAGCCCAGACATTAAAGAATCTGCCTTTTTATCTTATCCCACACTAACCTGGCTCAGGGTCTGTTTTTGGGGTCTCTCACGGCATCAAAATCCTGCCTGAAGTTCTCTGTGTAGATGGAACTCGGGGGTTTGTAAAGCTGAATGAGACCTTTGTCCTGGAGCTGTAGCCCCCCAGTCATGTTCTTCCACTGAGAAATCCTTGGAACTGTGCTCTGAGTTGCTTTTAATCAACAACCAGACGATCTGCTCTTCAAAGTCCTTAAATTATATTGATGGACAGCACCAAATAACCACCTGCCCCACACTCTGCTCTGGTAACTCTCCCTCAGTCAATACTGATTGTCTACAATAAAGCTGCTTAATTAACATAATTGCCCTTCCTCTCTCTCCCTCCCCTACCTTTAATTCCAATTTTCCCCTCTGCAGCCTCGGAGAATAAAACCCAACTGGACTTCACCTCGAGTTTGGGAACTGCTCAGCTTTCATTACAGCCTCAGTCACTTTTAATCAGCTGTTCCAAAAAAAGACAAGTGGAAATAATTACCTGAGCTTCTCCTGGGCTTTGGGGTTCAATGGAAAGGTGATCAGCTGAAGACAGACAGAAGGACATTGCTCCTGACAAAGTCTGGACACTTTCCAAGGTCTGAGCCAAGGGTAGAACACCGAGTTTCAACATCCCTGTTAAGAACCTGCACAGAAACTCTTGCAAGATTTGAGTGTGATTTGCAAGTGTCCTCCATGCTGCTGGTTCCCCTGACTCTGCCTAAAATCCCAGAATCATGGAATTATTGAGGCTGGAAAAGACCTCCGAGATCATCAAGTCCAACCATCATCCCAGCACCACTAACCCTGTCCCTGAGTGCCAGATCCACGTGTGATTTGAACACCTCCAGGAATGGTGACTCCACCACTCTCTGGGCAGCGTCTTCTATTGCTTTTCAACCTTTTCCATGAAGAAACTCTTTCTACTATCCAATCTAAATGTCCCCTGCCTGAGGTTGTTCCCTCTCCTCCTGTCCCTGTTCCTGGAGTAGAGCCCAAATCCCCTCCTTGGATCCATCAGGGACTTGCAGAGAGTGAGAAGGTCTCCCCAGCTCCCTCAGCCTTTCCTGGTCACACAGATGGTCCAGCCCCTTCAGCATCTTCATATCCCACCACCTGGACCCTGTCCAGGGGCTCCATGTCCCTGGTGTGCTGAGAAGCCCCAAGCTGGACCCAGCACTGCAGAAGGGCCTCAGACGGCTGGGCAGGGGGGCAGGATGCCCTCCCTGACCTTCTGCCAATGCTCTTCCTGATCCCCCCAGGATCCCATTGCCTTCCCTGCCCCCAGGACACACTGGTGGCTCAGGGACAGCTGGTTGTCCACCAGGACCCCCAGGCTCTTCTCCCAGAGCTGCTCTCCAGCAGGTCACCCCATCCTGTGCTGGTGCCTGGGGTTGTTCCTCCCCAGGTGCAGCACCTGCAGTTGAATTTCAGACAGTTCTTCTCTGCCCATCTCTCCAACCTCTCAAGGCCCTTCTGAAGGGCTGCCCAACCCTCTGGGGGGCTCAGCCTCTCCTCCAGCTTTGTGTCAGTGAACTTGCTGAGGAGGCATCAAGCCCTTCAATGAATTGAATAACAGAACCTTGAGGGACACCAACGTCCCTCAGAGCAGGGACACAGGAACCACCCAGCAGGCTCTGGGCCCCACTGACCAGTAATTAAACTGCACATCAAAAGCCCCACAAACGGGGATTCTGCTTTGCTTATCACCATCAGCTCTGTCTTTGATGGCCTGAAGGTCTCTCCAGCAACGTTGACTTTAATTACTTTAATGAGAGAAAAAAATGATCTGAGGAGTGTCAGCTCAATGGGCCAAGGTCCTGGTGAAATGATCATTAGTTCAGCAGTTAATAGGACATTATCTGAAGTTATTGGAGCTAAATGCAAACAGCTACTGAAGCCCAACCATGTCAGGGTCGGAGCTGGGCAAACAAAGCAGCAGCAGCTTTGAACTCGAGTTGTTCTGGTTCTGCTCCACCTTCTGGAGGGGCTGCTCTTGGTTGGTCCCTTGGAGAAAAAACAAAAGGTTTGCAGAGAAAAAGGAAAAGCAAAATTAATCCCCTTGGGGTTTGTCTTCAACAGAAAACTCCAATTATTTACCAGGAACTTTTTGAAGTGACTGAGTTTATCTAAAGTAAATTAAGATAAAGCAAATCAAGGCCACTCCAGCTCTTTAGGGAAGCCGGAGATGTTAATCAGCTCAGTCCCAGTAGAAACCCCGGGAAGGGAAAAGGAGCAGTTGGGCCTCATTTGCAATGAAAAGGGCTTAAATTGCATCGTGTGACCTCCTCTGTGCTGCAGGTGAAAGCTGCTCCCAACTCCTCTGGCACACAATTAATTTGAAGCAGAGGTGATGTGATTATGATCCAGGGCACGAGTGTGGGATACAAGGATCTAATATGGTTCAATTAATCCCATTTAATGTTCTACCAGACTTGGAGGTGCCTGTGCTTGTAAGTACAGCCATTCCTTGTGTTCCCTTTGTGAGGATTAAAATTGCTGGTGGTTTCAGCTTGGAATTGGAGAGGGAATTCAATGAAAATAGATGAAATTATGGGGTTTATTTCCCAAAATATGATCCTTTCCTGAACTTCCTTCTGATGATGGTGCTGGAGCGGGGCCAGAGAAGAGCAAGGAGGCTGGAGAAGGGAGTGGAGCACAAGTGCTGTGGGGAGAGGCTGAGGGATCTGGGGGTGCTTGTGCTGGAGAAGAGGAGGCTGAGAGGTGACCTCAGCACTGTCTGGAAGTGCCACATCAGGGAAGTTGTGGCCAGCTGGGGGTTGGTCTCTTCTCCCGGGCACTCAGCAATAGGACAAGGGGGCACGGGGGGCTCAAGCTCTGCCAGGGGAAATTGAAGTTGGAGATGAGGGAGAAATTCTTTGCAGAGAGAGTGCTGAGGCATTGGAATGGGCTGCCCAGAGAGGGGGTGGATTCCCCATCCCTGGAGGTTTTTCAAGTGAGCTTGGCCGTGGCACTGAGTGCCATGATCTGGTAAAGGGAGTGGAGTTGGCCCAAGGGTTGGACTTGATGATCTCGGAGGTCTTTTCCAACCCAATCCCTTCTAGGATTCTATGAATTCCAGACATCAGCCAAGCTCCACACACGCATCAAAGCCACCCTTGGAGGTTCCAGCTCTTCAGGCATTCAGATTCCTATTTCAGGCTTCATTGTTTTTTTCTCTGTCTTAGGAAGAATTTTGGGAGTTTGTACAAGTGCTTTGAACAACTTCACTAACTGGGGCTTGTGGAAAGGAATTGCATCTTTTAGCCAACTCTGGAGTTCAGAGGTATTGTGAGAGCCCTGCAGGGAGGTGCCCTCAAACCCATGAGGAGCACAGCCAAGTGGGTCAGTGTGGACAGTAAAAGTTCCTCTGCAGTAGGGAAGTGCATTCGGCACTTGAGAGGCCAAGGCTGTCCTGCTTTTTTCCCAAAATAAGGCAGTTCAGTCTCCAAGGACTGAGATGAGAAGCTGTGGCTGCCCCAGCCCTGGGAGTGTCCCAGGCCAGGTTGGACAGGGCTTGGAGCAGCCTGGGCTGGTGGGAGGTGTCCTTGAACATGGTCTGGTCAAGGTTTCATAGAATTATGGAATCCTGGAATGGTTTGAGTTGGGAGAAACCTTAAAAATAATTTTCTTCCACCCCTGCCATGGGCAGGGACACCTCCCACCAGCCCAGGCTGCTCCAAGCCCTGTCCAACCTGGCCTGGGACACTCCCAGGGCTGGGGCAGCCACAGCTTCTCTGGGCACCTGTGCCAGGGCCTGCCCACCCTCCCAGCCAGCAATTCCTTCCCCATATCCCATCTGTCCCTGCCCTCTGGCAGGTTGAACCCACTCTCCTTGTCCTGGCAGAGTTTTTCCTTATGCTGATTGGACCCACAGGGTGTTTTGTGCCACCAAACAGTCTCCTCAGGAGACACAGCCTTGGCACTGCTTCCCTACTTCTCCCACACCTCCCAATGCCAGAGGTGGGCACATGCAGGCCTGGCATGGCCTGTGGCTTTTCAGACAAAAGCAATTTTACTTATTGCAGGAGCTCAGAGACTTTCCAGCCTGTGCCTTTAAGACCCTCCTTGCCTGGGGAGAGACAAAGGTCCTGTTGACCAGAAACAACAGAAGGTGAAACCCTGGGATCTGAAACACCACCCTAATCCAACAGCCTCCAGAGGCAGCAGAAAATTCTTTGCTTTGGGGTGAAGGAGAAGGAACCAACCAAGCCATTTGTGCAGACTAAGGAAGGAGGAGGCGTTGGCAGCACAGAGCTGGGCATGTGACAGGAGTGAGATCAGAATTACCAGGGCACCCAATTTTTCTGCTTCAAGGCATGAGCTGCTCAGCAGATGGCAGGAAAAGAGCTCCCTGATGGTTCTGGTGGCACACAGGGCACAATGAGCCAGGGCTGGAATCTCTGTGACAGGAGGGTCACAGTCACAGCAGCCCCAGAGACAACCAGGGGCGTTTTCTGAGGCTGAAAACCTGACTGCAGGTGCAAACTGTGCCCAGATGTGGAGCAGCACAGGGTTGGTAACCCAGTTGTTCAGTCCTGCCCCTGTGGACCACAAAAAACAATCAAATCACAGAATCATAGAATCAGTTGGGTTGGAAGAGACCTCTGAGATCATGAAGTCCAACCCTTAATCCAACCCCACTGTGATCACCAGATCATGGCACTCAGTGCCACGTCCAGTGTCATCTTAAAAACCTCCAGGGATGGAGAATCCACCCCCTCTCTGGGCAGCCCATTCCAATGCCTGAGCACTCTCTCTGCAAAGAATTTCTTTGTGATATCCAACCTAAACCTCCCCTGGCAGAGCTTGAGCCCCTCTTGTCCTGCTGTTGGTTGTGTGGGAGAAGAGACCAACCCCCACCTGGGTACAACATCCAAATGATGAATGTGTGGGACTGAGCCACTGAAAAGGAGGGGAAGGAGCTGCACCAGCTCAACTCTCTGCAGTCCCAGTGTCTTGGGGTTCCCCTGGTTCCCCGACCATTAATTAGCTCCATTTAGCAGAGTCCTGATTGGAATGTTGAGGCTGCACATGCCTGGGATCATCCAGGGCTGCACTTCAGGGCAGGCTGAGCATCCTTGGCAGGAGTTATCCCGTGTATTGATGCCTCAGACATTGTCTGGGCCCAGCAAGAACTGCAGCTTGGGCCCTTTTATTACCTAAGAACTTCTGCTGTGCAGTATTCAGGCCATGAACTGGGGGGATTTCTCATCTCAGGAGCTTAATTACCTCTTTGATTGAAGCAAATGTTGTATCAAGTAGAGAGAGGGAGGTCAGCTCTGGAATGATCTCCTCATATCCAGATTAGAAGAGCACTCTCCTCTGTCTCCCATTGGCTTCTAATGAGGAATTTCAGACTCAGCAGCTTCAAAGTAATCTCAGAAACGCAGCCCAGCAGTGCCAAAGATTCTACTTTGTTGCTCTGCATTTTACCACCAACCCCCTTTTTTCCCCTCTCCTTTTCGAGCTGTTTGACAATTCCCTGTATTCCTTGTGCTCTGCAAACTCAGAGACTTGGGGAGCTGCAGCTGGAAAATGAACAGGATTAAACAAACCAAAGGGGTTGGTTTTCCTCTGCTTGGCTTTAGAGGAGGCAAAAAAACCCCACTTGGCAGAGCTTCCTGAGGGGAAGGTTATTTACAGCTCCACAGGGCAGGAGAAACAGCTTGTTGACATGATTTATTCATTGTCCCACCCTGTCACGTTGCTCAGAACACCAGATCCAACCTCTCCTGAGCAAAGAGGGACAAAATTCACCAAGAAATGTCCCAGCAAATAAAAAGGGAAGTAACTTAACAGGTTGGATGACTCTGAAAAGTTTCAGTGCGAATCTCCGGTGGGTTTAGTGGACCAAGACAAGGAAAATCAGGTCTTAGTCCACTGTCTGGTGTGTCCAAAGCTGATGTGTGATAAGATGCAGCTCATCAGCTCCAGGGACAGCTCCAGAAATCCTGGGAGATGATTGTTATAGAATAGAGTCATAGAATGGATTGCGTTGGAAAAGCCCTCCGAGATCATCAAGTCCAACCCTTGGGCCAACTCCACTCCCTTTACCACATCATGGCACTCAGTGCCACGGCCAAGCTCACTTGAAAAACCTCCAGGCATGGGGAATCCACCCCCTCTCTGGGCAGCCCATTCCAATGCCTGAGCACTCTCTCTGCAAAGAATTTCTCCCTCATCTCCAACTTCAATTTCCCCTGGCAGAGCTTGAGCCCCCCGTGCCCCCTTGGCCTATTGCTGAGTGCCTGGGAGAAGAGACCAACCCCCACCTGGCTAGAACTTCCCTTCAGGCACTTCCAGACAGTGCTGAGGTCACCTCTCAGCCTCCTCTTCTCTGAGCTCCAGTCTGAGTGTAAACTCCCTCCAAGAACCTTCTTCTTAAAACTCAGGGAGGAAAATCCTTCAGCAACAAAATTTGCCCCTTGGTCCTCATCTTGAACCAGGTCCTACAGAGCTATAAATTTTATTGCTGAAAATTCAAGCTCTGAGTGCCTGGGGCTTGGAATTCAATAACTGAAGGCTCTTGCAAAGTGCCTGAATTAGGAATTTAATAACTGAAGTCTGGTTTGGATCGTAACTCTGGAGTAGGAGCACCTTGAAGATCAGGTTGTTCAGTAAGAGACATGCTGAGGGTTCTGTATTTCTCTGTTAGAGTTTGCCCAAGGGTTTAATGAACCAGAACTCCCCTTCACAAACACCCAAATCTCCTCCTGGTCCCACACTGAGATGTTGCAGCAGGTTGTCACCTGTGCTGCTCCTCAAGAGTGAAAAGCTCATTCCACTGACATTTGAGGAAGAATTCAAGATTTCCAAGGGGATGTTTGTCCTACACCCAGCCCCTCCCTTGGCATTGCCCTTCTCCTGCCAGGCTGATCTTCTGAGCAGAAAAGCACAGCTGAACAAAGTCCTTCAGCCCAGCCTTGGAATGTCCTCCATGGACGGTGCAGAGGCTCTTTCCAGCTTAGAAGCTCCTGCACATCTCCATGGCACTGAGTGTGGAATGACAGAATAGAATCCTCAGGGTGGTTTAGTTTGGAAGGACCTCAAAGCCCACCAGTGCCACCCCTGCCATGGGCAGGGACACCTCCCACCAGCCCAGGCTGCTCCAAGCCCTGTCCAACCTGGCCTGGGACACTCCCAGGGCTGGGGCAGCCACAGCTTCTCTGGGCACCTGTGCCAGGGCCTGCCCACCCTCCCAGCCAGCAATTCCTTCCCAATATCCCATCTGTCCCTGCCCTCTGGCAGTGGGAAGCCATTCCCTGTGTCCTGTCCCTCCATCCCTTGTCCCCAGTCCCTCTCCAGCTCTCCTGGAGCCCCTTTGGGCACTGGAAGGTGTTCTCAGGTCTCCCTGTAGCTTCTCTTCTCCAGGTGACCCCCCCAGCTCTCCCAGCCTGGCTCCAGAACAGGGGGGGCTCCAACCACTGGAGCATCTCTGTGGCCTCCTCTGGACTCTCTCTAACAGGTCCATGTCCTTCTTGTGCTGAGACCCCAGAGCTGGAGGCAGCTCTGCAGGGGGATCTCACAGGGGTAGAGCAGAGGGGCAGAATCCCCTCCCTCCCTCCCCTGGTGCCTCCCCTGTGGGTGATGCAGGACATTGGTGGCCACACTGTTGGCTCATGCCCACATGTACCCTTTTCCATGTGGACAGGGACATCCTGACTGCCCCAGGAGTGCCAACAGAGGAGACACACCCTGCACAAACCCAAGTTATTCCAAAGCAGGCTGTGAAGGTGCCAGAGCTCCAATCCCAGCCCCAATCAGGCCTGGATTCTCTCAGATCCCTCTTTCTCCCCCATCAACCTGCTCCTCCTCCAAAACCAAGTGCCAGCAGGCTGATGCCAGCCAGGGTGCCACAGCTGCTCACCCCCAGCCACATAGGCTTGAAACAGGCCCCAGCTGGCACCAGAGATGCCACTGTTGTCCCTGGTAAGCTCAGTCAATAATGGGATAAGAACAGAGACAAGTCATGGGAGCTGCTGCTGTGGGTTCAGCTGAGGTGGGTGAGGAGCTCGCCAGGCTCTGCCAGCAGCTGGCAGAAGGCATCAGATCGCTGCTTCTAACCTGGTTCTGTCAGAAAGGGTTTAAAAAATTCAACAAACAAAACCCTACTATTAGCAATGTTTTAAGCTAATCCAGATCATCTTGATAGAATTGGGCTAGTGAGCAATTCCAGCTGTCACAGCGGGGGCAGTGCCAGCCTCGGGCACTGGGCACATGGCACGGGACAGGTGGGGCAGGGCACAGGGCTCTGAAGGAAAGGGTGAGCTGCTCACACAGCCTGATGCCAGCCCTGGCCTGCCCAGTTTCATCCCAAGCCTGTTCCACAGGTGCCAACCAAGACTGTGCCTGAATTAGTGCAGGACAGGGCACAGACTCAGCACAGCTCAGACCTCACTTTGTCCCCTCAGGTGTCCTCAGCCAACAAGGAATTCTGACCCCTCCAAAGACGTGCCCTGGTGGGTCCAGGGGCAAGGAATGCACATGATAAACACAGACTAATAATAATCCCAGACTATTCTGAGTTGGAAGGGACCCCCAAGGATCATCGAGTCCAACTCTCAAGTCAATGGCCCACACAGGGGATTGAACCCATGACCTTGGCATTATTACAACCAAGTTTTAACCAGCTGAGCTGATCTCAGGGTCAATAAGGTGGTGAACTGTGCCACAAGAACTCCCTGAAGGCTGGCATTGTGTGATACCACCAGGGTGCCAGCAGCATTCTGGTTATCACAGAATCATAAAATCATAGAATGGATTGGGTTGGAAAAGCCCTCCCAGATCATCAAGTCCAACCCTTGGGCCAACTCCAGTCCCGTCACCAGATCATGGCACTCAGTGCCACGGCCAAGCTGACTTGAAAAACCTCCAGGCATGGGGAATCCACCCCCTCTCTGGGCAGCCCATTCCAATGCCTGAGCACTCTCTCTGCAAAGAATTTCTCCCTCATCTCCAACTTCAATTTCCCCTGGCAGAGCTTGAGCCCCCCGTGCCCCCTTATCCTATTGCTGAGTGCCTGGGAGAAGAGACCAACCCCCAGCTGGCCACAACTTCCCTGATGTGGCACTTCCAGACAGTGCTGAGGTCACCTCTCAGCCTCCTCTTCTCCAGCACAAACACCCCCAGCTCCCTCCTATGGTCCACCCTCAGTTCACGGGGCTGAAGAACTGAACATTTCAGTGATACCACACGAGGGTTCAGGCACAACAGCAAGGGCTGGGCTGACCTCACAGCTCTGTCAGGGCCTTCATGCCTCTCTCCCTCCCACACTACACTGACCTCTCTCTAAACCTTCAATGGCTTCCTCAAAAAACAGAAGGTCAAGGGCTTAAAATACAACTGTGACCTTCACAGCCAAACTGAAAACTTCCAGCAGCTCCTCCACCCTCCAAGCTCTCCAGGTTTCCAGCTTTGTGACTTCATCCCAGCGCTGGTTTTCATGTGGTTATTCTTGCAAATATTAAAGAGAGTTGTTTCCAATATGAGAAAAACCCACCACCTTTAACCAGTTCCTAGAGAAGATGTTCAGACAAGATGACCAAACTGCACTGACACCTCCAGCTGCTCTGACATTCAGATCACAGCTTTAAATCCAGGAAAAAAGGGCACTGAAGGAAGTGCAAATTGGTCCTATCCCTCCTGCCAAGCCTGGCTCACCTGCTCCTGAGGAGGGCACAAAGGGAGGGTTGGGTTGGGTTGGGTTTCAGAGCAGTCTAGCACATCCCAAAGGATCTTCTTCAGGTGGGAGAGGTGAAAGAATTGCAGAGTTTCTGGAACCCTCGTGGTCCCATCATGTCTCCAGTTTGTCACCAGAAAAATTCTGATCTTATAATGGAACTGTGCAAACTTGTACACTTGAAAGTTGCTATAAATCCAAAAGCAAAGCTGTAATTTTTATGCTAAAATGGTTCCCTTGGGACTTTCTGCCAAAAAAAAAATATAATACAAGGAGAGAGAAGAGTGTGCTTTAAACATTCTGCTGGTTCTAATCTCCCTCCCCGTGGACTGCTCTGCAAACCTCCATCCAGGCTGGTTGCAATTCTACCTTGTAAACACACAATTTATTGAACTTTATTAAATCCAATCTTCTATTCCAGCTCAGATCTGCAAAGCTTTTACGAGCTGCAAACGATCCTTTATTGATTTTTTTTTTCTTTGCTCTCCTTATACAGTTGTTATTATTTGCTTTATCTACCTGAGAGCTGAAGGTCCTGCTGGAGAGAAGGTTCATTTCCCTGCACTTTGGCTGAAAATAACTCCAGCAGTAACTGCTTAATTGTTTTGAATTATCGCTGTTAATTGGAATCCTGTCTTTGGCTCTCTGAAAGGCGATGAGCAACGATTCCTCTTTCACTGCACCTAATTAGCAGCTGCTTTGATTGCTGGGAGCTTCAAGTGGCAAATAACCCTCAGTCAAGAGGTTCTGGAAGGGTTATTTTCCAAATATCGTGGGAGGAAACAGTGGCAAAGGTGCTGTCAGGGAGAAGAGAAAGGACAAACAAGAGATGGGGAATAAAAGTCTCCAATAATATACTCCTGCAAAAGCTGGTAGCCCATGGCTTGGACAGGTGTACCCTCTGCTGGGTCAGGAGCTGAAGGGCCCAGAGAGTGCTGGTGAATGGAGCTGCGTCCAGCTGGTCACCAGTGGTGTCCCCAGGGGTCAGTGTTGGGGCCAGTCCTGTTTAACATCTTTAGTGATGATTTAGATGAGGGGATTGAGTCCATCATCAGCAAATTTGCTGCTGACACCAAGTTGGGAGGGAGTGTCGAGCTGCTGGAAGGCAGGAGGGCTCTGCAGAGGGATCTGGAGAGACTGGAGAGATGGGCTGATTGCAATGGGCTGGAGTTCAACAAGGCCAAGTGCAGGTCCTGCCCTTTGGCCACCCCAAGCCCTGCAGCGCTCCAGGCTGGGCACAGAGTGGCTGGAGAGCAGCCAGGCAGAAAGGGACCTGGGGGGACTGAGGGACAGGAAGCTCAAGAGGAGCCAAGAGTGTGGCCAGGTGGCCAAGAAGGCCAATGGGCTCCTGGCCTGGATCCAAAGTAGCGTGGCCAGCAGGCCCAGGGCAGTGAGCCTTCCCCTGGCCTCTGCCTTGGGGAGGCCACACCTTGAGTGTTGTGTTGAGTTGTGGGCCCCTGAGTTGAGGCAAGAGATTGAGGGGCTGGAGCGGGGCCAGAGAAGAGCAAGGAGGCTGGAGAAGGGAGTGGAGCACAAGTGCTGTGGGGAGAGGCTGAGGGAGCTGGGGGTGTTTGTGCTGGAGAAGAGGAGGCTGAGAGGTGACCTCAGCACTGTCTGGAAGTGCCTGAAGGGAAGTTGTGGCCAGGTGGGGGTTGGTCTCTTCTCCCAGGCACTCAGCAATAGGACAAGGGGGCACGGGGGGCTCAAGCTCTGCCAGGGGAAATTGAAGTTGGAGAGCAGAAAAAACTTCTTTGCAGAGAGAGTGCTGAGGGATTGGAATGGGCTGCCCAGAGAGGGGGTGGATTCCCCATCCCTGGAGGTTTTTCAGCTGAGCTTGGCCGTGGCACTGAGTGCCATGATCTGGTAAAGGGACTGGAGTTGGCCCAAGGGTTGGACTTGATCATCTCAGAGGTCTTTTTCAACCCAATCCATTCTGTGATTCTGTGATTCTATGAATGTCGGAATGTGCCAGAAAAACAACCCCAACCTGAGAGCTGCCTCTGCACAGAGAAGGAGAAGGTTCAGGAGCTTTAGTGCAGGTGTGGAGGTCAACTTTGGTCCTTTATACCCCACAATCATCAAGGTTGGAAGAGACCTTCCAGTTCATCAACCCACCAGCACCATAACCCCTGACAAAGAACCACCCCCCAAGTGCCACCTGAAGGGACAGTGACTCCACCACCTCCTTGGGCAACTTATTGCAAGGCCTGACCACTCTTCTGGTGAAAAAAGATCTCATCTGAACCTCCCTTGGCACACTCAAGCCATTTCCTTTTTTCTCTTCATTTGAGACATGGAAGGACAGACTGATTCCACCTCCCAACAACCCCCTTCTCATTGCAACATCCATGTTTAGATTCCTGAGGTTTTGGGGTTTTTTGGTTGGTTTCTTTTTGCTGGAACAATCCCATCATCATCTGAGAGAAAAGCTTTGCCTCTGATTTGAGGAGATCCAGCACTGCTGGAAGTGGAGGTGGAGCGTGTAGGAGGTTTGAAATCCAGGCAGACACAGGATGGGACAACGTCAGCTTTGCCCTGCAAGGAAATCAGCACAAGAATCACCAGGGAAAATAAAAAAAAAGATATATATAATTTTATTTTTGTAAAAAAAATCTGCATTTCCTCTCCTCTCAGAGCAGCTGTTGCTTTTAAAAACCTGCTCAGGAATTCTCAGGGCTTGCTCTTCTCACCCACAACTGCTCATCTAGGGCCATGCAGGGCCTTGGGCTTGAGCTCAGCACCAAAAAACTCCAATCTTGAGTGGTTCCAGGTTCTTCCATTCATTCTCCACCTCCTCAGGTCCCACCATGAAAACAAGGGTTGAGCTTTGAGAAAGAAATATAGAAAGAACTGCAAGTGAAGTGTCTTGGCTCCTCATTGCTGCCTTGAAGAAGTTCCAGGTGTCTCAGAGCTGCTGTTTTGGGCTCTCTGCAAATTCAGGAGGAGAGTTCTGTGATTTTCAGGTCAGAAGTAGAGATGGGAGAAGGGACCAAATGCTTGAGCTGAAGATTTATTGTTTTTCACAAAGGCTTTAATTAAGTTTTTGGAATTGGGACAGAAGATGAGAAATCCTCGTTCTGCTGAGTCAGCTGAGAAGGGAAGGGACATCTTTTGGAGACATCTTGGAGAGGGACTTTTCAGGAGGGCATGAAGTGACAGAACAAGGGAGAATGGCCTTCAGCTGAAGGGGGGTGGGGTTTGATGGGATATTGGGAAGGAATTGCTGGCTGGGAGGGTGGACAGGCCCTGGCACAGGTGCCCAGGGAAGCTGTGGCTGCCCCAGCCCTGGGAGTGTCCCAGGCCAGGTTAGACAGGCCTTGGAGCAGCCTGGGCTGGTGGGAGATGTCCCTGCCCATGGCAGGGGGTGGAACTGGGTGGGCTTTGAGGTCCCTTCCCACCCAAAGCATTCCTGGCAGGACATTCCCCTTCCCTGGGGTGATGCCAGGGGGTGAAACCTCCCCAGTCCCTTTTCCTGGCAGGACATGGGGATGCCAGGGGGGGAAAGCTCCCCAGCACCTTTTCCTGACAGGACATGCCCATTCCCTGGGGTGATGCCAGGGGATGAAACCTCCCCAGTCCCTTTTCCTGGCAGGACATGCCCCTTCTCTGGGGTGATGCCAAGGGGTGAAACCTCCCCAACTTCTTTTCCTGGCAGGACATGGTGATGCCAAGGGGTGAAACCTCCCCAACTTCTTTTCCTGGCAGGACATGGTGATGCCAGGTGATGAAACCTCCCCAGTCCCTTTTCCTGGCAGGACATGCCCCTTCCCTGTGGCACCTCACAGCAGCTCTGCCCACCCAGCTCCCTGCCCAGCCCCTCCCAGGGGACAAGCAGCCAAAATGGCACCAATTTAAACCCCCAGGAAGTTGTTTCCTCTGCAATAAAAGCTGGCTTCTAATTCCCTATTTCTCAGAGCTGTGTTTANTGGTGATGCCAGGGGGGTGAAACCTCCCCAACCCCTTTTCCTGGCAGGACATGGTGATGCCAGGTGATGAAACCTCCCCACTCCCTTTTCCTGGCAGGACATGCCCCTTCCCTGTGGCACCTCACAGCAGCTCTGCCCACCCAGCTCCCTGCCCAGCCCCTCCCAGGGGACAAGCAGCCAAAATGGCACCAATTTAAACCCCCAGGAAGTTGTTTCCTCTGCAATAAAAGCTGGCTTCTAATTCCCTATTTCTCAGAGCTGTGTTTAAACTGCATCTCAGCTGATTGCAAAGGAAGGAAAAGGCCAAATGTATCACAAGGAATGTCCTCAGGGTCATATTATTTGGAAGAAAAGCTGTCTGGCTCCTCTCACTGAAGGATCTCTTACAGCAAGGAAAACATAATTACTGCAGCATCGAATTGCACTGAAAGATTTATGATCTCATTGGAAGGTGTGGGGATTTATTTGTTAATTGTAATAAACAGCAAGTTCATTAGGCTCCAGCTTCCAAAGAAGGAGGGAATAAAATGCTTGTTCCATTCATTTGCAGGGCAGAAGTTCCCCAGGGACATGCCAAGAAGTGAGAACCAAACCCCACTGCCCTCCTGCCAGGGAATTGTCTTGGAATGTGAACGCAACACATGTGGAAAGAGGCTCTTCCTTTGGAAGGGCCACCTGGATCGCTGAGGCACCAAATTGGGTGGTGGACACTGTTCTCTGCTTCATCCAGAGGTAGCAAGGAGGTGGCTCAGGCTGAAATCCAGACCCTGCACACAGTCTGAGGTCCCCAATGGAATGGGTTTGGTTGGAATGGTGTCCACTCCAGAGGCACCAATGAGCTGGCTCAGGCTGAAATCCAGACTCTGCACACAGTTGAAGGTCCCCAGCTGGAATGGTTTGGTTGGAATGGTTTGGTTGGAACAGTGTCCACTCCAGAGGCACCAAGGAAGTGGCTGAGACTGAAATCCAGACCCAGTCGGTTGGAATGGGCTGGAATGGTGTGTTGGAATGGTGTCCACTCCAGAGGAGCCAATGAGGTGGCTCAGATTACAATCCAGACCCAGTCTGGAACGGACACCATTCCAACCACACCATCTGGAATGGTTTGGTTGGAATCATGTCCACTACAGAAGTACCAACAAGGAGACTTGGGCTAAAATCCAAACTCATTTGAGGTACCAAACTGGAATGGTGTGGTTGGAATGGTTTGGTTGGAATGGTGTCCACTCCAGAGGCACCAGTGAGGTGGCTCAGCCTAAAATCCAGACCCAGTCTGAGGTACCCAACTGGAATGGGGTGGTTGGAATGGTGTCCGTTCCAGACTGGGTCTGGATTTTAGCCTGAGCCACCTCCTTGGTGCCTCTGGAGTGGACACCATCCCAACCAAGCCATTCCAACCAAACCATTCCAGATGGTGTGGTTGGAATGGTGTCCACTCCAGAGGCACCAAAAAGGTGACTTGGGCTAAAATCCAATCACAGTCTGAGATACCCAACTGGAATGGGGTGTTGGAATGGTGTCCACTCCAGAGGCACCAAGGAGGTGGCTCAGGCTAAAATCCAGACCCAGTCTGGAACGGACACCATTCCAACCACACCAACTGGAATGAATTGGTTGGAATGGTGTCCACTCCAGAAGTACCAACAAGGAGACTTGGGCTAAAATCCAGACCCATTTGAGGTACCCAACTGGAATGGTTTAGTTGGAATGGTTTGTTTGGAATGGTGTCCACTCCAGAGGCACCAAGGAGGTGGCTCAGACTAAAACCCAGACCCAGTCTGAGGTACCCAACTGGAATGGTTTGGTTAGATCGGTGTCCTCTCCAGAGGACAAGGTGTCACCTGGCCCCCACCATGTCCCACCACAGCCTCCCCAGCCCTCTGCTTTCTCCATGGGCCAGCCCCACGTGCTGCCACCCTGCCAGCCTTGCAGAAGGGGGCTGGGATGGCTCTGTGGGACCTGTGTGGGCACCCCAAAGCTGGACATTTATACTCCTCTTTATATTTATGATTAATTTATCTTTTATTTATATTTTTTATATCTATATTTATAGCCACACCTGTGAACTTCAGCTCTTCCTTGCAAGGCAGACTCAGACTTGAAGATTAAATACTTTTACTTACCTGCTTTTATTCACACTTATATTTATATTTATATTAATATAAATCTAAATTCATTTCATATTTGTAGTTATATTTTATTTATATTCAATTTATATTAATAATGGTATTTTATTTATATTCAATTTATATCCATAGTTATAACTATAATTTTATTTACAATTTTATTTTATTTATATCATGCTCACACATATAATTTGATTTATATTTATAATTTGTTTATCTTTTAT
>VWZD01001291.1:0-20174 GCA_013396695.1 Sakesphorus luctuosus
AAGCTGAGAACCACTGGAAATGACAGATGAGGAGAAAGCCCTAGGTATATTACACAGTCATAGAGTGACTCTGTGTTATGACAAAAGAGAAAGCAACTCCAAGTCGAGGAAATTTCCAATGAGACCCCAGTAAGAAAGATGCTTTTGTACAAGACTTTGCTGAAACTTCTTTCATAATGATGAGAAATTGAAAAGGAGTAGCAAAAAGGTTTGTGAATAACATGGAAACACAAAAGTTTTACTTCTTTGGAGAAATTAAACCTGATAAAGGATCTAAAAGAATGTACGTCATAGATTAATGTGGTGGGAAAATTAAGAATTCTCCCATAAGAATGATAAAAGATGCAAACTGAATAAATTCAGACTGGAATTAAGCTGATATGAAATAGTGTTGAAATAGTGAGGAGGAAATATTTGTTTTTAAGATTGTGTTGACAATGGAAGTACAATTATGAGTTAAAAATGACAGGCTCCAGACATCCTTTACTATTTTGTTTTTGTGTTGGTGGGTGCATATGTGTTAACCTACAAGCTTCAGAAAACAGGAATTTTGCTGTAAGTTATTGATCTTTATAGCTGTTTTGCTTCTGTTTGGTTTGGTTTTTTTCCTGGCACTTACCTTGCCATGAAGAGAAATGACTGCAAAATTGTCCTCTGCCTGCTTTAAGCAGTTCTAGCTGCAACCCTTGACTTCTTTTCTCAGATTAGAACTTCTTCACTGGAAAGATTTTCTTCCCTTGCACTCTGGTAACTGAGTTTGGAGTTCTGTCTTGATAGGTGAAATGGGATGACAAATATGAAAAATTATCTAGTACTCCTTATCTGTGAAATTGAGAGTTATGTTTCAGCAGAATTGAATGTTTGCTAGTTAAAAATTATTTGCATTCTCAACAATGTTTTTCATCAATTCCAGCATCACGTGTATACCTGATGAGATGGAAATTTTGTTTTCTTTATTTTTAATTCATGAAGCTTTCATAATTCATTGCTATTTTTAAAATTCCTGCATTGTCAGGAAATTATTTCTAAAGGCAATGCAAACTCGTCTACACTGGATTATAAACATCTTCTGTAATGAACAAGAGCAGCACAAGACCTTCGACTCTATTATGTCATGGGTTTATTTGTTTAGGGCAAGAGAAGTGATTTTATATTGTTTGAACAAGGTCCAGTGCAGAGTATCTTTATGTCAGCTGTTATAAATTACACTAATGGCAGAACTGACAGTTTCTGAAATATTTTTTTTTCTTCCAGGATGAAGTATTTTACTATAATCTGGAGCTACTTGTTTTCTATGCACTCAATGCGACTGATTTTCTGCAGCCAGCTCTTATTAAAATCATGTCTCTGCAAAAAAATGTNATCCAAGACTAAAAGTGAAACTTATGTCATTTTGGGGAAACCTTCTAGAATCATAGAATGACTTGGGTTGGAAGGACCTTACAGATCAGTAATTTTTCTGGTTGTATTTGTTGTTTGTTTGTTTTCTTTTTTGTATGGGTTTTCTTTGTTTGTTTTGTGGGTTTTTTTGTTTTGTTCTATTGTGTTACATAACTATATATATTATGAAATCTAATGTGATCATCTCAAACAAGAAAAATCATTATTAAAAAGCAGTTAACATTTTTTCCCATTATTTCAAATTCTCAGTTGTGTAGAGAGGTTGCAAGCACTTGTATGCCCTTAAAAAATTTACCACATATGTATTGCTATGAACGCACTCACATCTTCTCAAAGTCGGTGATCTAGGCAATTTTATTAGGTCAAAATATATTATACACCTAATTTAAAACATAAAATTGAGCTGCAGTTCCCATCTTGATCCTGCAATAGCTTTGGTGCCAACCCAATCAAAGAACTACTGAAATTATTAGTCTTTCTTCTTTCTTTGATAGAGCTTGGATAAAACTGCTGATGTTTAGAAGTACCTGTTATTCTGCAGTGTTCCCATATTAGGTGAAAACCATCTGTATTTCAAATCAACCAAAAATCACACTGCCATATCAGATACATGATAACAATACTCTGGATAAACTACTTTTGGCTATTTTGCTTGTGTCTCATCAGATCCCTTTCTATTAATACTAACAAAATTTGTAGAGAAAAGAAAATGAGTAGAGGGAAAAATATTTGTTAAGAAATGATCAGTCAAGGGATGCTGAACTTACCTAGTGTCTTGGGTTGAGCTGGCAAAACGCCAACTGTCCGAGACAGAGTGAAAAGGGAAGAAGGGAGAAAGGGAAAAAAAAAAACTTCTAAACTAGGTTTATGCTGAAACTAACTACATGTATTTATACAGAAAAGAGAAAATTGAAAGAAAACTACAATTTAACACACACTTACACGAGTTATATATAACTTCCCACTCCCCAGTAAGCACAGATTTTACCATTTTAACTACAAATCATTCTAAAGAAGTCAATTCTTTAAAGACAGACTTAAGCAAAGAGAAGAACTAAGAACAAACATTTTACTTCCTTAAGATAACATGATGGTGAGCCGGTGCTGTGCGCTTGGGCCTCCCTGTCCCTCCTGGGACAGCACGGTGTGTCTTGCTAAGATGACAGCTGTGAAGCAACTGCCACAGCCCCTCTTACACACTGGATTTTACTTTTTTTGAGATGATGTAGTATGGTATAGAATACAATATTATTAGCTAAATGAAGTCAGCTGTTAGCTAGCCCAGCCCAGCTCAAGTCAGCTGACAATTCTAGGCCTAATCTGAACTTTAAAGCCTAAATTTAGGCCCACCTGGCTAAACTCATAACACCTAGGTGTTGAAAAAGTCCCTGTTTATATGTGGCTACAGTCTAATGAGAAGATATCTTACATCTTGGAGATATAAGAAAATTAATGTAAGAAAAGAAAAGAATTTGGGGTCTTATTGTTGAGAAATTGTTCTTGCTGTCTCGATGATTATGGCAACTGTATCACACATATATTTTTACAAGCCAAAATATGAATAAATATGAATATTTTGTGGTTTTCCTTTTTTTTGCTCCTCCCCCCTCCCCTTATGTTGTATGACCTTCTGAGGACCAAAGAGTCTTTCTGAGGCAAGTAGGAAGCCAAATTTTAAAGTTGAGTGAAGATGAGGAAGAGGTTAATTATTTAAGTTACTGCTGTTATGAAACTTACTGCACTCACAACCACATGGTTTTAATTTTAGCAAAAAAGTAGACTTTCAGAAAATTCAGTCTTCTGGTTTAGAGTGTGATATATGTATTTGAAATCCACATCTCATTTTTTTCAGCTACCTGAAAGCCTGTATCACAGTGCTAAGGGAACCAGGTACCTGATTCGATCTTATTCAAGCTATTTTTTTTTCTTCTAGATCATCTTAAACCTCACCTGAGTATGGTTTTTAGGGTAAACATGAGGCAAGTATGTTATTTGACAACAAGCACAACAAAACACCATCAGTTACATACCCTACATAGATTCAACACCTAACCAAGAAACAGTGTTTGTTTGAAAAAAATACTCTGTAAACCGTACATACTGTATAAATTGGATATAAAATCACAATTTCACACTACCCAGTCATCCAGTGATCACTGGTTGAAAGCTGTGACATAGTTGCAATAGAAGCTGTGAAAAGATATAAGGGTAAAGGAATGTGAAGCTAGTCATAAGAGGGTATTAACAGTGTAAAAAAGAAATACTCTTTTCTAGTCCACAGTTCCTCATGACCTGGAAGAGATTTGATCCTTACCATGCCTGAAACATGTAGCTTCTAAGGGAGGCAGGATACCTGTCTCAAATGGGGCAGCAGTATAGTCTGCGTGTTTACCTGCATATCTCCATAAATGCTGTGCACATTCCCTGTGTAGTATTTGAATAGAAATGAGTATCAATGAATAAAAAGACACATTTTGAAGTAAAGAACCCTGGAAAGCCTTGAATCCTACATGTAACTTTCAGTTAATAGAAATAAATTAGGAAAGAAGCTAAATTAAAAACCTTTTTACCCTTTTCCCTGAAAATAAAAAAAAAATCCAAACCAAAAAGCCCGAACATGTATTGTGGAGATTTACCAGGAAATTGAGTTTTCAGATAAGAATGAAAAGACTGTTGACAGTCAAATGTCAAAATGCAGAAAATGTTGACAGTCAAATGTCAAAGCTGTTTGATATTCTAAACTTTCAATAGTTTAAAGTTCCCAGAGACTAAGTCAATTACCAAAATATCATATTCACACTGATACATCCAGTTGTAAGGAGAACAGAAGGAGACCTGCAAATTCTCAAACCAATGATTGATGGTGGTAGTCCAACAACAAATGCAGTTTCTGAGAGCTAATTCTGCACCTTTTACAATGTATCATTTAACTAAGGAACGCCCCAAGCATTTCCTCCATAGCCACGTGAAAAGAGAGCAAACAAATCACAGACTAAATAAATAGATAAAAATTCAGGTTTCCAAACTTATGTCTTCATTTGCCTAGTTTTTTTTTTCATGGTCTACTGTCGGTGTCAACACTCAAAACTCACGCCCCCCCATGTTCCCTCCCCCTCTCTGTGTGTTTTTTCCCTGAGGTTTTTCCATGACCTTGATGGTTTCCCTGGATCTGAGTTCTACACCCCTTCTCTGCCCTGCTGCAGCAAATCACACCACTCCTGAGGTAGCACAGAGCAGCAGGTGTTCCTGATGCCCATGTGCCCCCTGTTCATAGTCTCGGTGTCCCCTGGTTTCTTCCCCACCCTGGAAGTCCCCATGTGGTTTCTCCCAATACCTGAGCCTCTCCCATCCCTGCCTTCGAGTCTAACCCTGCCCCCAGATGTGCTATCCAATCCCCTCCAAACCCCACCCCTATCGGGACCCTTATAACACAGACCCCAACTGTAAATAAGTGCTTTTGAAGTGTTCACCAGTCCTGTGTGTGTCTGAATTATCTTGGGAGCCTTCCCCCACCCAGTCTCAAGAGTCTACCACTCTTGTAAGTGAAAGAAATTGCCTATCTTTGATTCTGAGACCCAACCCTGGCATGAGAGGAAAGTTCAGAGGACTAGATTAAGTGAATCAAAACTTTAAAATGCTGACAAATACTGTAACTTCATATGAATGAGGAATTCTTACTTTAGTTCAGAGAAAGACTCAACAAATATGTTAATTAAACTATTGTGTGATCTTCTGTTTGCTGAAGGCACTTTGTTGGATTCTTTCGGGCAGTATTTTCCTAGTAATGTAAAAAATAATTTCAGAATCTATTTCTTTCATCATATTGTTCTCAGTTCTCTAGAAATTCATTTTGGCTCTTGCTCAAAGTGTTTTTCTGAAATGGTAGCATTAGACAAGGTTGTACTTTATCTTCTCTTTCATTTGTTCTGCCTCTTGAACATATCTTTTTTTCAGAGACTCAGGGACATCACAATCAGTTATAACAATTCTTTAGTCTTCATTTCTGCCTTTTTTTTTTAATTAGGTGAACATCTCACTTAAATCATTAGCATATAAATCAACTTTCAATAAAACTGAGACATGGCAGAAGCCTGCAGCAGGGCAGGCATGCTTCTCAGTATGTGTTGGCTCTGCAAACGTGGCAGTCCCTGGATATTTTTGCAATCAAAAATATTTTTGCAGAAGAGGGTTCCCAAATGGCAACTGGCAAAAGATGAGGTAAGTCTTCTTGTATACTACAAGCAGCAAAGGAAAGGAAACAATGAAAAAAGACACTCCTAAGGTGTACCTCCCTGGAAACCACACCCATCTGACATGGATAAGCACTAACCTAGACTTTATGCATAATGATTCTCAAAACTGTAGACCTACAGATGTCTTCTCAGTTCTCTCAAGTCTGCTTCTAGATGGATTTTCACATGAAGATGAGCAGTACTTTTAGGGACATAATCTTCAGAACCTTTTTATTAATTTATTCTTGAAACATTTGGGGCATGAATTCACATATCAATGGAATGTAAATCTCAGCCAACTTAGTCAAAAGATGATTTCTAAATCTAATAGCTGTTTTTTTATTCTTCATGTGAAGACTTTCTAAACACATATTTCAAGTCATACTTCCAGTAACTCTATTCCAAACTTGCTCATGAAAAGGACTTGGACAAACCACATAGAAACCTTGTGTTAAGATGACCAACAGTTTGTTTCAGTACCAAAGACAGAGAACAAAACTGTGCATGAACCTACCCATCCACAAATCCAGTAATCGGGCAGCTGCAACTTGAAATGCTTAGAAGCAGATATACTGTATAGAAACCTGAAAGCACTCCATATATTAAGGTATTGTAGCAACATATTATCTTCCTTTCATTCTTTGCAGACTGATTCATGGCCAGAACATCCTGCTTCCACTAAATATCAGAGCACATCCCTTCTGACAGTCTGCTGTTCAAAAAAATTTGGGAGGGAAGAGAAAGCAATCAGGTAGCTTGGTACCCTGCCAGAATTCTTGTGTCCTCCCCACATGTGCAAGCTTCCTGTCTTTCCTCCAGGTCTGAAAGATGCTATCTTTAAAAGATGAGCTGCAAAAGGCCTATTGACCAGAGAGACATTTTCCAGTGCACACTTCTTTCCTCTGAACAGTTCAGAATTAATTTTAGGTTTTCTGTATGAATTTATCTGCTAATGAGACATTTCCTAGACAGCTGAAAAAAGAGAGTCCATCCACAGGGATGGAATTAATTGAAAGAAACACTCAGGCAGAAACTTAATCCAAATAGGTAATTTGTATAAATTCTTTAGTGAGAAAATAATTGTAGAAGTATATTCCACATCCAATACTCTGCTCTTGAGATATAAAAATACATATGGGTAATCAATAGGAAACTGCACAGGAACAATCCTTTGGATGAAATGCAGGACTTTCTACTGCATAGATTTTGCTATTTTTTTCTCATGTTGAACAAAGTGAATTAAGAATGACATTGAAGATGCCCTAGATGTGATTATGGCTCACCTTCTCTTGGACATTGTTTATACAACTGCCATTACATGCACTGATTTGGAGAAAAACTAATTTTCAATTTCTTATTTCCAGGCTGACTTGCAGATTCCATTTTTATTGCTCTACAACACTTTCCACGAATCCATAGGGAAAAAAAGAGTTCTAGCAGAGGAGATAGTTTGTTGATAGAGCTTTAAATGAGCTTGGAAGTGGGAAAGTGACAAAACCAGGTTCACTAATAATGAACAATGGGATGATCTGCCAAAACTTGAAGAAACAAGCACTAACAGGGTCCCTCAACCTGCTTTATGAGGTGTTGGCTACAATTTATCACTCCTGAAATGTTTCTAAACCATTGCCTGCATAATGCGGAACAAACAAGAGGAGCTAGAAGCTTTGGCTCAATCCCAGAGATTTGACATCATTAGCGTAAGTGAAACTTGGTGGGATGAGACCTGTGTCTGGAATGCCCTGTTGCATGGTTACAGGTGCTTCAAGAGGGGTGGACAGGGTAGAAAAGGTGATAGAAGGATTAGAATCATTGGAGCTCACAGTTGGCGCTTGGCACAGTTGAGAGCCTCTGGGTAAGAATCAAGGGCCAAACAAATAATGTGGATGTCATTGTGGGAGTCTACTATAGACCTTCCAGCCAGGATGATGATACTGGCAAATTATTCCTTGACTAACTAAGGGGCACTTCAAGTCAACTGCCCTTATCCCTATGGGGGACTTCAATGTGCCAGAAATTAACTGGGAGCATCACACTGCTAGTTCTACCCAGGCCAGAAAATTCCTAAAAACTCTGGATGACAGCTTTATGGATCAGATCCTTAGGGAGCTGTCATGTGAAAAGGGGAGACTTTCTCAACCCACAGTGTTTGATTTGTCTCTCAGTGTCCCAGAAAAACCAAGACATTTGTGCATGACCAATCTGTAAGTGCACTGTTATAGAGACCCTTCACTGATCCATCCTGAAGAATCTGAGGGCAATTCAACTGTCCTTTCCAGGGAACTATGCCAGTAGTGTAATGAAGACCTCTCAACAGGTCAGTTATTTGAGTGTATTACTCACTGCTGGCAACTGCTGGTGTCTGTGAAAGGCTCACACTAACAGTTTAAGGAATAACACCTCATTAATATAAAATTGTGACAGGATAAGGTTCAAATATTGCTTGTGATAGTATTTGACTACAAACATGTATTTAAAGCAATATACAGACAAGCTCTAATTCCAATTAAAGTATTCATCACACACAGTATAGTTTTTACTGAATGAACACCCCTGTGGCAGGGGGAACACAGGTTCAGCCTGTCGACTGATCCCAGCAGTTATGATGGAGTCTTCCCTAACTTTTTCTCCATTCTTTACTTATTTTTACGCCATTTCTTTATGTTTAGGTGGAGCTTGAGGGACTTTGGTCATAAATACCTTTGTTGCTGGTAGATGTAAAATTTCTCCCTTCACTTTTAAAGCTACAGGAAAAAAATGTAGAGTGCATGCCCAGTGGGAGTCACCATACCTTGAAGACAGGTAACTTTGGGATGGAGGTGCATATTAATATTACAATTAGGCTTTAATGAACCAAGTTCATCCAAGGAACGACCAAAGTCTTTGTCTCAGCAGCAGAACATCTTCTCTCATTTCCATCGTAGGTGACTGGTGCTATGTGGTTTTATCAACTGCAAAGTATCACCAAGTGATCCTCCCTGCCCAGATTTCTATGGAGCCTGGCCATGGTGTCTCCACTCTGCTCCACCCTCCATTCCACCTGCCTCAGCGGGTGCTTACTGTTGTAAGGAGAATCATTGTGGAGCCGCCAGCTGCATACCATCCAGGGAGTAGCAGCTGCTTTTTTTACTCTATAATTTCTGTACCATTATAACTTCTGTTAGGATGTAAATATAACTTTTCAGTTTCCTCTGAGTTTTACCCCCAACGATCTTCCCACAAGAACCGACTCAGAAAGATGCCATCCTTGATGCTGCTTGTCAACAGATTGGATCTCATGAACCTAGTGGATCTCAAAATGCAGATTGGTGGCTCTCTTGGCCACAGTGACCATGAAGCAATCAAGTTTAAAATCTCTGCTGACAGGAGGAAAAGTGCCAGCCAAATCTTAACATTGGACATGAGGAGAATAGACTTCAGACTGATGGGGGAATTAGTAAGTAAGGTCCCATGAAAAAATGTTTTTGCGGGTACTGAGGTCCATCAGTGTTGGTCACTTTTCAAATATTACCTCCTAAGGGCACAGGAGCAGGAAATTCCCAAATGTTGGAAGTCAAGCAGGAGAGTCAGAAGGCTGGCTTGGCTAAGCAGGGATCTTCTCTTAGAAATAAGACAAAAAAGTAAGGTGTATGCCCAGTCGAGGCAAGGTCAAATGACATGGGAAGAATTCAGAGATGCTGCTTTCTGCTGTAGGGAGAAAATTTTTATGGCCAAAGCTCAGTTGGAGTTGAAGCTGGCCAGAAATGTGGGGGACAATAAAAGGACAGGTTTTTTAAATTATATTAACGCCAATAGACAGTGTAGAAATATCACTGGCCTGTTACAGGATAAGAATAGTCCCCTCAAAAACATGGACAGAGACAAGGCAGAGCTGTTTAATGCTTTCTTTGCCTCTCTCTTCAACAGAGATGATGGACCAAGGGGATCTCAGTAACCTGAGCTGTAGTACCATGACTGTGAGAATGATCATCTCCCAGTCAACCCTGAAATGGTATGAGATTTGCTGCTCCAGATGGACCCCTAAAACTTTAGGGGGCCTGATGGGATTCATCCAAGAATCCTCAGAGAGCTGGCTGATGTAATTGCAAATCCTTTCTCGATGATTTTTGAGCAGTCTTGGAAATCCGCAGAGGTTCCAGCTGACTAGAAGCTGGCAAATTTTGTACCAATTTTCAAGAATGGCAAGAAGGAAGACTCCAGAAGCTATTGTCCTGTCAGTCTCAATTCCAGTGCCTGGTAAAATTATTTTGGGAAATATCAAAAAGCACCTAAAAGACAAAGCATTCATTGGTCACAGCCAGCATGGCTTCATGAGAGGAAAGTCCTGCTTATCCATCCCACCCAGCTGATCAAGGGAAGCCACTTGACATAATCTTATTGGATTTCAGTAAAACTTTTGATACTATCTCTCACAGGATTCTTCCAGACAAAATGTCCAGCCTCCAGCTAGATAAACATATCATGGAGTGTGTGAGCACATGGCTCATTTGTCGAGCACAGAGGCTAATAGTGAATGGGGTAACATCAGACTAGTGACCTGCCACTAGTGTGGTTCCACAAGGCTCCATTTTAGGTTGTGCTCTTCAACATCTTCATAAATGACTTGGGCACAGGACTGCAAGAGATACTGAGCAAGTTTGCACACGAGAAAACTTGACGGAGCCATTGACTCCCTCAAAGACAGAGAGGCCTTCTACAGAGACCTTGACAAATTAGAAGTCTGGGCAATCATCAATCATATGAAGTACAACAAGGGGAAGTGCCAGATTCTGTGCCTGGGATGGGCAGCCCTGGATCTATGTACAGACTGAGGAATGAGATGGTGGAAATTAGTGCCACAAAAAGGGCCCTGGTGGTCCTGGTTGATGGCAAGTTGAATATGAGTCAGCAGTGCCCTGGCAGTCAGTAGGGCCAACCGTGTCCTGAGGGGCATCAGGCACAGCATCGCCAGCCAGTAGAGGGAGGGGATTGTCCTGCTCTGCTCTGCACTGGGGTGGCCTCACCTTGACTATTGTGTGCAGTTTTGGGCACCACAGTATAAGGAAGATATTAAGCTCTTAGAGAGCATCCAAAGGAAGGCAACAAAGATGGTGAAGGGACTTGAGGGGAAGACATATAAGGAGCAGTTGAGGTCACTTGGTCTGTTCAGGGTGGAGAAGAGGAGACTGAGGGGAGACCCTGAGTCTCCCGTCAGTCTACAACTTCCTTGTGAGGGGAAGAGGATAGGCAGGTACTGATCTCTTCTCTGTAGTGACCAGTGACAGGACCCAAGGGAATGGCCTGAAGTTGTGTCAGGGATCTTGGNATATTTTAAATTGTTTAGTTTTTCTTGATGTTTTTTTGGTCTCACATACCTTGAGATTATGCTTTAATATTCCTGAACAGATGTTTAGAGGGCAACTCAGACACAGAAATCAGAAAATGAACAGTGACTTTCCAATATTTCTCTATGATTTTGAAATTAATAATTTCAATTCATGTGTATAATTACCAGTTTGTTACAGTGATTTACTGGAAAAAAATTAGAAAATATTTATAAAAATTTACTAGTATTTTCTCCCAATTCCATACCTTAAGAAAATGTCTTATTTGAGTTTGAAAGATTTATTTGCTGGCATTCTTACAGAAGTTTCTGGATATCAAAATGAAACAAGGTCAAGAGACATAGTTCAGATAAACACCCATAAGATTTTATTAGTATGTAAAATGGTTTGCGTCTTTTGATCTGTATAGTTGGGATCTGTTTTTTGTTTGGACAGCATACAATACAAACAGCTTCTGCTGTTTTAGCTTTACACTTCATTTTTCAGGTTTGTGGTCAAGAAACATAAAGTTCTGTGGAAGCGAAGAAAATTGAACAAGCTATCTGAATGTATTTCCATATTAAAAGGATGCAGATATAAATAAGAGCAGAACAGGTAAGGGCACTCTGGAAAGCAGCAACTTGAAAAAAATGTCAGAATAGGTTAACAAAGCCTATTTGCTCTAGTGAGGTGATGTGGTAAAATGGACAAGTAATGTTTCATTAGTGACATATATAGTCTTTTTTCAATTAAAATGATATTCGTATTCTAAAAAGGATATTAAAAGTTCTACAATCTGAGTCTCAATATAGTTGATAGGTTTAATTTATCACCATGAAATCAGATTACTTGTATACAGTAGATAAATACTGTTTAAAAAAAAAGAAAACCAAAAACCAACCATAATGTGTATAGATACTGCAGTATTTGTTAGTATAGGAGAAAACAACAAAATAAGAACTTTGATGCTGAAGCCACATACTTGGCTGTTACAAAAACTATGACATTCACTGTAGAATGACATATATTACCTCCTCAGAAAGGCTACGGAACAACGTAGCTGATTTTCCATCTTTTAATGGGTAAATCAAGATGAGATTCTTTTCTGCAAAAGGTGTTCTTGGTAAACACAAGCTATGCTTCAGTGAAAGACAAGCTATTCATCTTATAAGAGATTTAGTGAGGTGAAGGTGAATAGCCTGTGACACAATGACATAATATAATAGTTCTCTGGCTTTAAGGCCATAAATTTATGAAAACAAAAAAAATATGTGTCATTTTCTTTTATGCTATGCATTTAATGTTGATATTTCTGTTGTACTTCCAGTTTTCACCCTTTCTAAATATACTATTTGCACTGTTATGAGTAAATTTACACAGTAGACCAGTGAAATTGAGGGCATGCTATGTAATACTTACTTATAACAAGTATTTCAGTTCGGTTACTTGGTGAAAGCAACTGTTAGACTGCTAGAAGAATGTGCTCTATTTAACTTGCTTTGCTATTTACATTTAGTTGTACTAGTTAAACTGAGAAACACTTTCTAGAGAAATCTTTAACAGAGGTCAAGCTCAGGGAAGTAATGGATTTTTTTCCAGTTTTAGGTGTAACAGTTTTATTTTTTAACTCCTGATCTGTGGGGAGGGTTATGACATCCACTTTATGGATGAAGAAGGTCTGTACTATCATTAGTGATAATATATATTTAAAAATGACCAATTTTTATTCCTACTTTTTTAATCCTCTTCTGGCTTTGCTGTTTCTTTTTCATTAATATTTGATTTTATAAAGAACAATTAAAATTTCACAGACTAGATGATTTGGTTATTACATTACTTTCCACAGCTGAACAACATGTAAGATATCAACAGATGACATGTTATCAACTGTGACTTTTTTGACATGCTGTTACCTAATACCTTCATGCATATGGATACAGTGATTGTGTATATTTTATTATACTGCTTATAATATTTTCTTCATAAATGCATATCTTTGTTTATAGGCTAGATTTTGCTATACCTAACTAAAGGACTTGCACAGAAAACATTTAGGAGAAAGGCAATGAAGGAAAGAAATGCAGAGCCAAGACTCACTAAAAAAAGTGTGAGAACTGTGAACAGAAGAATGTCCCTGAACTTTAAGTGCTGAAGATTAGAGGTGATTTTAAAGCCTCTAAGGACATAAAGGGGAGTCAGTAATTCTAAGATGTTCTGCTAAGGTTGAATCTCTAAAGGAGAGACTGGATACACCCGTTAGGATATGGATGCTGATGAAATAGTTTGGGAAGGCCTGTGACTCAAAGACTTATTCTATGAGATTTCATCTCAGAGACCCAGGGAAAGAAGGTGATGGTAAAATTTGTCCCTAGACAAGTTGAGAGGGGAGAGGCTGAGCCTCTTTGGCTAAGTCTCTGAAGATTCAGGAGGTATTTCAGATTGATAGAGAGTCTGTCATAATTTTCTGTGCTGGGGCAATCTACCACATCTGAAACTGATTCAATTTCATGGTATCACAAGCCACGCTAATTTCAGTGTACTCTAAGTTTTTGCTTTTTCTCGTAAGCATATTTCTGTCTGCAGAGAAAGGGTGCAGCATTTTAACATGGAACTTTTGCCCTTCATGTGTCTGTTTTCATAGCATGCCCACTGGGGTGAGACTATCCAAGGCGTGAGAAGTGTCTGCTCTATTGTCTAGTTTGAATGCAGATTACTGTCTACAAGTGATTTGTGGTTTTTATTTTGACTGCATTTTCTCTTGGTTTTCTTTTCCCCAAATTATAATGAATGCTGATGTCTTTGGTCCTTTGCTCATACCCTAGCCAAAGCCAATCAATCATAGCAGTAAAAAAATTAGTCAAGTAAATACAGTTAAACCGTGTCACTGGCTACTGCGTAATCAAGCAAACCAGACTGAGAACAATCTCTCAACTTTCCCTTCCATGCTGTGGCAATGTCACTGTTTCATTGCCTATCAATAGAATGTTTCCCAAAGAGTAATAGTGCCAGTTCTGGTAACTAACCCATGAAAATGTATTCCTTCTAAATAATTGAGAATCCAAACATCTTTTATGGTTTGTCTTTGTTTGTTTGTTTGTTTTTCTGGTTAATTATTGAGTAAAAGATGGAAGCCCTGTTATGAAAACAAAAAACGGGTTTGAGTACACTTTTTATTCAACAGACCCAGGCAGGTGAATTGCAAAACCATAGAATATCAAGGGAAACTTCAGAAAAGATGGTGATGTGAAAAACTCTTTTGCGGAGGTCTTACATCTTTTAAAAACAGCAAATATAACATTTTGGTGTGAAGTTTTATGCACCCTATTTTTGTTATTCTATTTCCATAGGCCTCATGGCAGTGGAATCGACCTTCTCTGAGATGGAGACTGCGTATTTTCTTACGGAGACATGAAAAATGCTCCCTGCAATCTACCCAAAGCATTTCACCAAAGTTTGGCTTAGTAGAAACTTGGTTTTAGAAAATTATCTAGAGGCAAATCTGAAGTTCTCTGCATGAAATGGAAGTAGTGGCTGAATAAAGTGTGCAAAACAGATCTGTAAAGATTTTAGAGGAGTTAAAGTACATCCATCTAAAAGATCTCCCAAAAATAATAAATCAATTACTGCAGATGTTTTTGATAAATCTGCAACTTGCATGGTTCTGCAGTTCTCCTATTGTGTAAAACAGCACATTGTGGATGCCTGATGTCAAGTATTCAATGTTTTTTGGAGAGAGGAGGGCTGAAATCCAACCAGAAAAATAAATAATTTTGGGATATTTTCATCAGTTAACCCAGTCTAATTTTTCTGTCCACAGATAATGTTGAAGCTGTCTTCTTCAGAAATTGAATCAATGTAATGCAATATTGAATTATGCCAAGTGAAAGAACAGAAGAAAAAAAAAACAAACCACAACAAACTGTAGAAAAACTCTCTTTAGATTCACTCCTATGAATTATGCAAATATTTGATACTATGCGTGAGTCATAATAACCTATGATTAATTAGCCAATAATTAAATGGAGAGTGATAAAGAAATCAGCAGTAATTCAGATTTTACTGTAACTATGCTTGGGCTTGACTGAGCACAATTTAGTGCACCAGCCTCTTCACAAGTGTCAGTCAGAGGACTGTGGAGAAAGAAACACAGAAATGTCACTGCTAGTGTGGATATTTGTCTGATTTCAGTGGAAAGGCAAATAAGGACAAAAGATTAAAGTGGACAGAAGGATGAAGGTAAACACAGGAATGAAATACAGGTACAACAAAATGAGATAATTTTGAATTATAGTGCTAATTTTTGTATCTCCTGAGTCAGATGAAATTGGGAAATATTAGAATTAACAAAAATGTTAATTGTACAGCCTTTTTAATTATAAGAATAAAGACAATAAAATCACTACAGAAAATCTTTTTATCCTCTGATTACTAGGGGAAATAAAACAACTTTTGCTTTACTTATTTGCTCCTATAACAGTTATGGATTCTAGAGAAATTGCCCCAAATTCCTGAAGTTGACTAAAGTTACTATCTTCTGGAATTCTTTTTTTTTTCTACTACTGTATATAGATTACTTGTAAAATTAGACAGTATTTGCATCTTACCTGCTTCCTGACCCCTGACTGAGTTCTAATTTTACTTACATGCATATGGAAATTTATTATTTATAAATTTAAGTTTATAAATTATTAAATGATTAATGCACAAACTAGAAATATAATTTACACCTGTGTACCTGAGAGTAGACTTGGTTCATTGCCTTTGGATTAATTCTGATATGAAGAGTCAAAAAAAGAGAAACATTTCCTATTCTCTCAAATACATGAGTAACTGAATTTTATCTGTAAAATTCATTAAGAAAAGGAAATTTAAATTTTTAATTTCTCAATTATTTTCACACAAAATACATTGTTGGACTTAGGAATTTTATAATTCTTTATAATTTTAATTTTTGCTTTTAATGTTTAGACAAAATTTTCTGTGTTTTTGTCTACTGAGTCTTGCTTTGTCACTGGACACCATTGAGAATATTCTGGCTCTTCCCATCAGCTACTTATACATATTGCTAAGATCCTCATGAGCCCTTTTTAGTCTGAACAATCACAACTCTGTCATCCTCAGCTCATGCCACAGATATTTCAAAACCTTCATCATCTTCACAGTCGTGCACTGGACTTTCTTTAGTAAGTGTAATTGTTTCTTGTAGTGGGGATCCCAGGCCTGGACCCAGCATATTAGATGTGTCTCATCAGGACTGATTGGGAGGGAAGAATCACTTCCGTTGACCTGCTGGTAGAGCTTTTCCTAGTGCAGCCCAGGATACTGCTAGCCTTCTTTGCTGTGCTAGCTCATGGTCAGCTTGTTGTCTGCCAGAATCATCAGGTCCTTCTTTGCCAAACTGCCTTCCAACTAGCTGGCCCTAAATGTTGACTGGTAGATGATGTTATTCCTCTCTAGGTGCAGAACTTTGCATTTACCTTTGTTGAACTTCATCATGTTCCTGTCAGCCCATTTCTCCAATCATCTGGTAAATCAGACACTCCTTCCAGTTTTGCATTCTCTACAAACCTGCTGAGAGTGCTTTCTGCCCCATTGCCTAGATGATCAAAGAGGATATTAAATGGTGGTGGTGCCAGTATGAACCCGTGGGGTGCATTATTAGTGGCTGGCCTCCAGCTGCACTCTGTACCACTGATGTTAGCAGTCCAGCAATTCAGCAAATTTTGTTATCATTACTGTCTGTTTATCTAGCCCACAGTTTGTCAGCTTGTCAGTGGGGAAATTATGGAATACAGCATCAATAGTCTTGCTCAAGCAGACAATGTTCACTGGTCTTCCCTCATCTACTGAGACAGTCTTATCATGGAAGGCTATCAGGTCAGTCAAGCAAAATTTCCCACTTTGACTGCTCCTAACCACCTTCTTGCCCTCTCTGCATTTGGAAACTGTTTCTAGATTGATTGTTTTATCAGTTTCACAAGGTGAGACTGATCAGCCTGTAGTTCCCTGGGTTCTCCTTCTTGCCCTTCCTGAGAATAGAGTGGCACTTGCCTTTTTCCAGTCCTGAGAGATCTTCCTTAATCCCATGAGCTTTCAGAGGTGATCAGGAAAGGCCTTGCAATGATTTGAGCCAATTCCCTCAGCACTTTTGAGTGTGTCCATCTTGGTCCTGTGTGTATTCATTTCATTTAAGTAATCCCTAATGTGCGCTGAGGATAAGCTTTCGTTGCTCCAGACATTGCTGCTGGTTACAGTGTCCTGAAAGCACTGTAACGATGTACATCTCTGACAACTGAGATGAGGAAGATACTGAACATCTCTGCATTCTGCTTCACCGAAGATAATTTTAAATTACTGAGGTTTAGTTATGAACTATGTTTTATTGCACACAGTGCATATAACATTACAAGGAATTTATAAAATAATATTTTTGAACTTCAGTTACAAAGTACTGTAGAACATAGATTTAAATATAGTTGTTGTGGGAGCTGTTCTGTGGAACATACTGATTTTTATGGAACATACTGATTTTTTATGAAACATAAAACCCTACAATACAGAATTCCAGATTTTCCCCTTCATATAGCGAAACAAAAACACTGACCTGTTGAATCAGTAAAATGTGTCCAAAAAAAGTTGCTTATTTATTCAATTTCTCCAATAATAGTCACTCATTATGGAGTTGCTACATATATTGCTGAGTTAACTGCAAGGTATGATATTGTGATTACTGGTGTGCTTGGGATATGTTTCTACTTACATCTCATTTACAAGGGTAATTCTTCCAAGATCACAAGGTTTAATTTTATGAAACTCCGTAAAGTAAACAAAGTTTCACGGAGAAAAAGGAATTCACAGCACAAATCTATGAGATTCAAGTGAAGACCTTTTATTAGACATAGCACACAGTTTATATAGGGTTAGAACTACAGCTTATTGGCTAAAAGAGTTAACACACCACCACGCTAGAAACTTCAGTTGGTTAGAACCTATCTCTCACAAGTTCTGTGTTTATATTATTTCATCCTGGCTATTTTTGTGCACCTGCAGAGTCCTGTGCATTCCTACTATGTGAATTCTTGGGGAGTAACCTCCTCCCTATCAGCCAGCAGCAACTGAGCTCCTTGCTGCTTCTGGCTGATAGCTGAGTCTCACAGGGCTTTCTATAGATCTGAATTGCTCACTTTTGATTTTACTGTAACAACAACCCAGTTTTAGATGTCTGCTACGTAAACTGCTTTATTTGAATAGCCATTTAGATTCCTTTCAGAATCTTTGAAATGAAAGTATACTTATGGAACACAATCCACTTAGATGTATAAGATACACATTATCATAATAAAAACATATTGACTAATAATAAAATTACAAAAATCTCCTTTTTGTCATAAAAAATGATATTTTTTCTGTTATTAGTGAAAGATCATGTGGTAATAAGCGTATGTGTACCATTACAAACAAAGGAGTATAATATTAGCATGCAATTCTGAGATTAAAAAAAAAATCAACAGCAGTATTCTCTCACCTTTTCTGTCCTTTTCCCTTTTTGACAATACTAATAAGAGAAATTATTATGTTTTCAGTTTGTCTAGTTTCTGAGTTATTGCTCAAATGCTAATTAAATGTATTTTACATTTAAAGTCATTGAAGAACTTTCTGAAAGAAAGGCATTTTTTCCCCTCTGTAAAGTGCCAAGTATTTTGTGTTGTGTGCTGGTTTAGAGGTAAACCAACAGGAGAAATGAACGCAACACAAGAGAGATTATAAGTCAGAGCTACAATTTAATAATAATAATAAAGTAAATACCCTGACGCAAAGGGAAATTGCTTTCAACTCCCAAAACCCAGCCGTATAACCCAGTACCCTGGGGTAAAAACCCAAAGGAGTTCGTTAGCCCTTGTGCTGAGACCTGCGTGGTTCCCCAAGTCCAAAGCAAAAGGAAGTGACAAACCCGTTGGTGCACGTGATGGCTGTAGTCTGGTCCAGAGCGGTGGTCTCCTCCTGTCGAGGTCCTGCTGCTCCTCTGGGTTCAACAAAAAGGTTCCCGAGGTCTTCTTACCTACCCCNTTGACCTTGGGAATGAATAGAGGGGGTAGAATACACAGCTTTGATCACCCCCACACAGTGACAACTGGTCCCACCTGCTGAACTAGGACATGTTGTTTTACAACTTTTTCTTCAGATGAAGGAATTTGAAAATGCATGAAGATTAGCTTGGTTGGTTAGAGGCTGTTGTCAATAACACCAATATTGTGGGTTTGACCTCTGTATGCGCCATTCACTTAAGTGTGTGAGTCGATGAACCTTGTGGGTCCCTTCCAACTCAGAATATTCTATGATCATCTGTGAATAGTCTTGCATTATGGAAAATGAAATTAGGATGGAAAATTCGGGAAAGACAAATGACAAAGTTGAAGAGATTATTTTAAGAAGTCTGATCTCTAAAGTTTTAAAAATAAAAGAGAGAGTAAAGGAATAGAAGTCTTTACTTCTTACACCCCAAGGTGAGAAAATAAACAACAGGAACCAAGTTATTTTCCACTGAAATATAGTGGTTTCTTATAATTATTGTTATAATATATTTATTTAGGTGTATGTACATATTTAACTCAGAAAAAAATGTCCTCTGCTATACAATATTATAAAAACTATGTCTAGTATCAATGAAGGGACTGTATGTGGGTGTTCAATATACATGCATATTGTAGTAATAATGGGAAATTTAGAGAAGTTGTTTTTCCTTTTCAGTGTTCTCATATCTTGTTTAAGCTTAAAGGAATGTCTTTTCTGTTTGCAAAAGGTTAAGAAGCCCACAGATGAGAAAATGAAAGACACAGGAAATCAAAGGCAAGCCTCCTAGTTACAATGTTGATACCCTGATAAGAGGTGGAATTTATTTCCTCATGAACTTTTCATTGTAACAATGGAATTCATGTTTAAGGACTTTTCAAATAGCTGTAGCCCAAGATCCATTCACTAGTAGCTAAGTGTATAAAGAAAAGTAGTCCAGGTCTTTGATTTTGTAACCATTTGAAAATGTAAAAAAAAATATTATGGCAGTAAAAAGAGATATGTTTTAATTTTTATGTAATTATGTAAGTAATAGCATGATAATAAAAAATGGAGCATAAAAAGTAATGAAAATACCATTTTTCCTTATAAAAATACACTACAATGCTTGCTTCCTTGATCATACAACATTATTTTGCATTTATTTTATTTTTACTTGATATACTTA
>VWZD01001292.1:330-14552 GCA_013396695.1 Sakesphorus luctuosus
ATGTTAGAAAACAAAACACTTAAGACGGTTAACATGGGAACTGAAGTCTTTGTCTACTTTGCAAGAGGAGAGTCATGGATAGCAAAGTTCTGTCTCCTCACTGTCCCATTGCTGAGTTAAGAGAACTGTAAAAATACTCACTTGTATCAGAAACTTGTTGTTTTCTCTGTGCCGAGGCAGGTAAGGCTGTTTTGGTTTGGTTTGGTTCTTTTTAGGTTAGTTTTTCTTGAATATTTGTGTGCCCATATCTCTGTATGAGACTGTTTTGGAAAACCAAGATCAACTTCTTCCACACATGGTAATGATGTTCACTTCCTTCATGCCATACCATATTGTAGAGGATAACCTGAAGGCAAAAGTAAAAGATGCATCTACTTTTAAATAATGGTATTGCATGGTAACACTGCTGTATCTATACAGGAAAGAGTGAAATGTGTGAAATGAATAAACAGCAGTTTGCCATGAAGGAAAAATGCACTAAACCCACTACTATATATTTTGTGCTTCAGAACTCAAGCAGTAACACAGAAATAATTAATTTGCAGGAGGATTTGGTATATTTTTGTGCTTTTTTTTGTTTTCTTTTAGTTTTGTGGGGTTTTTGTTTGTTTGTTTGATGTGGGGTGATGGGCTGATAAGCCTTTATGAGTTGAGGGAAACGCCTCAGCCACCCCTGGAGGAGTGCTCCCAGTAGAAGACAAAAGTGAGGCAAACTGATAAGTGGCGGGTATTACCAAAGAATCGAATGTTATCAACTTAGCATGGCCTTTCTTTGCCACACCCTGCCTCTGCAGACTCAAGGAGCCCACTCCCCCTCAGGCATCTGCATCACCCCCCCCCAAAAAGATTGACTTTAGTTACACAACCACCTGAAGAAAAAAAACCAAAGATATAAAAAGAAGTGCAGTTTAACTGCAACTTGGGGAGAAAAACTTCCACCTCTGGGAGGGCANTTATTTCAGGAGCTATAGTGAGGAAAGTTCTTTTCTTTTTTTTTTGCTGTTAAGTGTTGCCTCAACAGCAGAGGTTAGAAGACCTTCCAACCTGTGTGCTGGCCATGTTGTTAGGCAGTGTTGGTTTCATAAGGCTCTATTTTTTTCTGGAGGTACTTATGTAGATGATGAGTTCTCTTTGGCTAAAGTGAGGTCTTCATAGGGAGTCAAAAATCTTTCCAGCCTGTGTTCGATCCTGGTTTCAATAGGCAGTGCTGGGCTCATAAAGTTTTGATTATCCCGAAGGTGCTTACAGCTATTAACTTTATATTAATACAGTTAAGACTAGAAATCTTTTCATTTCTGTCCCTCCTCCCTTTCACGTGACATTTGGGGATTTTTTTAGGTTGTGTGTATGTATGTTTACTCTCCTGATCTTTGGGAATCTCAGTGATACAATACCTGAAATCTAAATATTAGCCCCAGCTCTGCATCATTTTTGAGAGGTCTAAAGTTGTTCGAAATAGAACCCCTAAATATGCACATATCCAAGCTCCTCTTCACTAAAGAGAAATGATTCTCATATCTCAAAGTGACAGCCATCTCCAGAAATCACAGTGACCTATTCATAAAAGACCTGAGTCCCATGTGCATGGTAGAATTCATTAAACGATGTTATTCTCTGAGCAAATGCTATATAACTCCGTGGTCTGACATTCATAAGTATTTGTGTCGGGCAATTACCTGGTAAAACTTCAGCATATTGAGAAAGAAATATTAAAATAAAGTCAATGTTTTTTGTTTGGCATGGATGTTTGTGTCTTTTTTTTCCCTTCAGGAAGATTTTACTTTTGTCTCTCAAGTTTAGAGCCCTTCTTTTGCACAAAGAATGGAATAAGCTCTCCACATCAGAAATATCATCTTGGCCAAGGTCATTTAATTCCATTGAATCATAGCTGGGGCTTTAGTACATGGAGACACTTATAGCCCGCTGTCATTCTGGCAAGTGGCAGAAGTAGAGGGTGGAGCAGGTGCTGAGAAGAATTGTCATATTTTCATAACAAGGCCGGAGAGCTCCGTGATTTATGGACGCTCAATATACAACCGTGACGCCCCACAAGTGAATACACAAGTTGCAAATCTGTAAACAGCTACAGTGGGAATTCACTAATCTCTGCCTGCTGTAGCTCATTCTGTACAGGTCCTCGAGCTTTGTATAAGAAAGTTTTGACATTGTGCTCCATAAAAACACACACAGCAGCTTGCCAGGGCTTGTCAGCAAGGACAATAACACATTTTACTAAGTCTTTAAAGCCTATCATTGTTCATAATGTCACACTGTTGAGAACTGGAAAAGCAGAACTAATAAGGTATTTCTAGAACAATTTCTAATGCTCCTTGAAAAACAAATGTGTGGTTTTACTTACTATGTTGAATCAAGGTAATCCAAAGCTCTGCAAAAAACTAAGACAACCAGATATTTCTCTGCAATAAACACCACAGTACCCAGTTTAGCTGGGATTGGATATTTTTTCTTTTTTTTTCAGTCCCCACTAACTATTACCTTTTATTTGTATTTTAAAAGCAGCTATGGCCAGTGCCTTTCATTATGAATAAAAACATGAAAATGAAGAAAATTGGTACAAAAAATGGAAAAAGAAATCTTGCTCTGTTTTAAAAGAAAATATGATAATCTTTTTCACTCAAAAAGTGGTTATTTAGCCAGCAAGACCATGGATAAATATGACTTTTAAGTGAGAAGCTTCCTAAAAATATGACCATGACAACACAAGGCTGGATGTGTTTTTTAAGACAACAGGTTATAAAATGATGCAAGGTAGTCTATCCTGGAGATTACCAGTGGTTCTTCAACAAATTTAGAGGTTTAATTACTTGGAAATTTGGCCTAGAATCACTGCAAACCTTGAATCTTCAAAATTGCTGGCATTGTAGAAAAAATTCTACAGAATATTTCCAGATCATCAGTCAAAAATACCCCCAAAACCCAACAAAAAACAAAACCAACGAGCTTTCCTGGTTTACATCATTGAAATACATCCATTAGCAGACAAAGATATCTTCCCAATCCCTGGGTAGACCCAGTGTTGCTTAGTAAAACCAGAAAAAATTCACATGGTTAGATTTCAGTAGCTTTCCAACCTATTGACACTCTTAAATTGGAAGTTTCATGATTGGAGCTCCTCTTAGAGTGGAGAAAAAAGAAAGAGAAAACAGACACTGTTTGGCTCATATTCCATTACAGTTGAGCCCAATCCAACCAATTTATGTGATTAACTTAGAAACTGCCTCACAGAAACCCTTAGTGTCTCATTAATCTGAGGTACCTAAACTTCCATAGATATCAAGTGGTGAGAGGAAAACATCTTTGAAAAAAATCCCAATATTTTGGTCTCCCTATTGTAGCTTCTCCCTGGCCATACTGACTATGTAAGAGATGGTTTTCCTTCACAGCATGACTCATTCGGTGCTCATGAAGTATTAACCTTTCCCATCAGAGCAGTTTCTCTGAAGCTGTGCCACAATCTCTAGTTACCACTCTCTGTCATTATATGGGTGATGGTAATTCAATTGCTTTCACACTGAGCAGATTAGTGTCAAGATACTTCAGTAAGAGTGCCATGATTCAGAAGATGGGGTAAAACACCATTAGGGCAAGGTTTCAATTTTTATCCTTACTGAGGAATTCACTAGTGGCTGGTGCCTGTAAATTTGGGCTGCATTACAGTGAAGTTTTGCATAGAAGTCCAATATTTAGGATGTGCGTTTTTGTGAATGTTTAAGCATCTGGAGCTGGGTACCCAAGGAACTCAAAGCCTGATTACTGAAGCACCTATGGATTAACAAACCCTCAGGTTAGGCAGTTAAGAAAACAGTATGGATTTGCTGTTTGGGAGTTAGCTGGTATCTCAATTAAAGAGGAAGATTAGAAAAAGGGATAAGCTGTCTTTACGTATTATAAAGTTCTTTATATTTTGATTTATGTGGGATAGCCATCATTAGCAGTTTCACAGTGATTAGGTTTACATACCCAACTTCCAGTTACACAGCTTGGGTGTTATCCTTATGGTTGTGTTTGCTTTCAGAACTTTGCATGAAGGAAATTTCAAATGCAATTGTATTGTCATCCTGTTCTGATATTTGGCCCTAAATGTGAGAAGCCACATTTCTAGAGGAAGTCTGTACATTTCACTCCAGAAAACAAAAACAAAAATAAAAAGAAAACCAACAACGACAACAAAAAACCACCCCATCTATTGTATTTATTTTGTCATACATTCTTNTTATAAATGTCCTCTCATAATTCATACTCCTTCTACCATTTGAGAAAAATTCAGAGCTTACTAAATTGGTTTTCATTGATTTCTATTGAAAGTATTATGTTCACATGGAGTAAAATATACTTTATTAAACTGTTGAACAAGTTATTCATTTGACCCTCAAACAGAGCACTACCTTGATAATACACCTTTCAAATATACAGCAGTTTGGTCAAAAAATACTCAGGCGATACTTTTATGGCTGCAATTTATCCTTTTTTTTATCTTTTACCTCGATTTTAAAACATATTGTCAGATTTATTTGCTGTAGTATTAAGTTTCAAAGCCTAACCGTTTCTAGCACAGGAATTCTAATATGATTCAGTTCTTTGACTCAAAAGTCTCATTTTCAGATATTAAATCAACATGTGCTTTTGTGACTCAACATTTATCTGTGGGATGATGATTGAATTCATAATTTAGAAAGGCATCATATAAATAGATCTTTACTAACAACTGTGAAAGATAATCTTGCCATGTTTCTTTTTCATACAAAGAGGGGAAAATTAAATCAAGAGAAAAGATACTTAAAAACCTGTTCTTCAAACAGCTAGTTTTGATATGAACATCTCTCACATACTCCATCCCTCCACACATGCACACACAAAGGTATTTACTTGCACCCATGTGAAAGTTCTTTCTATACGTTACACATAAAGGCAATTTTCACAACTTTAAAGTCTGCTTTGTATTCTCAAAGTGATGTGAAGAAATAAGTCCTAGAGAGCTTTACTAAAAATGAAAGCTTATAGTTTAAATGTTATTAATTAAATTACTCTTCAATCAGGTTATACTTGGAGCTACTCATACTGTTATGGGTTTAGCTAGGTGGGCCTAAATTTAGGCTTTAAAACTCAGATTTGGGCCTGAAATTGTCAGCTGTCTTGAGCTGGGCTGGGCTGGCTGACAGCTGACTTCTTCTAGCCAATGATGTTGTATTCCATACCATCTTACATCATCTCAATAGGAGTAAAATCCAGTGTGTGGGAGTGGCTTAGTCAGTTTCACCATGGCTGAGGTGCAGGGAAGATGTGCTACACCTTTTCTGCTATCTTAGGCCTCGCTCCTGCTTTGGCTGCTGCTCCTTGCATTTTGTTTGGTTTCAGGGAAGTAGAAACATTTTGCTGTTACTCTTTCTGTTTCTTGCTGACTGCCTTTTAGAGTGCTTATGGATCTAGAGTAATACACTTTGTATTAATTGGGGAGTGGGAGGTTATTTCTTGTTATATCTTGTTAAAACTTGTGTAAGTGTTATATTGTAGTTTTCTTTTAATTTTCTCTTTTCTGTATAAATACATGTAGTTAGTTTCAGAAGAAACCTGGTTTAGAGGTTTTTTTCCCTCTCCTTCTTCTTCCGTTTTCCCTTGGCTGGTTGTGGGGAGGAGGAACCTTTTCTCTGTACTTGGGCAGTTGGCATTTTGCCAGCTCAACCCAAGACACATACTGTGCATCCATGAATAGACACTGTGTTAAAATACACATCAGTAACTACATCCTGAATTCGTTTTTCATATGTCATAAACAGAGGAAGGAATTGTTAGATTTTTCTGCCTTTGTCTTTTTCTCATTTCCTTTCTTGAAGTTTCTTCTCAAACGCCTAAAGCTGACATTGTTTGAGGTTTTCTTAGCTTTTTTTAAATTGTGATTCATTCTGCAGTATTGTACATGTTGCACTACTGCCAGAAAAGATAAGTAACTGGGCATGTTTTCCAGTCTTGTGGCCCTATCCACCTATAACAAGTGTCTCCATGATGAGTATTATGGCTTCCTCATTCAATTTTGCAACAACCACTATTTTATATTTGTCACTTCACTTCTACCCATTACTTTCTTCAACTAAAAAGGAATTATTGTGGTTTTTTTCCTCAATTCCATCAGATTTAAAGACTGACAGAGAAAGAGAAACTGTCTTTGCAAATATAAAGCCAGTATCAGTAGGTAGGAATGAAAAAGAGAATTATTTGAATTAAGATTCAGGAGACATGAGACTTAGATCTCATGGGAATTAAAATTGGTTTGTAGTTTACAACAAGTTAAAAACAAAAAAGATGAAACTCAAGTAAATAATTCTAAAAATGTGTGCCACATGCTGGATGATTTTGAACAGTTTTTCTCTATTTGAAAGATAACTGTAGCATAATTTCTGTGCAGATTCACTAGCTGCATCTAAAGGGTTTGGGGATTACCCAGCTGCATGGCCAAAGGATTACATCTGACAAAAGGCTGTACCAGATTTACTTCAGACTGCCTCTGAAATTGGTGGGCATATAATTCATATATTCAGCCACTCCAGTGTTGGAAATTCCTTCTGGGAAAAGGTGAATGCCAGCAATATGCATACAGGCTTTAAGTGCATTTAGCATTTTACCCCTTAGATTCCCACTTTAGGAAAATATATGCCTTACTGATAGCCACCCTTCTTCAGTTGTACCACAGATTTACAAGGAGACATTGCTGAACCTTGAGGCTTTGATTTGATTCTGGGTTGAGGCACCTCAGGCTTTCATTAGAAGGCACCAAAAGATATTCTGGAAGTTTTTCTCTTTGTCCTTACCTCACACTCCATGTTAAGGATTGCTGTCTGTATAAATAATATCTCCAACATAATTGTCAGTAGAGCTTTGCACTCCAGCATCAGGCTTGAAAATGAAAGGAAGACAACCAACAGTGATAAGCAATGACTGTAAGACATAACCAAGGAAACAAGCCCTAAAAAGAGAACAAGGAGGAGGGAAAACAGAGTGGGTAGAATTGTGATTAATTTTAAAACTTAATTTAATAAATTGTGCTAAAGATGCTGAAAAATACATTTAGCTCTCAACCTCCAAGACTGTACATTGTGAACTAGCATCTAGCCATAATGGGCTTTCTGCTCCATCAGTTGCAATAATTATTTTCCTTGATTTGCTTTGGTCATTTTATATAACAGTTTCTCAGTGTGTATGTGTGTGCGTGCATGTTCCTTTGTGTGCATTTGATTTGATTCTTTTTTCTTATTTATTTTTATTTTCCATCAGAAACCAAACCAACCCAAACCAAAACACAACAAGGAGGAACATTAAAGATAATTTAAGGCAGAGTTTGATGCCTGCCTTTGCTAATATTTCTCACAGGAGGCATAGCCTCGTGGTCAGTACTTGTTGCAGACCTTTTTTCTAGCCATTTTACAGAGAATAAGGGTGCCACAGAGCTCAAGGTCTTAGTCCTGCTTGTCCCTCAATATGGCAGTTTATGTATAATACTTCACTTTTTACTACAGATAGCTTACCTGCTTTAACTGGACTAATTTTGCAAGTTTTAAACAAGGGCTTGGGGTTCTTAGCAGTTGCTCAGCAGACTGCAGGCTTAGATTTGTGTACTTGAGATTTTAGACACATGTTGTGTCAAGCACTTAAAATCATCAGCTATATTTTACACCTGATTTGCTCAAGAACCAGGTGACACTTTTGGTTGGGAAGTGGATCTCAGTTTTCCCTTCTCCCTGTGCAGAATCTCAATAAGACCCTTCGTCCATTTAAATGCTGATCATATTCCATGAATCTCAGATTTTTTACTTTTTCCAACAAGACATACCAGAGCACATGGTCTTGAGAATGTGTGAGCCTGTATGTATAAAAAACCCCCAAACCCTAAACACACAAAACCACAACCTAACAATACACTGATTTAGATCAAGCTGTGATGTGTGTTTATATCTTTTGATCTATATTTTCTTTTATTAACCATCCCCTTGCCCTGTATCTGAGAGTGTCAGCTACTGTTTCTCAATTACACCCACTGGTAAAACCTGCCCTGCAGGGTTTCTCACAGCAGTTGCCCTTCTAGTGTCAGCTCAGCAGATGAAAAGCAGATGGAAAATTCCAGGGGTTCAGGTTTGAATGTTTCAATCATAAGTTAGCATAACATGGACTAGTGAGAACTGTGTTTTGAGTCTGCTATGCAAAATGAGACAGATGCACTCTAGCAAAGCTATTTACACAGGAGACTTAGCCCAGGAAAGTAGGAAGAACAAATGAGAGTTTCAAGGAATTCACGTTTCAAGAAAGGGTAAAAAGAAATAATAATAATAATAATAAAGTGATTACTGAGAATATGAATAGCAGGACAGTTTGCATCAACTAAGGCTCTTTTAGGTAGGTTTGCTTCTGTGGAGAGAGAGACTATACCCATCCAGGGACGTCCTTTAGCTGAGGCACTTACATCAGCTTTGACAGGAGAATGAACCTTTGGCAGAAGAGGACACAACCGATTTAAGCATCATCCTAAATGATCTGAACTTTCCTCTCTTCTCCACTACCCTTCCTCTACACTGAGTGCAATAGAAGTCTAGGTCAATGGATTTTCTGAAATAGGTATCTCTGTTAGACGCTTTGAAAACACAAATTGGCTGCATTTTCACTCAATAGTCAAAGCAAACCATAAGAGACCCTGGACAGTGGATGGGAGTAATCTGAGTTTGAAATCAATCTCAGAACAAGCATAAAAGTACTGTTAAGACTTCTTTCCCATACTGAAGTTAAATATGGACCACTCATTATCTCCAAAACTAAGACCACTGACATTTTTCATCCAAACTGAAGACTGATGTTTATGAAGACCTCAAATTACCTCCCACACATATTGCTCATTCCTTTTAATTTTATTTATATATTTAAATCATTGCTCTCTGGGATGCTCTCATCAGATGCACGTTTTGCTTTTGGGAGAATTCCCAGGGGAGAGGCAGTCATAGATTAGTACTACAGCCTTCTCCAGCACAACACAAAAAAATATCCTGCAGCATAACTCAATCTAAGCTAACAGGCAGCTGCACAGAACAGTCATCCTATCAATTAATTTTAAAAATAATACTTAGCAAATATGAAGTATGTTTCAACTTCAAAGCACTTTTTAAACAGGGACAAACTGGGTCTGCTTTGGTGTAGCATTATTTGGCAGAAAAATACTGTATTGCAAACAGTTTTCTGTACCTCTCTTACCTTTCCTTTTGTCCATCCATACTCAGAGTAACTTCACTTCTGTTTTTGCCTTTCTTTGGATCATATGCAGGCATTTCAACAACTCTAACTCACTGCTGTGACATTTTCAAGGGGATTACAGTAAAAGCCTGAGCTGTGACTTACTTCAAGTATCTGTCGGTTAGAGTTAAACTCACCATCTTTTTTCTGGCTTACAATCAGAAACATGCCACCAGCCTAGTGCTGGAGTGAGGTGGTGTTGGAAAATTCGCCATTTCTTTTCAACTTATTCCCAGTTTCTGTTTGCCATGTCAGGATGCCGGTACACTGCATCACATATTTGTGGATTGGAGTGGAACAGCTTAAGAAATTTGTTTCCTTTCCACTCTTTGCTTTTTCCTGCCCCATTTCATGGCAAATCAACTTAAAATGTCAGGCAAATGGCAAATCAACTGATGTCAAAAGCCACTTCTATTACTTTGACATATTGCTCCCACAACTAGTCTATATGCACCTACTGGACAAAATCTTGGAGGAGGATGGAGTATTTCTAAATATCTACTAAAGTCATGTTGATAAATGTTTCAATTTTACTGTTATTGTAAAACATGATTCATAATACATCCACATATTAACTGTAAAACCGTTGACTACTGAGAAGATTGTACCATAGGTGGACTGTTTAATATTAGATGAAAAATCTTGGCCAGAAGTGCATTAAAAATAAAAAATAAATAAATTCTCTCTCACAGGATGTTCTAGGGCTATATTAGTGTCTTAGTTCAGCAAGTTGGGACCAGTTTATCACTGTGTGGGTGTTATCAAAGCTGTATATTTTAAACCCTCTATGTCATTTCTCTTGAACTGTTAACAATGGATCATTTGCAGCAGCTGCCCAGGGCACACCCAAGCCCTCAGGGGGTAAGCTGGGTGTTAAAGGAGCCTGTGAGACAAGAACTGTGATAACTCCCTTCAGGAAGTCATTAGCACCTTCACATCCAGTCTGAGGGGTCATGTCTGCTAATGGGCCATCAATGATTCCAAAAATATCCCATGACTCACAGAGTTAAATCATCCATCGTGGAACTCCCCACCCTGGGTGAGGTACTGAGTATTCCCATCTGGACCTGAGGATATATAATCTTGGGTTTTGGGGACTTCCTGTTGGATCCAGGAGGAACAGAACCTCAGCAGCACTCTTGACAAGATTGCAACCTGTGACCATCATCCTCATCAACAGGTTTTTCCTTTCCTTGTACTTTGCCCTCAGGGGAGCCATGGGGGGGTCTCAGCACAGGAGCTAACAAACACCGTTCTTTTTTGTGCCCCAAGGTGCTGAGTTATACTTCTGGGGTTTTTGTGGGTTAAAAACAATTTCTCTTTGTGTTGTTGCATTTATTGTAACATTTTTATTAAATTGTAACTCTGAGTTATAATCTCTTTTGTGTTGGGTTCACCTCTCCTGCTGGTTTACCTTTGAACCAGCACAAGCACATAAAGAAAAATATACTGTGAATCAGCTGCAATAATTTTGTCATTGATGAAGAATATTATTATCCAAAAAGCATTTATGGAAGAGAATATATGATCCATATATTCATAAAATTTGTTCAAATTGGTTTAATGTTCTCAACAATATATCAGAGTTTTTTCTCTGTTAATCCCATGTTTCTTGAAAAGAGGACACATATATCTTTGCATCTTATCATATTCATTGTTTATATTTTAAATATAGGCTGAGAAGATAATTTAACTTTTTGTACCATTTTAGAGTCTTGAATAATGAGGATTTTTATTATATCTATGTCTTATGGACTTGATTTTGAACATTTAAAATCTAAAAAGAATCCTAAAAGTGCACATTTCCCAGAACACTGAATTTCAAATTATATCATCAAACTCTTTCAAATAGTTTTTGTATTCATGTTGTCTCTGGGGAGCTGCTATCTTTTCTCAGTGATTATTTATTTGTACAACTCCAATTCTGGAATCTTCTCCAAATTTAAGCCCTTCAATTTATAGCAAGAGATATATAATAAGATATTTGTTTTTCAAAACCGTTATAATCACCAAAACAGCACTGCTTGGGGGAAAAAAGTGCTGGCATTTGGAAAAAAAAAATGTTTGTGAGGTTTTGACATTCTTGTTTTCCTCTTTAAGTTCCTTCTGTTCTAATATTTACATAATACTTTTATACAATTTGAGAACTCTGTTGTGACTCCTTCCTCTAAATATTTATAAAGCAGAGATTATTACAAGTGTGATCACACAGTGAGATGTACAGAGGAGACTTCTACAAATGCTTGTACAGATATTTCTTATGCTTCATGTGAGTTATTGCATTGTTTACCTACAATTTTTTATGACATTTATTTTTAATTGGAATTTGATTACTATAATTACAACAGAGCATCAGGATTGGTAATAGTTTCATCAGAATAAAACTTTCTTGGATCACACAGAGAAACAGGATATGAACCACACATTCCAGGTGACAAAATCTTTAAAATAAAGGAAAAGTGTGGAACTATGTCCAACTTATTTTCCTCAAAATTAGTTATTAGGTAATTATATATTTCCTCAATGAATCTTTATTTTGGATCAGTTAATGTAATTAACTATTTTTAAAGGGAAAATCAGGCTTTTGATGGAGGACTGGATGATTTACAAAATGATAAATAATATAATTTGTGAAATTACAATCTGGATTTAATCCAGAGTGATTTGAATGAATAATGTTTCCTGGATCCCTTAACACCATAAAATATTCTTTTATCTTGGGTCACTGTTGCTTCAGACTTCTGGTTTCCCATATGTTTGGTTGACTTGCTTATTCTGTTTGCAAACCCTTTTGTTTCTCTGTATAACATAGAAGGTAATAAACCAAAAATACCTTTAAACCTTATTTCAAATAACTTGAGGTAATTTCTATGAACTTGGCCCATAGAGGTTTTCATAAATGAGGGATATGGTGCAAAAACTATGACTTAATGGTTTTGAGTAATCTGTTCCTGTCTGTATGTCCTAACTATAAGAACCTACAGGATGGCAACCTATCTTAAAAGTTGAGACTCTTAAAACCCAATCAGTTATAGTCACCCCAACCATCTCCAGGGTATGAACAGAATTTTAAATGAATAAACTCGAGAAAAAAAATCAAAGAAATATAAATTAAAATTTCTAATAATCATCTCTACACTTCAATCTGCTCCTAACTGCCTTAGAAAGCCTTAGTTTTTCAGAGTTAGACTGTAATAATATAGCTCATTAAATGCTCACATTAATTCATTCCACCACCCAATGCCCCTGTCATATGCAGTTCAAATTTGCTCAAAAGTTAGTTGCTTTCAGAATAAGTCATCATCGTATCGGGATCTGAAGTATGCTCACCCCCACCTCACACCCCCCTGAGGCCCTATGGCCATTGCATTTAATTTAATTTAGGAAAAATCTGAACTGAATCTTGTCATACTCCCCACCCTAGGGAAAACATGTTTCACAAATGAAGTGCTGCAGACAAAGAGAGAACACGCACAAGCTTGGAAGCCGTGCGCCTTCCCAGACACTCATTTGCATATACCCTGTGCTTCTCAATGGGCACTAGAAACAGCACTTTATATTTTTCCTGAAACTAACTATTCCTCATGAAGAAGATCAGGGATACCCAGTGGAAGGCTGTTTTTGAAGACATCTTTGTGGACTTTTTCCCCCTCTTTTTTCCTCTTGAAAAATTATAAGTAAAAAATTACTGTGTAATGACTCTTGGTGTTCATAGTGAGCTGTTGAGGATTTGGAATACTGAGGATTGGTGAGTAGGGAAGAGTAGCAAATGAGGTCACCACCTGCAGCCTGGATTTGTGAGGTTCTATCTTGAGGCCTGGTTTTGTGCCAAGAGTTGCTGAATTTTGTGGTGAGCCATCTTGAAAGCCTCCAGGACTCAAAGTAACCACAGAGGTGAAGATTTTTTCAGTTTCTTTGACAGAATATGGATTTAATAACCTACCATTTTTACTGGTTAACCCAGTTATTTTGAGTTGCCTGCTTGAATTTACATGAATCACCAGATGCCAAAACATACTATAATCCCACATGACCTGGGTGAAAACCTCCCTTGCTAACCTGCAATTTTAAAGTAATTCCTTAAGTTTTGTATGCCACTAGCAGAGTTGTTCCAAAAGAGAATAAATGCTATGGGGTTTCTTTTTGTGTGTGTGTGGTTTTTTGTTGTTGTTGTTGTTGTTTTTGTTTGTTCATTTGTTTAAATAAAAATAAATTAGATAGAGGATCTACATCACTATGTCACAACCCACAAGCTTTGTGTTTGCACTGTTACTATTCCTTTGAGTTTTGCTACATGGGTGGAATAAAACTTTGCCTCAAAGGAGCTGCAAATGTGTAGACATGTAGGAAAGTGTGTTAACACCTTAGCATGATGGGTTTCAGAGGCTGAATGCATACAGTTGAGACTAAGTTATTGCTAAGCGAGGTTATAGCTAAGAAAATCAACAGAAAACACAGTCCTCTTCAGCTAAACTATTTTATTTACTTGTTTATTTTCTATGTCCCCTTTCTCAGAAGAATAAAAATAAAAACATTATTTTCAACAAAAATCTTTTCAGTACTGTATTACTTCTCTGTTATTTTAGTTTAACTTTACCCCACCTCAATTTTGGCATTTAGAAGTGGGAACATAACTTAAGACAGGTGCCTGGGTGCTGTCATTTTCAGTGGAGAGTGATGGTAGAACCATACCTCTAATTTCTTCTTTTTTTCTTATTTTTTCAGGAAAATACTGCATGTCAAGAAAGAAAAAAAAAAACAGTGAAAAAAAGAAAACCATATCATTTCAAGTTTCATTGTCTCATGTGTCGTCTTGTTAAAGTGCTGCATTTGGCTAGGACTTTCTTGTCAACTTACAATTCAATGTAAAGTGACAACTGCAGCCAGACATGGTGTGAGTTCTAAAAGGAAGTGTCCATCAGTAGAGCTTTAAA